>CM077230.1:2387008-2817008 GCA_039654775.1 Spinibarbus caldwelli
TTTCGAAAGAGTATATATTACTTATTTTCACAATTATTTTTATAAAATTAATAGTAATAAGAGATCAAATAAATTTGATATAATTTTAAATATTTTACTTACATAAAAACTTTATATTATTTAATATTTCAAAATTGCATTATACAGTATACATCTTATATAAGACCTTTGCACATAAAAATAAAGATTGTTTTTCAAAAAAAAAAATAATTATTTAATATTTCAAAATTGCATATATGCAAAATAGAAATAATCTTAATACTAATAATTATACATTTATTTAAAATAATTTATTTATATTTTATTTAATTTGATATATTTCGTTTTAAATATTGATGTAATAACAGACAGACGCAAAATAATTTTTTAAAACAAAGTAACATTCAGCTTTATTTACAATCACAGTAACACAGTAATACATTATCATTAATCCACTATAACATCATATTCATTCATGCACATTTCTCTAAAACACTCGTCTAGCTGTATCACAGGGTTTCTTCTTACACTGAGGCTGTGTGAGGAATCTGAGGGTTTGCGGTCCGTCAGACTGTGATGTCTGTGATCAAAAGCTGCCGTGTTTCCAGATGTTTCTGAGCAGGTAAACGCAGCTCAATACAGTCGTCAGTACAGTACCGACACACACGGTGATGATCATCGACGAATCACCGACCGGGATCTCCAGACTCACTCCAGCATTATCCTCAACCACACACACACACACACACACACACACACACACACACACACACACACAAACAAACACACACACACATATGCAAAAGACATGAGAGCAAAAACACTGCATTCAATTTGCTATAATCTGTATCAATGTTATTATAAACATAAAACTATATTTAAATATTTTTTTATTTTTATATTATAAAAAGTATATAATTATAAATAATGTTATTATAAATATACAATTTGTTAAAACATATGAAGTTTGCTATAATAAATATTAGTATTATTATAAAAATACATTTGATTAAAATATGCATGAACTTTGCAATATATATTATATATAGATAATAACAATAATAACAACAACAACAACATCTAAATATTTGTTACATATTATATAAAATAATATTTTATTGTTAAAAATGCTATTATAAATATAAAAGTATATAAAAAATATTATTGTTATGTATCATATAATATTGTTATATGTTACTATCATAAATATGTTATAAATATATTATACTATATTATACAAAATTAATTATTATAATATCATTATGAATATACATTTTATTAAAACATGCATGAACTATGATATATTAAATATTCATAATAATAAAATCGAAATATTTATTGTTATATATTATATAACAATATCTTATTATAAGTGTGTGTGTGTGTGTGTGTGTTTTACAGTAAATTTTGTGCATATTATATATTATTATTATTATAAATAATTACAAATATATTACTTAAAATATGCATGAACTTTGCTATTATATTGTACAGGCCTATTACTATTATAAATAAAAATTATATTATACTATTATTTATTATTATTATTTTTATATATTATATATTATATAATATGTAATTATAAATTATAATACAACATATAATTTACATCAAAGTATGTATGAACATTGCTATAATACATATTATATATTAAATGTTAATATTGCATTACATTAAAGTATGTATTATTATATCGTACATTTTTATAGAAACTATTATCATTATAAGTAATAATACTACATATTATATATTAATTACATTAAAATATGTATGAACTTTGCAATGATATACTATTATTATTATATAAAACATATAATGTTTTCATAAATAACATTATAAAGATAAAATTATATAAACATTACTATTGTTATATAATACATAAAATATTACTCTAAATCATATTATTATGACACATATTGCATTATATTAAAATATTATTTATTAACAATACACATATTATGTATTATTATATAATATTTGAAAATATGCAGCACTTTGGCTTTATAAGCATTACCTCTAGATCCAGGATCTCCATCCAGGAGCAGATGCTGTGGTTGCTGACGGTACAGGGAGCATCAACCACTACACGACGTAAACCAGGACTCAGTGTCCGGCCTATGATTCAGAGAAGCACAGAAACACACGGAGCTCAGCAGACAGACGAGGTTTGATTCATTCACTGAGCGCGTCTGCAGTGTCTCACACTGGTCTGATCTGAGGAGCAGTCTGGGTGACTCGATGTCCACTTTCACTCGTTTGCTGGAGTCTGACGGTCGGTGATATCGGCCGTGAACGGGAACCACGGCCTCGTGCTTTCCTGAGAGAAAAACCAGCGCCGTGAACCCAGAGGACAGATACTCTGGAGCTTCCAGATCAACCTTTGAGTCCAGGAGAACCTACAAAACAAGAAAACAGTGATTAGCTCATGCAATGTTTAAAAATGGACACCATATATGCTGCATTTCAACATGAACTGATATGAAATGAACATAAAGCAGTGTTGACCTCCAAACCCGTGTCGCGTCTCCGTGTTTCCAGCCGATATTCGTCCATATAAACTCCACTGGGCAGCTTCTGGACCAGTAAAGCTTGGACATCGTGATCTGTTTCGCTCCACTGAACTCTGTATTGAAGATCTCTACAAACCAGACATCATATTTAACCATCAAAACACCATAAACATAAATAAACACAATGATATATATTACATATACATATTAATAATAATAATAAATCTAAATATTGGTTATACATTACATAAAATAATATTTTATTATAAATAATTATATTATAAATATAAAATTACATTCTTAATATCATGTATCATATGGTATTTTATTAGGAATAATAATAGTGTTCTGTATATTACTATCATAACTATATATAACATAACTTTATATTACAATTTTGTTATAATTATATATAATTAATTACTATAAATATTATGAATATGCATTTTATTAAAACATGCATGACTTTGCTATGATTTAAATATTAATAATAAGAAAATCAAAATATTTCTTGTTATATATTATATAACAATATCTTATTATAAGTATGACAGTAAATTTTGTATATGCAAATAATTACAATTATATTATTTAAAAATATGTATAAACTTTGCTATTACTATTATAAATTAAAAAATATATTATAAAACACCATTAACATGAACAAACACACAAAGAGCAAGAGGAGACCTGTGAAATCCTGCTTTGGAAATCTTCACAGACCTCGACACTGACTTCAACCATTCCTCTGGAAAACAATCTGCTGAATGGGAAGAAATTAGGCTAAATACAAAAAGTTGTCCTTTATTTGTTGCGAATTGCTAACTAATAATAAACCAAGCACGTTCAGCATTGCAAATACCTTCTTTTGAATTCCCACGATGGATAAAACACAAAACAGTTGCTAATAAATAAACCCTGACCATGGTCGATCTGCGCTCGTGCTGTTTCACTTCCGGGTCTGATGACGCCATTCCGGCAGAGGACGCTGAGGAGCGTCGCGCGAAACTCCCTCAACAGAAGAACCGTGACAAGAGCGAAGAAGAAGCGTGGAAACCTCCGCCAAACGACCACAACAACTGCAACGCTTTTGTTTTGCGCTCAGTAGCTGGTTTATTTACAAAAGAGTGCATTGTGTTAAATGTGAGCCTGTGCCTTTAAGAAAACCGGCGCGAGTCATAAATATTCCGCTAGTCTTTGCGTGAAATATCTCACTGTTGCTATGGTTACAGTGATAGATAGATAGATAGATAGATAGATAGATAGATAGATAGTCTTAAACTCTTTATGGACATTATTTCTCGTTTGTTTCTGCAGCTGGAAATGGAAGCGTGAGTGAAAATGTCTATAGCAGCGAAGCGATGTGGGGTCAAATTTATCCCCCCTTCCATCATCCTCATATATGAGATCAAAAACACCAGCAAGATGAGGAAAAGAGTCATACCTGTGAGGAACTTCTCTCAGTATTCAGGTGAGTCTGTTTGAGAGCGATCATCAAACCTTGTTTTGTAATGTAACTCGTTATTCATACTTATATGCATATTAAATACTGACTTAAAGGAGCAGTTGACCTAAAATGAAAATTAGCTGAAAATGTGCTCACCTTCAGGTTATCCAAGATGTAGATGAGTTTGTTTCTTCATCAGATTTGAAGAAATGTAGCATTGCATCCCTCACTCAGCAATGGATGCTCTGCAGTGAATGGGTGCCGTCAGAATGAGAGACCAAACAGCTCATAAAAACATCACAATAATCCACACCACTCCCGTCCATCAGTTAACATCTGGAGAAGACAAAACTTGCGTGTTTGTTCGAAACAAATCCATTATTAAAATGTTTTTTAACTGCAAACCATCACTTCTGGTTAAAATGTGTGACCCTGGACCACAAAACCAGTCTTAAGTGTAAATTTTTCGAAATTGAGATTTGTACATCATCTGTATAAAATAAATAAGCTTTCCATTGATGTATGGTTTGTTAGGACAATATTTGGTTGAGATGCAACTATTTGAAAATCTGGAAACTGAGGGTGCAAAAAAATTAAAAATAAAAAAAATTGAGAAAATCGCTCTTCAAGTTGTCCAAATGAAGTTCTTAGCAATGCATATATCAGAAATTAAGTTTTGATATATTTATGGTAGGAAATTTACAAAATATCTTCATGGAACATGATCTTTATTTAATATCCTAATGATTTTTGGCATTAAAGAAAAATTGATAATTTTGACCCATACAATGTATTGTTGGCTATTGCTACAAATATACCTGTGCTACTTATGACTGCTTTTGTGCTCCAGGGTCACAAATGAGTCCATAATAACGCTTCCTCCAGTGAAAAAGTCCATCTCCTGTTGTCTCTCACATCAAAATTCATCCACATATTTGTTTAGATCTGTTTTGGCTTGTAAACGGTACTTGATCTGTGCAGATTTCTCTCCTGATTCAGACCAGAACACTTTTTCACTGGAGGAAGTGTTATTATGGATTGTATTTTAGTTAAAAACGTCTTAATGATGGATTTGTTTCAGCTTTTGTCTTCACAAGACATTAACTGATGGACTGGAGTGGTGTGGATTATTGTGATGTCTTTATTAGCTGTTTGGACTCTCATTCTGACGGCACCCATTCACATTCATTGGTGAGCAAGTGATGCAATGCTACATTTCTCCAAATCTGATGAAGAAACAAACTCAACTACATCTTGGATACCTTGAGGATGAGCACATTTTCAGGTAGTTTTATTTTTGGCTGAACTATTGATTTAATGAATATGAATGTAAAGTATTACACGCTGTTTCTAGACTGTAGTCGAGCAGCAGAGAGACTGAAGCATCACGTGCGTCACAGCATGTATCTGGAGTCGGTTTCTTTGGCTCAGCTGGAAAGGCTTCACCTCATACTGCGAGATCATCTGAAGGGTCTCAGTCTGGAGGAGAGTCTCGCCACCCGACGGGTGTCCGACCCCAACGACGAGGACCTGAATAAACTGAGCGATGACGAGCTGAACCGCAGGAAGGCCCAGATGGACGAGCTGTTCGAGCGCAACCGCAAACACAAGGAGGATCCGGACTTCGTGTACGATCTGGAGGTGAAGTTTCCAGAGAACAGCGTGCGAGAGACGTGCAGCTGGGATGAAGAGCAGTCCGATGAGGAGTTTTAGAGGATCACACGGAGAACTGGTGCATTATGGGGCTTCTGTTGAAGTCTGATGATGAACTATACATTTGCTGCTACATGTTGTTTAAGGTCACTTCCTCTATGCTACACATTGTTTTGTTTTTTGGTCTTATCCCTTTGATTCTTTTAAATAAAACAGCATCGATAATATTAAAAATACTTTAATATTTAATTTAATAAATATAAAACATGGAGGACATTGAAACCTTAAGCCTCAACATTTTTTTACAACTTTGTTCTTCAAACATTGTGAATTTTTTTAAAAAATATTATCAACTTTTAGTCATACCAATACATCAACACATTTAACAATTTAAATGAATTAAATGGTAACAGAAATAAAATAGAATATACAGGTGCATCTCAATAAATTAGAATGTCGTGGAAAAGTTCATTTATTTCAGTAATTCAACTCAAATTGTGAAACTCGTGTATTAAATAAATTCAATGCACACAGACTGAAGTAATTTAAGTCTTTGGTTCTTTTAATTGTGATGATTTTGGCTCACATTTAACAAAAACCCACCAATTCACTATCTCGACAAATTAGAATATGGTGACATGCCAATCAGCTAATCAACTCAAAACACCTGCAAAGGTTTCCTGAGCCTTCAAAATGGTCTCTCAGTTTGGTTCACTAGGCTACATGGGGAATGCACCTATATATATATATATATATATATATATATATACACATATATATATATATATACACACACACACACACACACACACACACAGTTGTATGCGAATGTTTGTGAACCTCTTGCAGAATCTGTGAAAATATGAACAATTTTAACAAAATGAGAGATCATACAAAATGCATGTTTTTTTTTTTTAGTACTGTCCGGAGTAAGATATTTCACATAAAAGATGTTTACATTTAGTCCACAAGACCAAAAAAAAGCTGAAATTATTAAAATAACCCCCTTCAAAAGTTTGTGAACCGTTGGTTCTTAATACTGTGTGTGTTTATCTGGATGTTCCACGACTGTTTTTTGTTTTGTGATGGTTGTTCATGAGTCCCTTGTTTGTTCTGAACAGTTAAACTGAGCACTGTTCTTCAGAAAAATCCTCCATGTCCTGCGCAATCTTCAGGTTTCCAGCATCTTTTGCATATCTGAACCCTTTCCAGCAGTGACTGTATGATTTTGAGATCCATCTTTTCTCACTGAGGACAATTGAGGGACTCAAACACAACTATTAACAAAAACAACACTGCTTCATATCACAATACTTTACATAAATTTCAAACGACAGAGGAGATGTAATGGTAAATATTTATTTGTTTTTACGAAAAGCTGTACGGAACATGTAGTCCATATATTTCAGGGATAGTTAAACATGAAAAAAAATAAAAATAAAATAAAAATCAAACGCTACTTGATTGTCATACTTTCAACCTTGTGGATTCTACCCACTACTGATGACACGATACACAGCACAGTTACGTGTGTTCAATAAGATAGTCTCACGTCAGTATGATGAAAGAAATATTTCATATTTTATATTTGGATCACATATAGAATGATAAAATAACACAAGAGCAGCGTTAACACCGCTTGATCTCACTTTGGTTGATCCTCTGACAGTTGGTTTGCTTTTCCAACCTTTACAGCCATGAAAACGGCATTGAATATGAAAGCAGTCTGGCCATAAGAGCCAAATCCGGTCAATTAAAAAGTGCATCAAAGCTGCTGGAGAAATGGCAGATACTGCCAAAACCACACGCTTAAAACATTCAGAACTGGAGCAAGACGCTTCTTCAAGATGGAGTTTGAAACACGGTGGTTTATGCTGTTTCCGCGCACGAGATGAAAACATAAAATGATAACTGTGACTTTTTATCTCACTATTTGGACTGTTGTTCCTGCAATCCTGCAATTCTATACTCACAATTCTGAAACTAAAGAATTGCAAGATATAAAGTCACAATTCTGAGAAGAAAAGTCTGAATTGACATAAATTCGCAATTGCGAGAAAAAAAAGAGATAGAAAGTCACAATTACATTTTTTGTTCCACGGAAGAAGCAAAAAAACAATTGCAAGATATAAACTAAAGAAAGAAAAATCGATCTCATGATTTTTTTTTCTGCCATAGAATAAAAAAGGTAATTGCGACATTTTACCTCACAATTCGGATTTTGTTTCTTGCAATTATGAGATTATGGGCCCTATCATACACCCGGCGCAAGTGTTTTTGCTAGTTTCAGCCCGACGCAGTTCTCATTTTCCCGTCCTGCTCCGCGTTGTTTAAATAGCAAATGCATTTGCGCCCAATAGTGCGCCCGTGGGTGTGCTGGTCTAAACAGGTGTGTTCAGGCGCGTTGTTGGCTTATTGCTATTTTGAGGAACTGAAAATAGATTGCGCCATAGACCAACTCTAACCTGATCTAAAGTCTAGTCAATGGCAATATTTTTTTTTTTTTATTTAAAGAGCGCGTTAGTAGAAAATGCGCCTCTGGGCGGGTCCACAACGCGCGTACACTTTGCTTATTACACACAGGGACGCGCAGCAGCACACAAACATGCCAAATATTAAAAATTAAAGGACTACAGTGTAAAAGAATATTATTGTGTAGGCTACATAAATATAAAAATGTCATACGTGTCATAATGGATAGTCATTGGGTGTATCAGAATTAGCCTACATATTTGCTCGCGCAGGAGTAGATCCGTTTGCTCTCTGGAGACGCGTTCAGTCTGTGCGCCTTAAAATTCCGCCGTTTAAATAGCGAATCCGTGATGGCGCGAGCGCAACTCGCTCTTAAAGGGAATGGGAGATGAGACTCTGATTGGTTTATTGCACGTTACGCCCAAAAAACAAACCCATTACTCATTAAGAGAATAGGGACAACCCGTTTAGACCATGCGCCCGGGCGCGCTGACCGTTTTCCCGTCGTTAAACTAGCAAAAGTGGATTCGGACACGCCCTGAGTGCACTTGCGCCGTGCGCTTTAAACCATGCGCTTATATCGTTTAAATAGGGCCCTATATCTCACAATTTTGAGAAAAAAGTGAGAATTGTGAGATAGAAACTAAAGAATTGCATGAAAAGTCTAAACTGACATATAAACTTGCAATTGCAAGAAAAAAATCTAAATTGTGAGATATAAACTCAGAATTACGAGATAAAAATTCCCAATTACATTATTTTTTTTATTCCGCGGCAGAAGCAAAAAAACAACCACACACAATTGCGAGATCTAAACTAAAGAAATATAAACTATTTTTTTGTGCCACGGAATTAAACTTGCAATTGCGAGAAAAAAGTCAGAAGTCCAAGATACAAATGAAAGCATATAAAGTTGAAATTGCAAAAGAGTAAGAATTGCGAGATATAAACTCAGAATTATGATTAAAAAGTCGCAATTGTCTTTTTTTATTTTTTTTATTTATTTTTTTTTTTACTTTTTACTTTTTATTACATAGCATAAACAAAAAAACACTATAACTAAATATAAACCCAGAATTGCTTTTTTGGTTTCTGCCACAGAACAAAAAGAAACTGTGGCTTTTTATAAACTAAATATATAATCTAAGATACAAACTAAAGAATTGTGAGATATCACAATTCTGAGAAGAAAAGTCCAAATTATATAATACTCGCAACCACAACAAAAAGTCAGAATTGCAAAATATAAACTCAAAACATAAAAAGTCGCAATTACCTTTTTTTATTTTTTATTCTCTGGTGGAAACAAAAACACAATTGCAAGATATAAACTAAAGAATTGAGAGATGTAAACTCGCAATTGTGAGAAAAAATTCGCAATTCAGGGTTTTTTTCCTGCCACAGAATAAAAAACATTATTGAGGCGTTTTCTCTCACAATTCAGACTTCATTTTTCGCCATAATGAGAAAAAAAAGGCAGAATTGCGACATGACTTCTTGACTTGATTCAAGTTTATTGCCACATCAGCTTCAGAATTGCGACATTTTGAGAATGGCGAGAAACAAATCTGAATTGTTAAATAACTTTTATTATTTTTTAATTCTGAGGTGGAAACAAGCTTCCACAGTAGTTAGTCGCTTTAATTTCCGCAAAATATTCTTGCTAACACAGTGAAGAATAAAGCAGAATTTGAACGGGAAAAAAAGAAACTTAAACAACGGCACTTATGCTGCATGAGATTTTGGATTATCGTCTGTAATTACATAATTATAACAATAAAACGCATCACTTGCACTTCAAAGTTTCACTTTGCTCGATCGACAAGTTGAGTTTCAAAGCAAATCGATAGTTGCAGAAAAAAGTAGTCACGTTATACTTTAAGTGCAAGAGCGGCAAATACAAATCGTATGTTTGCTGCCGAATTCAGCGTGTTTAAATTTTGCAAAATTCTTTCAAACGACTTGTGCCACGCTAAAAACATTTCACGAGCAAAGCACAATGACATATTTGCTTGAAGCTTCGTAAAAATGAAAATACATACTAATCAGTAAGTAAAGAGAAAAATATATATATATCATATATAATATATCCTAGATTGTCTGAAAATGACAATTTGACAACACAGAATGAAACTTAAACATATGGAAACATTTCAAGTACTTTGAAAAATAAAAACTTTGTTTCCTCGCGACCCTCATATATTTCATCATGGCCATACAAAGGAGTATATATTATCCTATTTTACCACTTAGACAAAATACATATATATGCATACATATATATTCATATAGAAATGTAATCTCTCAACGTTACAAAGGTGCATCTCATTTTTTCTTTCGATCCTGGGTGCATCGTGGACAGAACCTGGAAGAAAGAAAACAAACGTTGTTTTCTGATGTTCAAAACAGAGATATTGCCGGTTTCTCATGAACAGACTGACGTACCATTTCCCTTTGGGTTTCGTTGTCAGATCAACACAAGCGAAGTGAAACCACTCAATGGGACACTGTTAACAAAGGCATTTTGGTTAAATAAATACTATGTGGAAATGCTAACAAACTGTTTAAAGCGTTACGTCGTACGTCTGGGTTGTCACATCCGATCATTTCTCCATATGACACTTGGTGGCACAGGCAGTATGTGGGCTCATTGGGGTCAACGGGCATGTCTAAGACGTCTGACGGGTGAACTGGAAGGATGGATTCAGAGAACTCAGGGCTGCGGAAACGAGAAAACAACATAAATGTCACTTCAAACCTGTATTTTTGAGTAAACATCCAAGATGTAGATGAGTTTGTTTCTTCATCAGATTTGGAGAAATGTAGCATTCCATCACTTGCTCACCAATGGATGTGAATGGGTGCCGTCAGAATGAGAGTCCAAACAGCTGATAAAAACATCACAATAATCCACAAGTAATCCACACCACTCCAGTCCATCAGTTAACATCTTGTGAAGACAAAAGCTGAAACAATTCCATCAAGACGTTTTTTAACCCACATATTTGTTTAGAGCTGTTTTGGACTGGTGCTTGATCTGTGCAGATTTCTCTCCTGATTCAGACCAGAACACTTTTTCACTGGAGGAATGGATATTATGGATAGTATTTCAGTTAAAAAAGTCTTCATGATGGATTTGTTTCTTATAAACGCAGTTTTTGGCGTCACGAGATTAACCAGATTACTTATTGGATTACAAGATTACATGGATTACTTGTGGATTATTGTGATGTTTTTATCAGCTGTTTGGACTCTCATTCTGACGGCACCCATTCACTGCAGAAGATCCATTGGTGAACAAATGATGCAATGCTGTATTTCTCCAAATCCGATGAAGAAACAAACTCATCCTAATAAGTTTTCATTTGCAGGTGAACTGTTCTTCTAAAGTTCATGCACTGCGACTCTCACCTGTTCTTCATTTTCTTTTTCCGTGGTGAGTCGTCGTCTGAAGATTTGCGTCCTCTTCCTTTCGGCCGTCGTTTTTCCTTCAGGCTTCCTCGACCGCCTACTTCTACGAAGGACAGCAGTTTGGTTTTATTATCCTCGTACATCATGTTGATTATGACATGTGTTATATTTGGCCAAATCAAGCCACAGTCTGTCTTACTCTTGGCCGTTCTGTTGTCTGGACTTTCGTAGCCACTGACGTCCAACTTTTCCTTCAGCTCATTCTCAAAGCGAGCGAGATCGGCATCCAGCCTTCGGATGTGTTTGTCCACCTGGTGAGAAAATGCTCACGTTATTTTTAATAATAATACCAAGAACAAAATGAATGCAGATTCCCAGTGCAAATGTACGGTATTTTAACTATTCAAAGGCATTAGTCATTGACTATTTATTTATTATCATTTATAAACATCTTTCTGTTTATCATTATTTCCTGTTTTTATCTCTTTAAAATAAAGTTAAACTAAAAATCATATAAATTGCAAATTCTACTCAAATAGTTTAGAGCTGAGTATAAAATACAAACAATATATTGGATAAATCAGATTTTTGATAATACAACAGTTTCTGCTCAATTAAATATTTCAGAGCTGAGTGTAAAATATAGATTTTATATTTACTATAAAAATTTTGTATCATTTTGACAATTAAACAGTTTCTACTCAATTACATATTTTACAGCTGAGTATAAAATAAATAATTATGTTTACTATTAAAGAAATTTTAATAGTAAACATTTTTAAACATTTTTTACTCAATTTAATATTTTAGAGCCGAGTATGATACAGAAAATTATATTTACTATAAAAAATTTAAAGATTTTTAACAATAAAACAATTTCTACTCAATTAAATATTTCAGAGCTGAGTATAAGATACAGACAATTATTATTTACTATAAATAAAAATTCTATGATTTTTGACAGTAAAAGTCTTTACTCAATATTTTAGAGCTGAGTATAAAACACATAAAATTATATTTACTATTAAAACTCTATGATTTTTGACAATAAAACAGCTTCTACTCAATTAAATATTTTAAACCCAAGTATAAAATACAGAAAATTAATTTACTATAAAAAAAACTTTAAGATCTTTGACATCAAAACATTTTTTACTCAATTGAATATTTCAGATCTGAATATAAAATCCAGAAAATTATGTTTACCACAAGAAAAAATATTTATGGTTCTTGGCAAAAAAAAAAAAAAAAATGTTAAGAGGCATTTTCAGTATAGAAAATCCTGAAATTACAAATTAAAAATTAATTCACATTTATTCATTTAAAAATATTATAATATTTCCAGGTTTCCACCCAAAGGTGTTTAAAGTCACTCATATCTAAACTCGATTACTGACCATTTCGTACGTCTGCATGGCGAGCTGCACTTTGTCGTCGCTGTATTCTTTGCATTTGCTGAATCCGTTCTGAATCTTCTGCAGGTGCTCCACTCTCTGATCCGGAGCCAGATTTCGGACATTTTTAATGTATTCTTCTGCGAGCTTATCGATTTCGCATTTCTTTTCTGCAAACGAAGAACAAAAAACTATCACATATTCATAAATGAACAGTAAATGCAAAAGCAGAACACATCCATCCATTCCACCCAAGTTGTGTTTTTTGTAATTCATATTTAATGTTCCAATGATGCCCAGAAATGCTCCCTAGGTAGAGAGCACACTAGGATTTGAGACGCAGCCCGGGTGTCATCTCACCCTCCGCTCTGTTGTCAAGTTCCCGCATGAGTGTGAAGTTTCTCTGGAGCTCACAGGGCAGGTTTTCAATGCCTAGGGTTATAAAAAAAAAACACATTAATATGTTGTTTACATACATGAGGAAAGTTCTGTATTGAGTCAGTCACCGTCCTCTCTTTATTCAGAAGCAGAAAACATACAGAATCATGTCTGTTTTTATTAAACACGTGTTCTTTCCATACTCACACATAAAATCTCACTAAAGACAAAAACAACATGAGTTTGTTGACTTAGCATGTTGTTAGCATGCTGGCTAACTACTTTCTATCCTGTGTTTACAACTTGCTGTGGCTTTACAGTAGATGTATATATAATGACCTAACAACTAAATAAAAGAATAAATTATATTTAATGTTACGCAGTTTCATGCAGTCGAAATGAAGCTAATCAATCTGTTGGCTTACTAGCTGCAGCTTGCTAATGCTAATCTGACATTAGCCACCAAAACATCCTCAAACCGAACCTTTCAAAACGCCTTCATTCCGCCTAAAATGCCCTTAAATCCAGCGTAATTCTCCCGAAATGAATTCTACTCACTGTCGAGATAATGTTCGAGATAAATCGCTGTCGCCATGGTGACGGTCTTCACTCGCTCGCGGTCTGTTTTTCTCCTCCGCCAGTCCGCGTGAGGTGGAACAACATTGGCACGTCATGAATAATTAATGAGGCAACTCTCTGCTGGTGACGCTTTCGAATGCCGTGTTTTGATTGGCTGGCAGTGGGGCTTGGCTCATTAGCGTTCTTCCGAATGTCCATCGCCGTAGATCGATAGATGGAGTGAGGGAGAGAGAGAGAGAGAGAGAGAGAGAGAGAGACAGAGAGAGATATGACAATTAACAAAACATTAATATAAATAATTGTAATAATAATTGTAATAATATTTTACATTTTAAACTATAAAATTATTATTGTATTATTGTCAGCATAATTATATATATATATATATATATATATATATATATATATATATATATATATATATATATATATATAATTTTATTCTATAAATTTAACAGTAATATATTTGATTAATATATAATCATATATATATAATTATTAATATATATATATAATTTGTTAAATTTATAGAATAAAAAATTTAATTTATAGAATAAAATTGTATATATATATATATGTGTGTGTGTGTGTGTGTGTGTATATTTATTTATTTAACAATAATATATTTGATTAATATATAATCATATATATATATAGCTACTATTGCTACTATGATTATTAATATGTATATATATATATATATATATATATATATATATATATATATATATATATATAATTTGTTAAATTTATAGAATAAAATTATATATATCTTAAAAATTATATATAATAATATATATAATAAAATATATAAAAGTAAAATATATATCTTAAATTATATATATATATATATATATATATATATATATATATATACAGATCCTCCTGTCAACCCTATTGAGAAAGGGCATCTCAGGAACCGCACTCCAGTGGTTTAAGTCTTACCTCTCAGATAAGTCCTTCTAAGTTTCTTGGAGAGGTGTAGTATCCATGTCGCAACATCTAGCTACTGGGGTGCCTCAGGGCTCAGTCCTTGGACCACTTCTCTCCTCTGTCTACATGGCATCACTAGGTTCTGTCATTCAGAAACTATCACTGCTATGCTGATGACACTCAACTCTACCTCTCATTCCATCCTGATGATCCAACGATAGCTGCTCGCATCTCAGCATATATAACAGACATTTCTTGCTGGATAAAGGACCATCACCTTCAACTGAACTGCTTGTAGTTTCAGCAAACCCATCACTTCATTACAATTTCACCTTCCAGTTAGGCTCATCAACCATAACTCCTTCAAAAGTAGCCAGAAATCTTGAAGTTGTGACTGATGATAAGCTGAATTTCTCAGACCACAGTGCTAAATCTGCCCGGTCCTGCAGATTTGCTTTATATAAACGAGTGTCTACTATGGCTACTCACAAATCAGGTAACCAACTAGACCTCATCTACACACGCTACTGCTCCACTGACAACACATTAGTTACTCCACTGCACACCTCAGACCACATCCTCATCACTTCTAACCTCACACTAACTCCTGACCCAGCACACACTCCTCCGCAGGTCACCTTTTGCCGTAACCTATGCTCACTCTCTCCCTCTTGCCTATCCTCAATGGTTTCATCCGCACTTCCTTCACCCTCTCAGTTTTCAGCACTGGACACAAACAGTGCTACTGACACTCTTTTCTCCACTCTAACGTCTTGCTTAGACAACTTTTGCCCCCTTTCATCCAGACCAGCACGCACTACCCCCTCTGCCACCTGGCTGTCCGATGTTCTCCGTGAACATCGCACTAAACTAAGGGCTGCAGAGAGGAAGTGGCACAAATCAAAAAACACTACTGACCTTAGTGCGTATCAGTCACTCCTCTCTTCCTTCTCTGCAAGTGTCTCCACTGCTAAAACGACATACTACCACAACAAAATTAACAACTGTTCTGACTCTCGCACACTTTTCAAAACTTTCTCTTCTCTTCTCTGTCCTCCTCCCACTCCCCCTTCATCAACTTTTACAGCTGATGACTTTGCAATTTTCTTCACAAATAAAACAAGAACCATCAGTGACCAATTCCACCACTAACTAATGATAACTTCATAACGACAAATACACACTCTCTCACCTCCTTCTCTCCTTTCTCGGAGACAGAAGTTTCCAAACTCATCCTTTCCAATCATCCCACTACTTGTCCACTAGATTCTATCCCCACTCACCTCCTTCAGGCCATTTCTTCTTCAGTCATACCTGCGCTTACTCACATTATCAACACCTCTCTTCACAATGGTACATTTCCCACAGCATTTAAGCAGGCTCGGGTAACCCCACTGCTTAAAAAAACCCTCTCTAAATCCAGCACTTTTAGAAAACTACAGACCAGTATCCCTTCTTCCATTCATTGCAAAGACACTTGAGCGAGTTGTGTTCAACCAACTCTCTTCGTTTCTTGCACAGAACAATCTTCTGGACAACAACCAATCTGGCTTCAGAAGCGGCCACTCTACCGAGACTGCCCTACTCTCGGTTACAGAGGCCCTGAGACTGGCAAGAGCGGCTTCCAAATCCTCTGTACTCATCTTGCTGGACCTGTCTGCTGCTTTTGACACAGTTAACCACCAGATCCTCCTGTCCACCCTCAGAAAGATGGGCATCTTAGGAACCGCGCTCCTGTGGTTTGAGTCTTACCTCTCAAATAGGTCCTTCAGGGTGTCTTGGAGGGGTGAGGTTTCGAAGTCACAACTTCTTGCTACTGGATTTCCTCAAGGCTCAGTGCTTGGACCAATTCTCTTCTCCATCTACATGTTGTCATTAGGATCGGTCATTCAGAAGCATGGCTTTTCTTATCACTGCTATGCTGATGACACTCAACTCTACTTCTCATTCCAACCAGATGATCCGACGGTAGCTGCTCACATTGCAGCCTGTCTGAGTGACATTTCTAGCTGGATGAAGGATCATCACCTTCAGCTCAACCTTGCTAAGACAGAACTGCTCGTGGTCTCAGCCAACCCATCACTTCACCACAACTTCTCTATACAGCTGGGTTCGTCAACCATAACTCCTTCCAGGACAGCCAGGAACCTTGGAGTTGTGATCGATGATCAGTTAAGCTTCACAGACCATATTGGTACAACGGCCCGGTCCTGCAGATTTGCCACATATACAACATTAGGAAGATTAGACCCTTCCTGTCAGAGCAAGCCGCACAACTCCTTGTCCAAGCTCTTGTTCTCTCCAGACTGGTCTATTGTCTTGGCGGGCCTTCCCGCTAGTACTATCAAGCCTCTGCAACTGATCCAGAATGCAGCAGCCAGAGTGGTCTTTAATGAACCGAAAAAAAGCTCACGTTACCCCTCTCTTCATCAGGTTACACTGGCTACCAATCAAATTCGCATCAAACTCGCATCAAATTCAATCAACTGATGTTTGCCTACAAGACAACAACTAGCGCTGCACCAACGTATCTAAACTCACTAGTTCAAACTTATGCACCCTCCAGAAGCTTGCGCTCTGCAAGTGAATGACGCCTTGTGGTGCCATCCCAAAGAGGTACCAAATCTCTCTCGCGGACCTTTTCCTGGACTGTGCCCAGCTGGTGGAATGACCTCCTGATCTCAATTCGAACATCTGAGTCTTTAACCATTTTCAAAAATCATCTAAAGACACATCTTTTTCGCCAGCACCTGACCAACTAATATTAACACTTTCCTATTCTATTTATTAAAAAAAAATAAATAAATAAAAAAAAACTAGCTACATGTACTGTGCTAGACTAACTGAGACTTGGCATGGCACTTGAATACTGCTGCACTCTCGATGGTCTGATTGCTTCTATTGTTCTCATTTGTACGTCGCTTTGGATAAAAGCATCTGCTAAATGATTAAATGTAAATGTAAATATAATATTAGGAAGATCAGGTCCTTTCTTTCGGAACATGCAACACAACTCCTTGTTCAAGCTCTTGCTCTGTCCAGACTTGACTATTGCAATGCTCTCTTGGCAGGTCTTCCAGCCAATTCCATCAAACCTCTACAATTAATCCAAAATGCCGCTGCAAGATTAATCTTTAATGAGCCGAAAAGAACGCACATCACACCTCTGTTCATCAATTTGCACTGGCTACCAATAGCTGAATAAAATTCAAGGCATTAATGTTTGCCTACAAAACCACTTCTGGCTCTGCACCCCTATGTGCCCTATGTGCCCTCTAGAAACTTGCGTTCTGCAAGTGAATGACGCATTATTGTGTCATCCCAAAGAGGCACAAAATCACTTTCACTGACTTTTTCATTAACTGTTCCCATCTGGTGGAATGACCTGCCCAACTCAATCCGAGCAGCTGAATCCTTAGCCATCTTCAAGAAAAGGATAAAAACACATCTCTTCCATCTTTATTTGACCCTCTAACTCTAGCACTCTCTATTCTAATTCTATTTTATCTGTCTTCTTTTTATTTAAAACACACACACACACACACGCACACACACACACACACACTTGACCCTCTATCAATTGCATAATTATTCTCTAACTGCTTGCTTTTCTTAAAAAACTAACACTATATTCTATCTATTTGTTTTCTTAAAAAAAAAAAAAACCTTGTTACGTATACTGCGTTAGGCTAACCGAGACTTGTCATAGCGCTTGCATATTGTTGCTCTTTTGTTGGTTTTGATTGCTTCTATTATCCTCATTTGTAAGTCGCTCTGGATAAAAGCGTCTGCTAAATGACTAAATGTAAATGTAACATATATATATATATATATATATATATATATATATATATATATATATATATCTCACACACACCTGTTTATTGTACAAACACAAAATTTTACTGTTTTCACTTCTAGTACAAGCCTCTTTCCTTAGTTCAAGTATGAAAACCTCTTTAATTGCCAGATACACTGGAATATGTATTACACTGAATGTTAAATTTTCAAATGAAAATGGCAACATGATCAATTTATAAAGTATACGTTCATATGTGCTTCATATTCACTGGAGCAAACAGCTGTGGGTGAACGCAGCGAAAATTTAGGTTACTGTAGATTGGGAACCGATTGCTCCCCCATGATATTTTATAAACTGTATTTATGACAAAGAGCTGAGCAGATGCAGATATTATAACAATATCGATAAACACACCTTGTCCTTTGTTTCTCGCTTTGCGCAACCGTGGTCTGCGGATTGAAGAACGCGCTGAAAGACGGGAGCCGATCGAAGTCTGCCGCCGTTTTCATATGAAATTTGACCTTATGGGGACATTTGTTAGGTCCCCATGAGGAAACAGGCTTATAAATCATACAGAATGAAGTTTTTTGAAAATCTAAAAATGCAGAAAGTTTTATGTGAGGGGTAGGTTTAGGTGTAGGGCTATAGAAAATACAGTTTGTACAGTTTGTACAGTATAAAAACCATTACACCTATGGAATGTCCAAATAAAACATGGAAACACAACGTGTGTGTGTGTGTGTGTGTGTGTGTGTGTGTGTGTGTGTGTGTGTGTGTGTGTCGCAGATCGAGGAGACCGAGGCGCTGTCCTCCATCTACGCGGAGGAGTGGTGTGTGATCGATGAAGCGGCCAGAGTTTTCTGCATCAGAGTCTCAGATGACTCCCAGCGGCCCAGACTTACGCTCTGTTTGCAGGTGTGAGAGTCACAGCACAGACTTATCAATGTGCTACATGTGACCCTGGACCACAAAACCAGTCATAAGGGTCAATTTTTTGAAATTGAGATTTATACATCATATGAAAGCTGAATAAATAAGCTTTCCATTGATGTATGGTTTGTTAGGATAGTACAATATTTGGCAGAGATACAACTATTTGAAAATCTGGAATCTGAGGGTGCAAAAAAATCTAGATATTGAGAAAATCACCTTTAAAGTCGTCCAAATGAAGTTCTTAGCAATACATATTACTAATCAAAAATTAAGTTTTGATATATTTACTGTAGGACATTTTCAAAATATCTTCATGGAACATAATCTTTACTTAATATCCTAATGATTTTTGGCATAAAAGAAAAATTGATAATTTTGACCCATACAATGTATTTTTGGCTATTGCTACAAATATACCCGTGCTACTTATGACTGCTTTTGTGCTCCAGGGTCACATATGTGTTTATGAATGTTTAATGTGTGTTTCTGTTTGCTTGAAGATCATACTTCCTCCAGATTACCCGAGTTCAGCGTCTCTGATATATCAGATCAAGTAACGTTATGTCTGATTGCTTTCTTTCTGAGTTTTGTGTTGTGAACTGAATATGATATTTGATTGGCATGTTGTTTTGTCCTGACAGCGCAGGCTGGCTCAGAGGAGCAGAGAGAATGACTCTGTCCAACAGTTTAGAGGAGCTGTATGTGTGAGTATGTGTGTCAGTGTAATATATATACATCAGTCATGTGAGTCTACAGAGACTTCATGCAGAGCTTCATATAACTGTACATGTCATGTGTTATGAAAAACAAATGTATTCAGTATAATATGAGCCTTTTATTCTATCACATTGTCACGTGTTATCACATTATCTGTTATATATATATATATATATATATATATATATATATATATATATATATATATATATATATATATGATTATCATAATTATATATAATATTTTATTCTGTAATATTAATGGTAAATTATCAGTATATATTTAGAACACAATTTAATATAGCAGCGCAAATATATTATTTTAATAATAAATAAAGCATTAATATTAGTCATTACTAATATTATTAACCAAAATAAATGTTAACATATTATTCAATTTAATATGGCCTTTTTATATTATTAATAATAATATACAAATATATCCTATTTGTTTGTTTTACGCTATAATATTAATATGTCATATATTTAAACCACGTCAATAATTTAATTTAGCAGCAAAATATCATATTTAATATACTGATTTGTGGTAAATGAACCATTAATATTAGAAATTTGAATGCAGTATTAAAATAAATATTATTAACAATATATTTTCAGTATTATGTGGTCATTTAGAATGCTAATAATAATATTATTGTAATATATATTACATATTAATATGTTAATGTATTCATTGTATGTGTTATTTTATTCTATAATAGTAATGATCAAATATTTAATGTATCTATTTATAACATCTCAATAATTGGATACGCGTCATGTTTATGAGTGAGTTTCTTGTATTTTTTTAATATAGGGAGAATACAGGGAGAGTATTCTGTACCTGTGGGTGGAGAAAATAAGAGAATTCCTCATAGAACAATCACAAAGTGCAGGTAAGAACTAATGTAGCTTATGCTGAATTAGCCTGGATGGGCCTGAGCTTTAGTTATCGTTATTGTAATTTTTTTAATAATGATCAGTTAGTAATGAAAGTGGCTTTTCTGAAGTAATAACTGTGCTGATGTGGGATTGTACAGTAGGGGGCAGTA
Organism: Spinibarbus caldwelli; assembly: GCA_039654775.1. Taxonomy (NCBI): domain Eukaryota; kingdom Metazoa; phylum Chordata; class Actinopteri; order Cypriniformes; family Cyprinidae; genus Spinibarbus; species Spinibarbus caldwelli. Next base: position 2,408,269 of record CM077230.1, read on the forward strand.
GACGGTCACACCATGTGTCTTTTACTGAATTGTGATGTGAGAGGCTCAAAATCAGTCTTTATTATCCAAGACTGATGCATATCTAGGGACTGTATAAATAGGTTTGTCATGGGAGAGAAATTAGATGGTGAAGTCAGTAATTAACATGATTCTGTTCACAAATACAAGTGAAGTATTAGACTTACCTGTTGTACAAACAGCTCATACGACCAAGCCGTTATTGGTTAATCTTACCCACCTTTCTTTATTTTTAATGTGGTGTGTGAATGCATTCAGTCTCAATGGCATTGCATGTCTCATAAAGCAAATGTTGATTTAGATGCATGTTATGTTGCTTTGCTGAGTGAAACTTTTCAGCTTTATATTTTGTAGAACATAGACAGACTTACAGAAAGTAAAACCAGACAGGGAGAGGTCAACTAAAGTTGTGTTTTTCCAGACAATACGAGCATCTTCTCATTACAGACACAGACTGCGGAGCGTTTGTGCTTTTGGATTTTGTCACAGCACCAGACGCTTCTTCTGTGATCCAATTGCCCTCTGTTTTAAAGCCCCACTAGGGTTTTGTTGTGTTGTTTTGATCGCTGGAAGCGGGCTTATTTTTGTATAAAGTGAACTCTGGAAAGCGGGAGAATTAGAGTCAGGAGGGGAATCACGCTGTCATTTATTCCCTCCGGCTTTTAGGGAACACGGCGTTCCACCGGCAGATGGAAATTACACATGACCAGATGCAAAAATAAAAAAAGCATAGGTGCTCGACATAGAAAAATCAAGCAAATGTTCGGGTCTGTGGTTTCATCAGCCCTTTGAAAAGAATAGGAGGCATACGGTGTTCTCTGCGGAAATATACAGGAAGGAGGCACAATTGAAACAGGTGCACGGGCCTGCCGGCAATCAGGTACACGGCCTGTCATTAACCTAGAAGTAATAGACCCTTCAGCTCACGGAAAGCAGCCTCTTTTGATTGTTCGAAACTGGTAGGTGGAGAGCAGCATCTCAGTAACCAAGGAAGTTATAAAAACTCTGCATAATCACACTGTAAATGCTGGCAGAGTCAAGAGATTGTGGTGTGTAGTTAAAAATGCAGTTAAAGTGCGTTGAAAAAAATGGCTTGGATTGGATTTCAGAAAACATTTATACATTTAGCTCACGCTGTTATCGAAAGGGAATGGGAATATCCCAAACATTTTATCATATATCACAAAAAAAGATATTTTGAAAAATGTAGCAGTGTTTATTCCATGCATACGATGAAAGTCAAAGGGGTCCAAAGTAGTTTTGTTCTCAACATTCAACAAAACATCTAGCTGGCGCTTTTAGCAAAATTAGCTTCCAAATGGGAATATCCCAAGCAATTTATCATGTATATAAAACAAGATATTTTGAAAAATGTAGCTGTTTTTTTTTTTTTTTTAATTCATACAATGAAAGTCAAAGGGGTCCAAAGTCGTTTGGTATATTCCAAGAAATTTATCTTATACCACAAAAGAAGATATTTTGAAATATTTTCAAGCGTTTATTTAGGTCTGCACGATTAATCGAATGCAATTGTCATGCGTATCTTTCAGTGAAGCACGGTTCTGTGATCAGTAGTAAATCTTCATCCGAAGGCCAGAGAACGCTCTCACGCCGAAAACTAACAATGAAACTGATTTAATCACACAATTATGAAATCGATGAAATTATTCTGCGTTTATGAAAGCTTAGCTTGTCAATGAACTACAGCTCAGTGTAGTAACCCAGCAGGCACCAGACGTCTATGTAACGTCAAGTTGACGTTGGACATGACGTCGGACAGACGTTGCATTTTGGTTGAAAATGAAAATCGGGTTGACGTCAATATTTGACGTCAATCTGACGTTGACTTAACGTTGGATTTTGGTTGCACAACCTAAAAACAACAAAATCTCAAATTCAGCTGACGTTGGTATTGGACATCAATTTAACATTGACATTAGACGTTGAATTTACGTTGAATTTTGGTCACCCGACGTCGCAACCTAAATTTAACCAAATATCAACGTCTTATGACGTTGTGTGCTTGTTTTGTGCCTGCTGGGAAATTCTGCTACATCTAAACCCGCTTCTATATACCATCGAGCCTTTACCCAGCGAGTTTGAGTCTTTTTGAAAAAGCAGCATTTGAAAAGTTTTATCAAAACTGGTTTCCAAATGGAAATATCCTATACAGTTTATCATAAATCACAAAAAAAGAAAAATGTTCCAGTGTTTATTTCGTCCATACAATGAAAGTCAATGGGGTCCAAAGTTGTTTCCCAACATTTTACAAAATACCTATATGGTGCTTTTATCAAAATTGGCTTCCAAATGGGAATATCCCAAGTAGAGCTGGACGATTAATCGAAAAGAAATCAAAACCAAAATTCAGAACCTCTAACCGTGTGTAGTGGTCGGCGCTTTACGGACATGTTTTGCAGCGTTTCGCACGTGAGTGGCGCGTTAAATAATTTAAACTTTTACATGCAGCTCATCAATGTCAGTTCCAAAACTGTGGACCAATCAAAAGACCCTGGAGGCGAGGTAAGCGTTGCAAGCTTTTGTTTACAGTAGCAGGTTGGTATGGCAACTTTTGTTTTTGACGGCAACATGGTGGAGTAGACATTCTGTGAGGCGCTATTTTTAAAAACCATTCCTGTTTTCACATGAAAATATTTAAAATGTATTTTGTTTGCAAGAAATACTGGTTATTTTCTACTTTTGGCAATATTCATTTATTTTGTTAGCAAAAAAAGGAGTTATTTCCTATTTTTCCATTTTGTTTTTACAATAAAACTGAAATGTGACTTTTTTCATAAGACGTCTTCATTTCAAGCAAGCTTTGATTTCAATTGTTCGAAATATTCAACAAATAACCATAAATAGTTTGTTTCCGTCAATTATTTTAAAATCACAAAGATAAGAAATTCACTCTTTCATTAGAAAAAAAATCCCATCTCTAATAGTTGAGTATATGTACAGTACAAACCTTTAATGAACTATGAGGGCAAAAAATTAAAAATAAAATTATCGTTCAATAATCGTAATTGAGGTAAAGTGTTCAATGGAGGTTTTGGTTTTAGGTCATACTTTCCAGCCCTTATCCCAATCACAAAGGAAGGTATTTTGAAAAATATTGAAGTGTTTATCCCATTAATATAATGAAAGTCAATGGGGTCCAAAAGTTGGTTGGTTCCCAATGTTCTACAAAATATAGTTTGCGCTTTTATCAAAATCAGCTTCCGAATGGGAATATCCAAAGCAGTTTATCACATATCACAAAAAGATATTTTGACAAATGTTGCAGTGTTTTTACTGTTCATACAGTGAAAGTCAATGGGTTCAAGTCAAGTGAGTCATTTTGAAGGTTAAACTGTGGTTGTGGTAAATACTTGTGCCAACATCAAGTTACTTTTACATTCATGCATTTGGCAGATGCTTTTATTAAATGCATTCAAGGTACACATTCTATCAGTTCTTGCTTTCCTTGGGAATTGAACCCATGACCTTGTTATTGTAAGCTTCATAGTCTACTTCTTTGAGCTACAGGAAGGTTCACTCCAGTGCGCTAAAGTCATGATAAAAATAACGCTGTTGATACCGAGTGGGCGGTTGACAGGACCTCAGCACCTGACTGGATAATATCCCATGAGTCAGTACCCATAAGTCCAATCTCTGGATAGCAAGTTTCTACGTTCACACTTTTTCCCTGCATATTGAAATTCTTGTGAATCGCCACACAATGTAAAACGTTGGGATGCTTTTCACTTGAATGGCCCAGTCTCTCGTTCCTGTGTCATTTCTCCTCATTGTCCGCCTCAAATCTCTCTTGCCTTTGAACATAATGTTTGCCAAAATTATTGCACGCCGGATATTGGATCATGCCTTTGATCTAGCCATCTCGATAAAGTCGAATTGTTTGGATAAAATGAACACAGCAGCCTGCTGTGGCGAAGGTAGATGGTTTTTTTAAGAGCGCTCCTTCTCCCTCCTATCACAGACCTCGGCGTTGGGGAAATCTAATCGTAATCGATGAAAAGACATGTGCTGCCTTGACAGAACCTGTTAATCTTTTTCACCAGGGCTCTAAAAGTTCCCATGAGGCCAGTGGCAAGTCCAAGAATTGACCCTGATGGGTTTTGACACTCAGCTCTTTTTCTCAGCTCTTCTTGGAAGGTGGAGAAAATCTTTTTTTTAAAACCTTTTTAAAGGAGGGAATTTGCTTTGTTAGCTTGGGTCGATAACACTTTTTTTTTCCAAGTAGAGTTAATCTGAGTGTAGACATGTTTATCTGTTGCATAAAGGTGCTGTAGGCATTTTTCTGCCACATAAAGAGTCCCTATTACTCGAAAGCTCACAAGGTGTTCTGAGAAATCACACTCCATGACAGCCCCTGATTCCTTAAAGCGCAAAAAAAAGAATCTTGCTGAGTGCTGGCTGTGCTTTTTATTTTTGGCTCTATCAAAAATGTGTAGGTAGTGGATGGCTGTCAATCATTTTTGCATGTTCGGTATTGGCTGATTTGGTTGGGATGGAGACATTTTGTGAGGAGGCCAAGTCTGCAAGTGGTGAGTTTTTTTTTTTTTGGTCTTTTTACACAATTTATCTGCATCCTGCTCGTTAGCATTTTTCCAGTATATCTGTTACATAATTTCCTGTTGTTTGCCGGTTCCATGATCTCCCATCATATAGGAGCTTCTCATTAGTATCCCATAATAAGCTCGTAATTGCAGCGTTTAAGTCTTTGATTTGTAGTTCTCTGTGCCAATAACGTGTTACAATTCAAACTAATTACCCATTGGTGGTATGTAGATGCAAAAAAATTATTGCAATCTACAAATAACATCAACTGGTTATCAATTTTAAGTGCTACTTGTTGCTTGTTGTTCCATACTAGTACGAGCAGTGTGCAATTTACTCAAGGCTTATCACTGGTTAACGGTCAGTTGATAGTCCACTTCCAAACACCGCCGTACGAATCCTTAAAAGCTATTGTTTTTGAAGGACAGCTCTCCCACGCCTTTCGCTGAATGTGATAATTGCGAGTGAAATTATGTATGTATGTCAACGGTTTTAATATGCAAATGAGTTTCCATGAATGGCGCGCTCAAGAGGGAAATGGAGCTCCAACTGAATGGAGGGGAAAAAATGGAAATGGGCGCGTGACTAGCCGTCCTGTTCGTTAGCCAAGTCCCATTAATTATTTTAAGTCTCGCCTTGCCACGAGGTCTTCGTAAGATGCCACACTTTATAAACTCAGATGTAGAAAGAAGGACACTCAATTACAGCCGTGTGGGTTGGCGAACGTATCAGATCTTGCTTCATTAGAACCCTTTAATAGAAACAAAATTACATGTTTGTAGACGTAACAAAGTTCAAGTGATAAGTCTTGAGAAGAAGTGCAGGTTTACTGTCAAACGGTTCAAGGTGACAAAATTAAACGGCGGTAATCAGGATGTAATCACAGCGCTAGTGGGCCTAAACAGACCTTCTGATTTGACCTTCACCCATCAGTAAGCATTCTGCACGTTGAGTCTTGACATCCTATCAGGACACTTGGATACGAGACACATCCCTGCTGACAAAATCAATCTCAAGGTGCAGTGCAGATGGTGATCCACTGCATGAGCACCTACTAGAAACCATCAAGGCAGAAACTGTGTGACCTCAGGCGGTTTAATCGCCGCATGAATGCAGGATATTGCGAGGCTAAAGCCATTTTTCTGTACACTTTCATTGTTGTTGTTGGTTAAAGGATAAGTTTACCAATTTTCAACCTGCTTTGTATTGTTACAATGTCTGTAGTAGATGAAAACGAACTGTGTGTTGTCTTTCTCCTGCACCCAGATATCAGTGTTTATTTGTCAGCAGAAGTCTGTAGGATGCAAAAAGTATAATTTGGATCGACTTCTTGAGAAGAAACAGGATATGATGTTGCCAAATAATGAGTTTTACATCGATCTGTTTTTCCACATGTATTATTATTCTCTGCACTCCTTTTGGTTCTTCATTAGGCCGTTGTCATTACACTGCAGGGCCGTGACACAATCAAAACTTTGTTGGAGGCCTGTGATTTCCAAAATCTGTCTCAAATTGTAGTATGCACCAGGTTTAAGTTAAGTTAGCTTGTCTTTCAGAGTAACCAGTGCCTAGAAACCCTCTAAAAACAATAGATGACTAACTAGAAACCAGCTAACCACCGTAAATAGTTTTTTGGCAGGGATTTTACACGGGTCCCATGAATTCAAGTTCTGATGTAACTAGTGTGTGCAGATTCAAAAAGATTTGGCAAAGAACCTGCATTCAGCATGTCAAGCAAATGGGAAGCAACTGACGACAGCGACCTTGTGTTGTTTACTACGCCATTCGTTTAACTCTCAATTTCGAGATCACGACTTCGAGAGGTTGCCCGTGTCCTACGGAGAATCTGTCTTTTGAATGATTCATTAGTGTTTTGAAGAAACAAACGCCAAAGTTAAATCAAGCCCTTGATTACTTGTTTTGAACATCTGTTTCGTTCGAACTTGATTTCCTTTGTTTTCAAATGAATGTTTCGGCTTTGACGACTCCATGTGCGATTCCGAAACCCCATTGTTTCGCTGTGATGTGCTCAGTGTGTGTGCAGTTGTTTCTTTTTTGTAGTGCGAATATTACATTAGCGATGCTAATTTGTTCCCCCCACACGTTTTGGTAAACAAACAGGCCTAAATACACCCGGCTCCCAATACACGGCTCTCGTGCTTGACGGTGACGTCACTTCAGAAGAAGTAACTTAATCTAATATCAAACTTCAGAGGGAAGGTAATTAGTGTCTTCCCTCATCAACTGAATGATTACAGGCCTAATACTCAACGGTCTCATGAAAAGTGCCGCCTCCCTTCGCACTCGGCAAACATCAGCTCTGTTTTTACAGTAATTATGCAGATGAGATGCTAGTTACAGCAGGTTGTGCGGTGAAGGCCCCTCAGAGAGATCAAAAGGTTGTGTTTTTTTATATTTCCGCGGGGCATGAATATTCACGTCTGACACTGAGAGGTGGGGGCGGCTGAAGAGAAATGGAAAGCAGTCAAAGGTCATTAAAGCTTTAAAACCAGTTTAATTTTTTTACGAGCTATAATTAAATTCCCAAATTGATTTGCCTCAGATTTACTGAACTAAACAGGGAAGAAAAGCCAAGCGCACCTCAGAAAGTTTCAGAGGTATTTTCTGATGAGATCCCTCAGGTGTTTGTTTAAAGATGAGCTTGAGGTTAATTTTGTGGTCAGAAGGGTTGTAATATGTACTTAACTATACTGACCAGGGTCGAGTGGCAATAGTTCTTCCTATCATTTCCAGTTGAAAACGTGGAAGGGTTAGGAAATTTAAAATGTGATTTCGAGACATGGAATAGCCATTGAAATCCTTTAAGTCACTGAAATTTCAAGGTACTTGGGAACCCAGAAAACCAATTTTCTCATTGAGATGTGTTCGGATCTCAGGATGTTTTTAACATTTATATGCTGACATTTAATTGCAACCACTTGAACTTTCAGAAACTGGTCTACTTCCTATATTTCAGAATATAGCAAGATGAGGTTTATTTGGTTTGATGTAGAGCGTCAGCATTATGATCAAGCAGAAATCTTTGCCAACCATCACATAATGCAATTAATATTCATTATCCGAGCCACATCTGGCACAGAGTTTGTGTGCTGAACAAACTTCCTGAGGACACAAGATGTGAACAACTGATGAGAAGAAAATAAGTCTTCAGCAAAATTAAGCATTTTTTTTTTTTATTCACAGAGCTTTAGGTCTAATCATTGAACTTAGCATTTAAGCTTTCAAATAGTGTCTCATATGAATGTCAACTAGGCATTTAAAACCATGTCGTGCTTCTGAAGAGAGGCTGATGAGATTCATAATGTCTTCCTTCCACTTTTCCCATTGTTCCGACGCCCCTGATGCCAAGACCTAGTACCTGACAGGGCATACAAATGAAAATCATCCCTAGCGATCTCCGAAAAGGGATTTTGAAACATTTTAAGCCTCTGTGACCATGAAAATGGAGACGTCAAGGATATTCCTTGGTCGAATGTGTGGGAAAGCAGTTTTTATCACTGAATCTTAATGCCGTACTTCAGAACAGCTGGAACAGCTGATTGCGACTTCATTTAGTTCTCATTTAGTTTCTCGTTTCAAGATTCCAAATGACACATGGAAAACGACTGCCAGTAATTTGAGTCCGAATGTTTCGTCTTTAGCATATACTCTTAAAAATAGGTCCCAGAAAGGGGTATTTGCAGTGATGCCATAGAAGAACCATTTTGGGTTCCCAAAGAACCTTGCAGTGAACAATTCTTAAAAGAACCATTTTGAATAACATATTAACAATCTAAAGAACCTTTTTCCACTATATATATATAAAAAAAAAAAAAAACTTTTGTCCAATGGAGAGTTTCCACAGGCGTTAAAGGTTCTCCATTGAACCACAGATGCCAATAAAGAGCCTTTTTTTTTTTTGTTTAAATTGTTGCATTCAGTTTATTTTCAGCTGCTCTTGTTTAATGATTGAGGCTCTTTGGGATGTCTCCATGCATTATTTATGTTAGTTGCTTTGAAATCTTGATGGAAGTGTGCTTTGACCCTTCAAATTATATTATGGGGTGATACAGTGCAAGTATGTGTTGTTTCAAAAGAGACATTAAGGACTATTTCTGTTCAAGTATGTTTCATGATTAATTAAAGAAACTTGTGAGAGAACGTCACTGACCTTTCTTTATTTACATCTTGAGCACTGTTTATTTTAATCATTATATATCATTTTCTTAGAGCGAAATGCCTGGCATATTGCATTACGTGTCCTTGTTGACTGAAATGTGCAATGGTCTGTTAAATGATTAGTTTCCACCACAATTCATTGGTCTGCGCATGTATCTCTGTTTTTAGATGGACCAGAAATGGGTAAGACGGTGACAACAGAGGAAGAAGGTCAAGACTACGATGAGGACGATCTTCCAGACTACAGCATGCTAAAACTCGGCAACTAATTTTCCAGAACGAGGTCGATATTTTTGGTACTTGCTGATACCGAGTACTGATACCTGAATTTTTCATTGCATTTGTAATTTTTAAAAAATATTGGGTACAGAAACCAAATGAATATGTATAATGTTAGTTGGCTTAGTTCATTTAGCAAATAGGCATTTCCTTCAGTTATTTTCACACTTAAAGGGTTAGTTCACCCAAAAATGAAAATTATGTCATTAATTACTCACCCTCATGTTGTTCCAAACCAGCAAGAGCTTCATTCATCTTCAGAACACAAATTAAGATATTTTTGATGGAATCTGAGAGTTCTCTAACACTCTCATAGACAGTAAGGATCCTTACACGATCAAGGTCCAGAAACGTAGGAAGGACATCAGTAAAATAATCCATTTGACATCAGGGGTTCAACCTTAATTTTACGAAGCTACGAGAATACTTTTTGTGTGCAAATAAAACAAAAATTACGACTTTATTCATCAATTCGTCTCCTCCGCGTCCCTATAGTGCCATTTTGGAGAATATCCACTGAACGTAAACAACGTATGCTGTTTTGTGTCAGCTGCGTCACGCGGATACGTTTTCTACGTTGTTTACACTTTGATTTGAACGTAAACAATATATCTGCGTTCACAAAAAGTATTTTTTTTTTTTTAACATATGATACTCTCTAAAGACGAGTCTCTAGACTCTTTGCATGTGCTTGCTGTGTACGTATGGTTTCATACATTTTTCAGTAAATTTAGAATACATTTTAGTATGAAAGTTAATGGTGAATCATGATTTGTTCGCAAAAACATTAATGTACAGATTTCAGTTTATGCGTATACTAGGGCCCTCTGGCTACCAGAATGATTACATGTGTTTATAGCGGTCAATAATGGCCAAACCATTCTATTTTGGGGTAAAATCGGAAAAAGTAATGCCTGTGTCAAAAGACATTATAAGTAGACATATAACAATCCACGCTTCTTTCCAGTGTACAGAAGTTTGCAGGAGTCTTTTGTTGTTAATTTGTTGCAAAAAACACTCCAATGTGCCAAGCCATCCGAACCGAACCAAACACCGTGGTTAAAAAACCGAGGAATGTATTGAATCGTGGGCTGACTGTATTGTTGCATCCCTAGCGTATACATGCTTAGTAAATGAGACCCATTGTTCGTGACTCGTTTTATTTAATCAACACGAAATTGATTAGATCATGAAAAGTGGGAAGTTCTGCAAGCACTTGAGCTTTGAGAAAGTAAATAGGGTCAGTTTTGACTTTAAAACTCCTTTGAAAGTACCGATGACAGGCACGTCTTGTGTAAAGCGATCCCGGTTAATTAGTCATTAGTGGCTCGCCAGTCATTCAAAGGACTGCTTTTATTTGCTTTTGTTGTTTGTTTTTGTTGTATATGAAGAGTTGCCACTGATTAAACACAGGGAGACAATCACGGATAGACGGAGCACGTTCCCGCCTCATTTAGCCACGGTGGTGACTCCTAAACAGGTGTGAGTCATTACCCATGTTCCCTGTATCAGACTCTGTGTGCCAATTAAACCATTTTTCTTGCCAAAGATATCAGGCCTGAAGAATCTGTGTTTAATAACAGCCGTCATTGTTTCGCATATCAGAGATTGACACTGTTTTTGAAATGCCGATCACTCCGGTCTCTAGTGCCCTCGGCGCTCGCTTTCGTCTCTTTTTAACTTCTGGAGTTCACTGTTGAGTCCCTCCCCCGTGTGTCGGAGCAAACAGACACTAGACGTGTCACGGAAGCGCCACCGTTCACCGTGCCCAGCTGGATGGATGGCGTATGACTCACGCACACCTGCCCCTGACGCAACGGCTCTTGCCGCATTATTACAGGCTGCATCTAAACCTCTCTTCCCCAAACTTCATTGTCTTCTACGTCCACACTCGTGCGAGACAGTCGCGGTCGTTTTTAACGAACATTGACTGCACAGGTGTCGGCATTGTGCGTCAGTTACAACGCGCCTGATACTGCAAATGTTGCGCGGCACCAGAGCAGCTGTCTTGAATGACACGCTGCCCTTAAGTAAGACATTGACATTTCCACCACTTGTTCATACATAAACCAATATCCTTTTTGTGATTGACAGTTTGAAGCCAAACTCTGACTATTTACGGTTTCAGCCTTCCGCCGTCTTTATATGAAAACAAATGCATTTATGAAGCACACAGTGGGTGTATAAACCCATACAGCTGGTGTTTTTAAGTGCTGGAGTGTTTATTGAACTGTTAAATAGAGATAGATGTGTTTACATTTTGGCTACTTTGTAATTCTGGGTGGTCGCTAGGACAGTGCGACATGGTTACTAGGGTGTTCTGGGTGTTTTTAAGCATTTGGCTATGCAGTTACTGGGGCATTCTGGGTGGTTTTTAGTAAGCTGCTATGCAGTTACTGAGGTGGTGTTTTTTTTTTGCATGTTGCTATGCAGTTGCTATGGTGTTTTGGGTGTTTTTTTAGTAAGTTGCTATGCAGTTACTGGGGTGTTGTTTTTTTATATGTTACTATGCAGTTACTAGGGTGCTCTGGGTGATTTTTTTTAGTAAGTTGCTATGCAGTTACTGGGGTATTGTTTTTCTCTTTTTTTTTTTGCATGTTACTATGCAGTTACTAGGGTGTTTTTTGTAAGTTACTATGCAGTTACTGGGGTGTTTTTTTACACGTTGCTATGCAGTTTCTGGGTGTTTTCTAGTAAGTTGCTATGCAGTTACTGGGGTGTTGTCTTTTTACATGTTGCTATGCAGTTACTAGAGTGTTCTGGGTGTTTTTTATTAAGTTGCTATGCAGTTACTAGGTTGTTGGTTTTTTTTTACATGTCACTATGCAGTTACTGGGTGTTGTTTTTTACATGTTGCTATGCAGTTACTAGGGTGTTCTGGGTGTTTTTAGTAAGTTTCTATGCAGTTATACTAGGATATTGTTTTTATATGTTGCTATGCAGTTACTGGGGTGTTTTTTTACATGTTGCTATGCAGTTACTGGGGTGTTTTTTTACATGTTGCTATGCAGTTTCTAGGTTGTTTAGGGTGGTTTTTAGTAAGTTGCTATGCAGCTACTGGGGTGTTTTTTTTTATTTTACATGTTGCTATGATGTTCTGGATGTTTTTTAATAAGTTGTGGTGCAGTTGCTAGGTTGTTTTTTTGCATGTTGCTATGCAGTTGCTAGGGTGTTTTTTAGTAAGTTGCTATGTAGTTATACTGGAGTGTTGTTGTTTTTTTTTTACCTGTTGCTATGCAGTTGCTAGGGTGTTCTGGGTGTCTTTTTGCATGTTGTTATGCAGTTCTGGATGGTTTTAGCTTGTTGCTGTGTAGTTACTAGGGTTTCATGGGTGTTTTTTTAGCTTGTTGCTATGCAGTTAAAGGTACTTTTTTAGTGAAAGTGAAGTGAGGTGTGGCCAAGTATGGTGACCCATATTCGGAATTTGTGCTCTACATTTAACCCATCCAAGTGCACACACATAGTAGTGAACACAGACCCGGAGCAGTGGGCAGCCAGTGCTGCGGCGCCCGTGGAGCAGTTGGGGGTTCGGTGCCTTGCTCAAGGGTCTCACCTCAGTCGTGGTATTGAAGGTGGAGAGAGCGCTGGTTATTCACCGCCCATCCCCGCCGGACCTGAGACTCGAACCCGCGACCTTCGGGTTACAAGTCAGACACTCTATTAGGCCACGACTGCCCTTTTTAAAGGTGCTTTTTGCATTAAAAAGTGAATTTAAAACTAGTTTCCTGATCAATCCCTCAGTGCTGCTTAGCTGGGCTAGTCAAGATATTTTTTTATGAATATTCAAACTTTTCTGCTTACTCCATTTGAGCATTTAGATCACAAAACAATTGTTTTTACTGTCTAACCCTTTTTTACACTTTGAGGAAATCAGTCAGTAAATAACTTATTGTTTCCATTTAAAATGAAGATGAAACGTACCTTAAAGTTCTTGAAAATCTCTTTTTCCTGAATGGACTGGCATGAGGCGTAATTATGTCTCAATATCAAGTTAATCTGTCACACCATATTTTGTTCACATTGTAAGTGTGGTGAGCACTGAATCTTGTTCTTTTCTTTAATGCTGCGTCTTTATGCGCAGGTGTGCTTAAAGCATTTGCAGTTATGAACCTGAGATGATTTTCAGTATAATACAGCTAATGCAAATGAGGAGCTTTATAAAAACTCGTTTGAAATCCCCCAGACAAGTGAGGAATTAAATTACAGTTCTTTGGTGAAATTAGATGGTAGATGATGTATCAGACAGACCGAGTGCTTGATTAACGTCATCTGCTGTAGATGTGTTTACTCTTTAAAATCCATTCTGATGGGAGTGCATTAATATAATTTTTTCTCATCATTTCTTTCCTTAATTTTTTTATTTCCTCTTTGTCTTTTTCTGATTAGCTTTTTCCATTATCTTTGCCTCTCAGGGCTCCAAAATGGATGTTGTTATTCATGTGGCTAGCTTTAAAATTAGCTTCATCCGTGACGTAACTTTACTAAAGTCTGGAATACACTACATGACTTTTGCACCAATTTGCACGGTGCTAGTTGACAAAAGTCAGAACCAGTCTGTAGATTTGCGTTTACAGATTTAATAAAAAATCACATGGTGTATGATGAGCAGAAACTTGGATTGTTTAGCATCAGACTCTGATTCTATTCAGTCCAATTCCTCAAACATGTTTGATATTTTGAGCAGAGTTTAAAACACATTTGTTGTAATTTGTCATGTGTTTCTGCATGAGTTTGTTGTGTTGGGAATAAATTAAAGTCTGGTAGTGTGTGATCCTCACTCATTTAGTGTATGATGCCCAGTTTTTCCTCTGTAACTATTATTAAGTACATGATGCCTAGAGTTTTAAAATCTGTAGGGCAGCAACAAATGATTATTTTGATAATCGATCAATCTAATGATTATTAGAATGATTAATTGACTATCGTCGATTATTTCACTGATTAATCAGTAGACTTTGATTATTCAGCTTTTGCAATTAGTTAAAATATTGAGTTATACATATTCTAACAAATAAATAAAGGTAATCACTTCAGCTTTTGAAAATCGTAAGTAATTACAATTATTATACAATTAATTTATACAAATACATATATTTGGCGCACAAAATGAGATGACAGAGAAACTCTCATTCACCATTTAATTAGCTATATGAAAAAGTAACCAAATGACACATTATTCAGCCTAACATCTCCTTTTATAAGTTATATGGATAAGAAACAAAATAAAGGTAAGTGATAAGATGTTTTATTTTTGGATGGACTATTTTATTCACAACATAATCTCTCTTAAAATACCTTTTTTAAATTATGATTATCAAAACAGTCCTAAACTAGATCAAGCTTTGATCTCTGCAAACCAAACTATCACTTTAATGAAATCTTTTTTTAGCCACTAATAAAAAGAATTTATCATTAGCTAGTTCCACACTGGAGAGCTGCTTTATAACAGAAAATCAAGTTGTAATTCTAAATAAAAGCGACACTGACTCTGGTTTTTCATGTTTAATACTGTAAAGCTGCTTGATTTAAGGCTATCTACTGCATAAAGACTATATAAATAAAAACGTGACTGGACTTTACTGGAGTACTGAACTGCAGAGCTTGTGCAAACATCGATCCACATCGCAGTAATCAGATGCTTTCTTAACTGCTGCTTTCTCACTGCTGTCAGTTTTTGTTGTGTTTATTTCATTATTGAGAGGAAAGCGTGCAGCATATATTTACATATTCATCCAAATGCTGTGTCTTCTCTTGAATTGCATCCAGGAGGGATGCGCCACACTGGTCTAACCACATTATTGCAGACTCTTACATTAGGATATATGAGTTCAAACGACTACTCAACAAAAGTATTTGTCGACAATTTTTTGTCGTCGATGTTGTCACTGATGTCGACTAATCATTTCAGCTCTACTTTATGGGTGAACTATTTATTTATTTTTTTAAGTAATCAGCGTTACAATTTTCACCTCATGGACCAACTAAACTAAATCTAGAGACCAGAAGATCCCTCTTTTCACATGAGAAAACATGTAAAAGTCTAGTTTGTGGTGTTGCCCCCCCTATATAAGCCATATGGATTCTTGGTTGACAGTGTTATGGCGTATTGCACCTGCAGTGCTATACAGACGCCCTGAAGCGGACTGAACAACCTTATCAGTACGAAATTAGCTAGACAATCTTGATATAAAATCAATGGATATGTTTAGTTCAGCCGAACAGCTGAGAGGGTCTATCTGAGTGCATTAGACGCTCTCTTCGAATTGTTCTATACAAACAAGGGGAGGGGGGGAGCATTCACAGGCATATCTCTTAGTCACTTTGTAGTTCTGTAGGGATTTCAGAGGCCATTTTGATGCTTTTTGATCTTTGATATTGTGTTATCAGCAGGAACTTCAAAGTTTGGCCATGCTCTAATTTTCATAAAAGGTTAGTGTTGACAGAAGTTTGTAAATGAGTTTGTCTATGAACCCAAGACGCCAGACTCTGGCGGGAACACGCACCTGTTTGTGTTCAGCATCTTCACAAGCTATAGATCTCAAAACATTTAATTAGATTTCCGTTCCACACAAAGACGTTTTCACAATAGCCCGACACAATTCCCAAAGCAGCCTCCTAGGAAATATCAACGGGGTTTTTAACGTTTTAGAGGATGTTGCTTTGTGTTTCCTGCTATTTGCTTTAGATCAGCACTGATAAAAAGGCAACATTTGCACACAGCATTCAAAAGATATCTCATTAGCCTCAGCCCGACACAGGTGTTCACGGCGAGAGTATTAGCCAGAAAGAAAACAGATGAATCGCACTGATAGGGGCTCCAATTCGTGACAACTCTTTCTTTAGGGGAGCGCGCTGCCGTACATATTCATTAGCATTGAGCTTGCTGTTTTTCTCGAGTCGTGAATGAAATCACAGTCGAGAAGACGGTCACATTTGACTGCCGTTCTTTGGCTTCAATAAGGTCCAACTCTGCAGTACAAGAAAGCACTCTGGACCTATTTTTGACTCTCTTTCTTGGTAAATAATGGAGGGACACTCAGCACAAATAGGCTGAAACCCATTTTGATGGACAGAAACCACTGGCAGAGACCTTCCCAAGGGTCTTACAGCAATATTTGAAGTCCTTGGTGTTGTGTACAAAACAGATTTAAACTCAATATCTGGTCGCTCTCGCCCAGCTGGTTATTTTAGCAAAGCCAGATATTGCCTGTAAATCCATGAAAACCCAGAGCCGCTGTGAGCGTTGTGTGAGTGCGTTTTTTCATGCATTGCATCAGGGATATGTCGCTTCTTTCGTAAGCTGACGATTTCTAAGCAAAGTTGTTGACATACGGTGTTTATGGTGAATTAAATGTAATTCTCTTTCTCTGTTGAACTGACAGTTGGGTGTAGTGTTAGATCAGGGAGCATTTTGTAAAACAAAGCCCAGATTTAGCTTAATAACACCCAGCAATCTTCTAGTTTTTGGTTCACACTGGATGACCAAAATCAGGCAATCAGAGCAGAAATGTTTGCGCATAAAACTAAAAATACGTATTGTAATTGATGCTTCCCCAGACAGAGATGTAGAATTGGTCACACAAGGGTTACCCATGTATATTTATCGAAAGGAGAAGATTTGCCTTTATGTGATTTTTGTAAATCGCTTCCTTGGCTGTAAAACATTTTATTAGAGTGTCCTGCTTTAAATTATACTAGGAAATGTTTTTAATCAGAAAGCACATTAATAATATATTTCAAAAGAAGTTTCTCCTGGAAAATATTGGACTTTTTAACAAACATGAATTGAAATGAAAGATTGTATTTAATAATTTTTTAATTTGTTTGTTTGTAAACAACATCGTTAAATTATTTTATGCAATTCATGGAAGTATTTCTATTAAGACATAAATTTTATTCTTGCGTTTGTTGTGAATATAGCCTTTGATATGGCATAAAATTAACAATAAAATTTCTCCAGATGGCATCCAGTTTTGATGTTGATGTGAAATTGATGTTTCCCATTTTTTGCAATCAATTTTTTTCCTTCCATGTATTTAATATACTGAGTAGCTTGATTTTGGACCAGTCAGATTTCACTGTGGGCAGGGCCTCTCGGCACAAGGCTAAAATAATAAGAAACCAAATTGTCAATCAGTTATAGTGCTGGATATCAAGTAGTCGAGTACAAATGCCATCTACTGGTGTAGAAAAGATTTTCACTCATAAATTTCTTGTAAATTTCACAGTAAAAATAAGTTGCGCATTAAGTTAAACACAAAATTTTGAAAAAGAAAAATTGAAAGAATTTCTCATAAAATGTTTTATATATATATATATATATATAACCCTTTTTGCTTGTAGGATAAATATAAAAAATATTTAAATAACAACCTTTCCTCTAAAGTCTCACATTTGTCTACTGATTGCAATTACTACGCCAACTATTTCAATTGAAATGCTTTCAACTGCGCCCATATTTGAATAAATGTATTATTTATCTTGCTTGAAGCAGGCTTGTATTTATATATATAATTCTAGGTCGTGAGTTTTAGGTTGCTGTATTTAAATAAATATTTCATAGTCGTACCATATGCTCAGATTCAGCCACGAGTTGTTTACGGCCGAACCTGCTGTGGCAGGAATTGGTCGGCGTCGCAGTAATAATAAGTTGTGCTTCAAGTCTGCTCGTGTCCTTTCAAACAGTGTTTTATTAGCGTCAATATGTTATGTGCACACCCATCTAACACATACGTTCTCCAGATGATTTTTAAACCAGCCTGCAGTCTTTTAAAGACGAGCAGGGACTGAGAAATAAGCCTGTGCTGGTGAATGTGTGCGTGTTCATGTGTTAACAGTCATGTTGCATCACTGTGAAATGTTCTGTTGCTTGCAGCCTCTTTCCAGCAGTTTTAGTTAATCGCATATTTTTTTATATTCTGACAGCAGGTATGTTGGAACAGTATCTAGTTTGGTATGCACATAGGTTTCCATATTGTGGGCATATTTTGTTTAAATTTATTTATTTATTTACTTGCAGGTTCAAAGGGTTCTGAATCATTTATATGAAAACAAGAAGATCGCAAGTGCCACTCATAATATGCATACAAGTATTTCTGTTTTTAATTCATTATAAAGATTTGCAGGCAAACAGTAATATTTGTTTTTCATTTTCACAAATTTATTTACAGACTCCGTTCAGTCCTTTGTACAAAATTTTGTTTTATTTCTACCATAGATGTACATTTTGTAGTTCATGCGTCGTTTTTCTAGCTACTTTTTAAGATATTTAAATGAGAGCAATCTCCCATTGAGTTGCATTAGTAAATGCTCATTGTAGTATTTGCATACTGATAGAAAAGGTATTAAAGTGTACCTTTTACAAAATTGTTTGAGGTTTACATTTAAAGCAAGAAAAAAAAACATTTCCACTGTACTAAAAAAAATAAACTTAATTCAAGATACATTCTCTGAAAATTAATATCTTTCTTATAAGTAAATGTATCTTGTTCTAAGGATTTTGAGATGTTTTTATCACTAAAATCATCCTTAAAGCACTAAAAACATCCTTAAAAGATCAATTAAACAGTTCAGTACACATCAGATTTACAGATATTATAAATTTTGTTAATATTTTGAATGAGATTTTATTTTGTACTTTTATTTTCATTTTAGCTAAAGTTCTAACTGTTTTGTTTTGTATCTTTTAGTTGTTTTTTAAATGTTATATTGTTTTTATTAATAATTATTTTACGTTTAGTTTATTTTAGTTCTTCAGCTAAATTAAAATAAGAATTGCTGCCTTTGCAACCAGCTGAAATAAAATGTTTTTTTTTTTTTATATTTGATTTTATTCCAGTTATATATTTTATATATTTTAAGTAATAAAAAAGTTTTTTTTAGTTTTAGTTGACTATAATGACCCTGTTCTGCATTCAGCAATTGCTAGGCGAAGTTTTTTCTTAGTATGTTATTAGATTTCAGCCAATATTTCAATTATTCATGCATTTAGGTTTATGCATTGACATGAAGACTGTAACGTCGGTGCGTGACGTGTGTGTGTGTGTGTGTGTGTGTGTGTGTTTACGTGAGCGCAGCACCGGGGTTTCTTCGGGACATGATCAGTGACATACAGTAGGGGTGGAGTGGCTGAGATTAAACCGCAGGTGATATTGACATTCAGCATGTTCCTGAAACCCCTGGTGTACGAGGAGAGCTGGAGCACATCCCCCACAGCCACACAAAACCTCAAAAGAAAGCTGGTGTTTTCAACAGAATTGAATAGATCAGTTATGATTACTTATTGGTTGCTGTCGGTCATTACCATGGACTGTTCTTTATTAATGGCTCGCGGCAGAATATTTGGATCAGATCATCGGTAAAGTACATTCTGTTAAAAGTTTGGAATATTTCAAATGTATAAATATTTTTAAGGTCTCTTCTGCTGACCAAGGCTGCATTTATTTATTCAAAATACAGTAAAAATGTGAAATATTATTACAATTTAAAATCACTGTTTTCTATGTGACAATAATGTAAAATGTAATTTATTCTTGTGGTCATTACTCCAGTCTTTAGTGTCATATGACCCTTCAGAAATTATTTTAATATGCTGATTTGCTGCTCAAGAAACATTTCTGATTAATATCAGTGTTGAAAACAGTTCTGCTGCTGAATATTTTTGAGATATAAAACCATTCACAAGTTTGGGCGAAGTATGATTTTTTGCACTAAACTGATCAAAAGTGACAGTAAAGACATTTATAATGTTACAAAAGATTCCTGTTTCAAATAAATTGTGTTCTTTTGAACTTTCTATTCATCGAATAATCCTGAAAAATAAAATATCACAAAAAAATATCACAGTTTCGACAAAAAAGCAGAAAAATTGAGTGATTTCTGAAGGATCATGTGACACTGAAGACTGGAGTAATGAAGTGGAAAATTAATTAAATAAATAACAGTTTAACATAGATTCACATATTAAACAGCTATTTTAAATTGTAAAAATATTTCAAAATATTTTCATTTTTACTGTATTTTTGAGCCTTGGTGAGCAGAAGAGACTTTCAAAAACATGAAAAAAAATCATTATTCCAGACTTTTAACCTGTAATATACAACAAAATTGCACACTATTTTTAAACAAGCCCCTAATCTTGTTTAAAATTAGCATGTAACTTGTCCCACATTATTTGTGCTAATGATGAATCCAATGTCAAAACCACTTGGATGACCTTAGAAACCATGATTAAACAATCTTTTTCTTCTTTTTTAACTGTTACATTTGATCTGGTGAGGTCTTGTTATTTTATCGAAACTTTGAACTGTGCACTTTGTGATTTAGCACAGAGTGACCACTTTGTTCACACCAGATACCCAAAGAAAGCATTCAAACTCCCGTCATTCCTGTCTCTGACACACACGAGGAGCCATATGTGCTGAAAGGTCTCTTTGGACAGCGTTGCGTCTCTTGGCTGTTAGCGAAGTGACTGTCAACACTGTGCTCATCTGCTGCTGCCTTTCTTTCCCAACAACTATTCCCCAAATGATGGACCTCGTGCGCTCAACACCGAAAAACCCTCAGCGGGGTGTCCCGATTTCCCACACTCCTCCCTGTGCCTGATATTATGCCGCATCCAAATCCTCGTCCAATTTTGCTCTGAAATACACCCACGACTACAAAACCCCAGACGCGGCGTAATGCGAGAGCAAGTCACTGCCGTCGTGATGGGCAGTTTTATGTGAAAGTGGCCCCTGAGGGTCCACAGGGCAAAGAGCTGTGATTTGATTTCTTTACGTTTACTTAACAATGCCTTCATGTTTTCATCAGGATATACTGTGAGGATAAAAACTCGTTCCTGCAGGACTGTGAGGACGACGGAGAAACCGCAGCAGGGGGCCAACTGCTCCATCTTTTGCAGGTAAATGTGTGTTTGAGTCAGGTGATCATCTGAAATATTGGCTAGAGGATGCTATTCATGATATGGTGACTCGAGTTTGGAAAAAAATAAACAAATAAAAAAAAATAATAATTATATTTATTAATATATATATATATATATATATATATATATATATATATATATATATATATATATATATATAATAGTTTAATTGTTTATTTTTTTATGCATTAATTTAAAAACCAAATATATTGTTTAGCATCGCTGAATCAACTAAATACATTAATTTATACCAGCAAAATTAATTTTAAAATGTTAAAACAAATAGAAATAGCTATTTAAAGTATCAACTGTGGGTTAATATTGTGTTAAATTTTAGACAATGTTGTCAGTGTCGTCTTTTTGCTCAATTTCGCCAAATGAAAATCGTTCCAATCAAAGCCACGGCAGAACTGTTGTGCATCTCTGAACAACACAGCAGTCAATGAATGAATCCATGAGTGAATCAGTGCTTTAATGATTCATTCATAAAGACAGATTCTTGCTTCGTTTCTGAATGAAACAGCCATTCGAATGAATCGGTTGCATGAATGATTCAATGACTCACTTCATATTTAGAATATTTCATTATTTAAAATCATTTACTACCCATTTATTATCATTATTTATGCAATATTGAAGTAAAATGTTTTTATTTATAAAGCTGCATTTTTGTAATGTCAATTTAGATCTTTCCTCATTTAACACAATGACTTTAAATAATCTTTTGGGATTTCTCAGCTCAAACTGATGTGCGATTAATTAGATTTAAAAAATTAATAGCTTGACATTTTTAATATTTAGGGCTTTTTGTAAATGATTTTATTGACAAAAAAGCAAAAGACATCAAGCTGTGCAGGTGTCAAGCGTCAATGGCACATTTCAGGCATCTTGTTGATATGCTGCTGGGATTATCATCCCTCCTCCTGTCCTGATCCCAATTCCTTTCTTGCAGTGTCAGATAATTGCACGCCGATGTGTCATTCATCCATAATCTTCATGCTTATCTCCTGTTCTCTGATTAAAAGGCCTCAGAGCACCGGCGTCAACACCCTCCGGTGTGAAATACGACATGACACTGTAATCTCTACCCACTTTCATTTAGACCCGACCAAAAAACCCATACAGCATTTCTGTCAATAACCTCGACGGGAAATAAACCCACGGTTTGCTGCGACATTCGTTAAATTTATCAGGAAACGGAGCATCTGTGATGTTGTTTTTCAAATGATATTCTCTCAAGCGTGATTTAGTTTGTTGGGTTAAAAAGACTATCATGATATGAATCGTCTTGAGATGATGAACGCCTCCTTTCCAGTTTTGCTACACTTTACAGTTATCCCAGAAACAAAAACATTATCTGAGTGAATGTGAAAACTAAATGATTTTGTTATATGCTGATATGGACAAAATGCTTACATTTGTATGCTTCTTTAGATATACAATTTAATTCTGTATCAATTTTATGTGTGTGTATATATATGTGTGTGTGTGTGTGTGTGTGTGTGTGTGTGTGTATATATATATATATATATATATATATATATATATATATATATATATATATGTGTATGTATGTATGTATGTATAGTACAATAATACTTTAGTTACATTAATAGGTTAATTTATCTAATTAAATATTCATTCAATTCGCAAAAAGATTTGCGATCCTGCTTCGAAGTCCCGATCTGAATCAAATGATTCACGATACACAAAGTCCTGATCGACTGTAAATCAAATGATTTGCGATACGCGCTTTGAAGTCCCCACTTGAATCAAGTGATTCTTGATACATGATCCGATTGGAGCACTTCGAAACATGGAATCATTTTGCGACCCAATGGGTAAAATTGATTCAGAATTTCGTTTTTGTTTCACCCATCATTACGTGCTTTTTAAAATCATAACAAGCTATATCAAAATAAAAAAAATTAATGGTGTAACAGAACCGACGAGATGAGAGACATGCGGATCCATGTGCGAACTTTTATTAATAAACATAGTCAAATCACAGGCAGGGTCAAACAACGGCAAACAGGTATGGCAGGGACAAGACAAAGAGTAATCCTACGGCAAGCGTGGGTCTTCGATTGGCGAACAATATCCAACAAGGCAAAGCAGAGAGATAATCCAATAACAAGAGCAATAGTCCAGGCGAGGTATAAACAGAGTCCGAAACAGCAGGCAAAGGGATAATCCAAGTTACACAGGCAGAAGATCAAGAAACGAATGACACAGGCAATAAACTAGATTTAGACTTTAGAAAACACAGAGGGGCTCCGTAATGTAGCTATCACTGGAAGACAATATACGCTAGACAATACTCGGCGAAGAGGAAGTCCATGGTTTATGTAGGGTGCGTGATCAGTGCAATCAGCAGTGTAATCAGTGACCTCTGGTGGCAATCAGACGGAAGGCCACGAACCGGATTCGTGACAAATGGCTTTTTTGATCAGTTTTTTGCTAGTGAATCGCTTGAGCTTGAATGATCGAAATCATGAGTTTGAATCAATCGGAGCAGTTCCAGCGTAAATGACTCATTCAGTGGTTTACACAACACTGTCAGTACTACTACTGGCTTAGCTCGCTAGTTTTATGACATTAACTGAAATAAGAGAAAAAAGTATGATGTTTACAAATAAAGTATTAATTTTCCACTCCAAAGATAACATCCAACACACATCTACGAACATATTTAGGTGAGGTAACCGGTTTACTGCTAACTAGTGAAACATTCCATTAATATGACGAGCTGCAGCTCAAAATACATGTTAGATGGAAACATTGTGCATTACTATCTAGTTTGTAGCTTAATTCACTGTATTTGAAATAGTTTGAGCTGCAGTTCAGTTGCTGACAGTTCAATCAGAAATCAGTTGAAAGCATCCAGTCTCTCATACCTTTGAAGTCAATGTTCAATTTATCAGTATATACTGTAACAAATATTTGAGACATAATTGTTGTATCTGATTGCATTAGTCTTTTTACTTTTACATACTTTTTTACACAAATGGATTCACTGATATGTGTTCATAATTTGTAACTCTTGGCTATGGAAGGATTTTATTGAAAAAAACGCTATAAGAATCTAGAATATGGCCCGTTTGTTGACCTCTTTCTTGGTGTATGAATGAAAATACACCAGCGAACACTAACTGCCGTTCACATGAGCTCATTTAGCCGATTGGAGTTTGTCCCACTATTTCCTGTTTTGCGAATCTGACGGCATGTTTTGAAAGAGAAACGACTATTAATAGAGGTGGTGCATGCAGATGGCTGAGATTTCCCTCCCCTCCGGCTTCATCCCCGCCGTGCCGCGGGAAAAAACACAACAAGCCAGGACTGTAAAGACACTTGAGAGCTGTCATTCTTCACAAAGAGCATATTTAGTCTATTCTGCGCCTTTGAAGCGACTCCTTTCCTAAACAGGGACTGACAGGCTGTGCGGAAACGTTTGCATCGTCGAATGTTTTACTGTTGAAATGAATTCATAAAAAGCACTGCTTTCAGCTAATGCATGTTTTGCATTAAGAAGTTGTGTATTTGCTTACATGCAACAGGTTTCCTAGCTAACGCCAGGATTGACTCTCATCTGATGTTTCAGACTTGTGCCAAAGACTGTTTGTTTACATTTAGATGAGAAATGTCGTGCTGTATTGGAGGGGTTGTGTGAGCAGCACGCCGTCAACATTATAATCCTGCGGCAAACAGCAGTCAGAGTTTGCCTCAGAAATGTTGAAATGTGTCTTCTTTGGCTTCTGCGCAGATCCCGGATGTGCGTAACGTGCTGGTGGTGGTCTCTCGGTGGTACAGCGGGATCCTGCTGGGCCCCGACCGCTTCAAACACATCAACAACTGTGCCAGGAACATCCTCATTCAGGAGGGTTACACCGACACTTCAGTAAGAATAAGAACAAACATGCTGTTTTCCCAAGACTGTTTATGAATAATACAGTTTAAAGGCTTGTGTCCTGTGTATTTCATCATGCTTGTCAAATTTCTGCACTTCTTCTGCTGATGTAATGCTTTTATTTATTACATGTATTACATGTATCTAAATATTAGATACATAAATATAAATAAACATCTTATTTATTATTTGATAATTAAGTATAGATACATAAAAGTATACATAAATATTAAGTCCACAAAAAATATATATATATTTATGTAAAATAAATATGACTTAAAAGTTAAAATAATAAATTATTAATCTTTCTTTTGTGGACAGAATGCTTAGATTTGTGTATTTATTTAAATATATAATTTAAATCTCTCTCCATTTATACACACACACACACACACACACACACACACACAATGTGTGGTCAATGTGCAACATGTATAGCAATGTAGATTTACTGTCCTCTGAAAATAACTCAACACACAGCCATAACAGTGGTGCTCTCACAAAATATTGACACTTTGGACACAGTTTTGACATGTTCACTTAGGGTGTACTCACTTTTGTTGCCAGCTATTTTGACAATAATTGTTGTATGTTGAATTATTTTGAGAGCACAGTAAATCTACACTGCTATACATGTTGCACATTGACTACTCTAAAATATATCCAAGTTAAATTTTTATAGTATTGTCCCTTGAGAAGTTATAATAAAATAGTTGCTGAAATGCGAGGGGTGTACTCACTTTTGTGAGATACTGTATGTATGTGTACTGTGTATATTTATTATGTATATATAAATACACACACATACACTATTTTTTTCATATTTACATGTATTTACATATATTTAAATATATATATATATATATATATATATATATATATATATATATATATATATATTTAACATAAACTTAACATATTTTTCATAAATATATACATGCATGTGTTTGTATTTATGTATTCATAATAAATATACACAGTATACACACATATATTATGTATACACAGTATACACACATTATTATGCAATTAATCGTTTGACAGCACTAAAATATATATATATATATATATATATATATATTAATAATAGTCACATAATATTTATAAGTAATCCAAATAATTACTGATTAAACATTAAGAAATATATAATAAATATTAATTAAAATAAATAGTGTTCTTAATAGAATGCGTATGTTTGTGTATTTTAATATTTGCTTATTTATTTAAGCGTGGAATTAAAGCTAAATATATGTAAAATATTATATAAAAATTATATGTAAACAAATTATGTATATATGTTGTTAATTAATATTTATTTATATATACAACAGATTAATACATCTGAATATTAATTGAAATATTAATAAACTGATATTAATTAAAATAACTAATTAATAGACAAATGTATACAAAGTAATGTTAACTCATCAGTTTTAAAATCAATTTAATCCACATCAACAGAATAATGCAGACATTCAAAAACCCAAGCATCATGAAAGTCATTTGGTTCTTGTAATATCTTTTTATTAAATGGAAAGAGTTCTGCCACCTCCTGCATTCGCACAAGTCTCCTGTCGACGCATTTGTTTTGTTCTTTCTGAGGTTCGTCTCACTGCCGTTGTCGAGTACTAAATGTTCACTATTCCATTATTTGGTTGCGTCTGTGAATCCGTATGGAGAGAAGCTCTCCTCTTGAGTGTCCGCCACTTACTCATCCCACAATCACAGTGATAAGGTCACACAAAAACAAGTTCTGAGGAGATTTGCCGGTATGCGCCTGACTTCTTCCGAGGATTCATTTGTTTCTTGTTTTCTTTCATTTCTGTGCAAATGAGGCCTCGTGCACAGCTGCAGGGCTGCTATGGTTACTCAGATAATAGGGGCGCGTCGTCATATCGCAGACGTGCAATTACACGCATGTGTGATATGATTGTTTAAGATTTTTCTAGAATTCATTACAGAAAGCTTGAGTCAATTAAAGCAGCATGTGTTTTTCATCACAGCAGCATCGTCTGCTTTCTCCGTGACTGAGCCTGTCACGATTCATGAGCGCGAGCTCAGGCCCTCAGATCAAAGTTTGTGACGTGTTTTGAAATTGGTATCTGTCGCGCCGCATGCCATAACGGTGATTGGCGTTAAAAGCAGCTCCGCGGTGCACTTTTCTTCTTCCGCTTCTATTTTAAGCCAAGGTTTTCTGTAATTCCTTTGATAATGGACCAAATGAGTCTGTTTCCCAACTCTGCGGCCCCAAATGTTGTTTACTTGAATATCTCGCACCACTAAAGAGACCATTACGCAGACCTGACTATTAAAGACTAGTCGGTCTTTTGTAAAGGTCGTAATTACTATAATTTGGGCATTTCGCTAATTACAGTTTTATTTTGTTATGCCACTCCAGAACTATTACACATTAAGTGAACGTAGAGCCAAACCTCTGCTTAAAAGTATTAGCTGTGGACAGAATGCTTTTATTTGTAAATTTATTTAAATACAATTATATTATATTTAAATTATAATTACTCTATGCCTATATAACTTAATTAGTATTTATTTATATAAGTAATAAATTAATACATATACAAATATCTAAATAAATGTGAATTAAAATATATAATACAGTAATAATATATGTATATGTGTGTGTGTACATATATATATATATATATATATATATATATATATATATATATATATATATATATATACATACACACACACACACATATATATATATATATATATATATATATATATATATATATATATATAAATAAGTATATATTAACAAGTTTGTATATTTATATATATAACAAAGTGTGTGTGTGTATGTGTGTGTGTGTATATATATATATATATATATATATGTGTGTGTGTGTGTGTGTGTGTGTGTGTGTACACGTGTGTGTGTGTGTGTAAGTACACTTAATTTATTTATATGAAGATTGTTTATAAACAATTTTATATAGATTTATTCAAATATAGAAAAGAAAAAGAAAGTCGTGACGTATTAAGTATGGTGACCCATACTCGAAATTGGTGCTCTGCATTTAACCCATCCAAGTGCACACACACAGCAGTGAATAGTGAACAAACGCACACACACACACCGTGAACACACACAGCCATTGCTCCAGCGCCCGGGGAGCAATTGGGGGTTCGGTGCCTTGCTCAAGGACACCTCAGTCATGGTATCGAAGGCAGAGAGAGTGCTGTTCATTCACAATCCCCACCTTCAATTCCTTCAGGTTACAAGCCCAATTCCCTAACCATTAGGCCACGACTTCCCCCAAGATATCCAAGTGATACTAATAAATATATGTTAACTAAAACAAATATAATAATTATTACCAAAAAATAATAAATAAAATGCTGGTGTGAACAGAATGCTTATTTATATATTTTAATATTTGTTTAATTCAGTATATAATTTATAGCTAAATGTATATGAAATGTGTAGATGTTGTGTATATTAACAAATTATGTGTTTATATATTCCTTGTTAATTAATATTTAGTTATATAAACTGGATTAATACATAATATAAATAAATATTAATATTTAATTGATAAGTTGTTACTTGAATATCTCGCACCACTAAAGAGACCATTACAGCAACCTGCCTGTTAAAGACTAGTGGGTCTTTTGTAAAAATACTAATTACTGTAATTTGAGCATTTCGTTAATTACAGCTTTATTTTGTTATGCCACTTTAGAACTATAACACTTGAGTGAATGCAGAGTCAAACCTCTGAGCAAGAGATAAGTGATCCATGCAATGCTAACCGTATTGAAACTCATTTAGAAACTCAAGAGTCCTTCTCACTGCCATAATTTACAGCCCATTTAGCATTGAATACATATATATCGTAGTTCTTTATGTTCACATATTGGCTTCAAGAAGAACTCAGTAATGCATCTTCGTGATTCTTCACAAAGCACTTGTTGAATTTGTAGTTTTAGCTGTCTGATTGGAGCCATCAGCTTGTATAGATTTCCTGACACCGTGCATGTCTCAGGCTCAGATGCATCATGCTGTTCTTTCAGGGTGAAGATGAATGTTGTGTTATCTTTGCAGTTTGAGCCGGCTGACTCATTGTGTTCGCATTCTGTCCACTGCGGCTCAAGAGTAATTAACACACAATGCATAATAACCACCACCACCGCACAGAGTAGCCGGGGCGCGAGGACGTCACGTGTGGAATAATAAAACCAGACTCCTTCCCAAACACTCATTTGGACACCATCGGGTCCCTAGAGACGCAGTTTAAATAATAAAAACAGTCAGAGGAATTTTAACAAGCCTTCTGCTCTATTGGTAAAAATGACAGTGACATTATTTATGGCACAGTTGCTTTATATTGCATCAGGGAAATATGCAATATTTGATAAAAGTTATAACTCAAAGTCTTCCTGTAGCCTGATTGCTAAGGCATGGCGCTAGCAACGTAAAAATTGGGTTTAAATTCCAATTCTCAAATGTACACTTTGAATGCTCACAGGCAATTGTTCACAGGACTATGAAGGAGTGGAAATTGTTTATTTTCATTTACGACTTTACTTTTATGAAGGTATTTTTTCCCTTAACCTGAAACACACTCGTATTTAAACGTCAGACCCTTCAGTTTAATCAAGTAAATTCGTAATATGAATGTTTGATTATATCATTATTTTTTGATTATATTTATAAATTGTTTAATCAAATAGACGTTGGCTTCACATTCATCAAACACTCGCTTCAAAAACAATGAGAACTAATCTCACAGATACTTGATATCCACACTGGAATTTTTTATGGGATGCCCATATGACAAGATAAATAATGAAATATCAGATAATTTACTAATAAAGAAGAGGGTACCAAAAATAAAATATCACAAAAATATTGTTCCGCATTGTAATGTAGCTCAACAAAAGCTTAAAGGGTTAGTTCACCCAAAAATGAAAATTAGCACATGATTTACTCACCCTCAAGGCTTCCTAGGTGTATATGACAATCGGACTTATATTAAAAAACGTCCTGACTCTTCCAAACTTTATAAAGGCAGTGAATGGCCGTTGAGATTTTAAAGACCAAAAAAATGTGTCCATCCATCATAAAAAGTGCTCCACACAGCTTTGGGGTTTAATAAAGGCCTTCTGAAGAGAATTGATGCATTTGTGTAAGAATAATATCCATATTTAAAACTTAAAAAGCCGCAATCTCTAGCTTCCGCTAACTGTCGTACGCGTGCTTACGAGAGAGAGACATTCCAGTGGATGACGTAAGCATAGCGTAAGCTCCGGTGAGAATATGCTAGTCTCGCGAGAACCAAGTTTTGTTTACAGCAAAGGAAAACCAGTCTCCTCTTGGCTTATATCGAAGTCCTCTGACACTTTTCTTTACAAATCCTTGTTTTGTACTTTTAATTCGTGACCAGAATTCTAGCGGAAGCTAGAGATTATGGTTTATAAAGTTTTACATATGGATATTTTTCTTACACGATTCATTTCAGAAGGCCTTCATTAACCCCCCCTAAGCCATGTGGAGTAATATTTATGATGGATGGACACACTTTTTTGGGCTTCAAAATATCTGCCCCATTCACAGCCATTATAAAGTTTGAAAGGGCCGGGACATTTTTTAATACAACTCTGATTGTATTCGTCTGAAAGAATAAAGTCATAAACACCTAGGATGGCTTGAGGTTGAGTAAATCATTCATACTTCTTTTCCCCCTTGATCTGGGTTTTTGTCTCAAATTTTGAATATTCATCTGCCACCGCAAATTTCAAGCCGTTATTGACAGCACAGCCTAACACTGTTATTAATTAAATGTTACTAATTAAATGTAGTATCATACTGTAATTTAAGACTGAACAGATGTTTTTGACATTATTGTAGATTTCTCTTTCTTCCAGGAGGAAGATCTTCATTTCAGCTTTCCTTTTCACCAGAGTCTTATCACTTGTCTTTTATGTTTTCTTTTTATTCTTCCCTTTCAGGAGGAAACTTCCAAAGCTGGAAGCAAGAACAAAAGACCTAAGGGCAAGAAGGCCAAATGAAAAACCTTCCTGGAACAGATGAAATGACATGAAGAAATTAAATGAAATGAAGACAGACTGGCGACTACGAATGCTGAAGGATTCTGACAAATAAAATAAACTGAAAATGATGTAATAGTGATTTGTAAAAGCATTCAGTGTTGTGATGAGGGTTAAACAACTTGAAAGTCATACCAAAAATGGTTTTGTATGCAACTGAGTTTAATGGTCTGTTGCTACGCATTATGTCACACTAAGTGCTTTGTCTTATGATTAAAGATTTTTATGAATTACAAATTGATTTGCAAATGAGGGTTTGAGGCTTGCCTGAAGTCACAAGGACAAACGAGTGCGAAACAGGTAATAAATACCCCTGACATTCATCAGCGACCTTTGATCCTTTTTCCAGTTTAATGATGCTCTAATAATGTAATATGATAAAGCCTGACAAAAGCAATTTGAGATTTTCAAGAAGCATCATACCAAAACGTCCGTTTAAGGAGACTTTTTACGGCAAATATCAGACAATGAAAGTGCATGAGATTGTCATTCCCATGTCTGATTGTCAAACGTCTATTATTTAGTCCCCTGGAGAGTCGCTCTCCAATATTGCGTTTTCACTCATACTTAACCTTTTGAATATTGGATGCTATTTTCACCATTCAAACATTGCAAGGCCAAAGTCCACCGCCACCTGGTGAATTTGCAGCACTATGACTTGCATGCTAAATGTCCTTAATGAGCTCATGTGAGAATAACTTGATCATTTTGGTGCATGATGTTCTAATAAGCAGATGCTAGGTCACAGAAGAACCATCTGAATACCAAGTTGGAATTGCAGGCACTTGCGTGACGGTTTGGTGGCGTGTCTCGGAAAGCAACTAGTTGGTTTGCGTACTAGCGTCCCTGAGTGATTTGAAGTCTTTGCTCAACCTGTGGAGCTCAGAATGGTTCGCGACCGGTGAATTCTTCTGAGGGAATGAGTCATCCAGAAAACGTACTCGAGTGCTTTTTGACATCTCGCCTTGGTTCCACTCTTTCTCTAGGGCGCACACACATATCGTTGCTGTCTTCCTTAAATACCTTTGGGTCTTTGACATACTGGCCTCTTTCCTTTCTGCAGCGGTAGTCGTAGTCTTCTCACTTTCATTCTCCATGCATGCATCTATTCCCTTTTCTCTGGACTGTTCTTTCATGCCTGCCTCTCGGTCTCTCTCCCTGTGTTCCCACTCTATTTCCTTTCAATTACTATTAACGCACCTTTTGACAGTCACCACCTACCCTTTCAGATTCAATTGCTTGCTTCGACTCAAGGGGCATTGCTAAATCCTTTGGTGGTCTTTTGCTGTGACATGTTTTCTGTGTATAAGGCTAAATCTGCCTTGCATGCAAAACTTCATCTTTGCCCTGAAATATCTTTTATTTGGTCTACAGAATCAAGGCAGCAAATGTGAAAACTGTTTTCCCAAAGGATGAATCTCGGCTAATATAGTTTCTGGCAAGGAATCAAGCTTCTCTGTAAATAATGGTGCTGTGCATTGATACATTAAATTGACTAAAACAACTTGCTAATTGTCCATTTGACTACCCAACAGTTTGAACAAACATTGCTCAGGCATCTCATCTCAACTGTACCCAACAGATACCTTTTATATTGGGCCAGAGTATCACATTAGTGTAGATGGCGAGGAATTGTGCTATATATGGACAGAAATACCCTTTTTAATACACTTTTTAAAGTGACGAAAATAGATCTGTGACTATGCTAATTGCCAATTAAAGGTCCAAACAGTTCTTTTATGCAAGGATAACTATGCCTTCGATTTCTGCAGAATAATCAAGCTAGTCTTTGGTTCAAATCATTGTTATGCTGTGTTTCGGCAGCCTAAACCATAACTCCAACAAGCTATCCATTGATTTTGACTGGACAAAACTCGCTCAGGGCCAGTCTGGCAGCTCATCTTTGCCCTGGGTAATGGACGTCTTTATTTGGTCTACAGAATCATGGCAGCAGATGTGATAACTGTTTCCCCAAAGGATGACTCTCGGCTAATATAGTTTCTCGTGAGGAATCAAGCTTCTTTGCAAATAACTGTGCAGTAAAGAAAATGCAATGCTGTGTGTTGATCCTTTAAATTGACTAAACCAACATGCTAATTGTCTATCTGACCACCCAACGATCTAAACAAATCTCATCTGAACTATACCTAGCAGATCTCTTTTACTTTGGGCCACAGAATCATGTTAGTGTAAATGACATCTGGTGAGGAGTTGCACTAATAACTCCACAATACATCAGACAATGCCATGCTGTGCACTGGCACTTTTTAAATTGTCAAAGTGACATGAAAATTGCCAATTTGATGGCTAAAAAGTTGTTGGAGTTTTATTGTGGCATGCGAAGATTAATTTCTGCCAAAGAATTGTTTTTTTCTTTGGTACAGATACTTGGACTGTGCACTTGAACACGCAGTGCTGCGTTTCGCCAGCCTAAAACGTATCTCCAACATGCTAATTATTGATTTGACTGGGCAAAACTTGCTCAAGGATTGTTTGGCTTCTTATCAATGCTCCAACTAACCAATGTCTCCACAATTCTTTCTACCACAGCAAGCAGAGTTTACCCAAAGGACAGCTCTATCACATACCACTAATGCCATGTCAGAAAAATTTCAAGCTAACCTTTACTACAAATATCTTTACAGTACGTTAGAAAATACCATGCTTTTTTTAGGTACATTTTAAGTAGCCTAAGCCAGATCTTTTACATGCTAATTGTCCATTTGATGCAACCCACTGCGAGAGTAAATGCAATATTGAACTTCACAACTCGACTTGACCAGATAATATCTCTCCAAATATAGACACCAAGAGAGAACCATTAGCATTGCGTGAAAGTGGCTAATTTGCATGGTGGATAAGAAACCCTTCCCTTTTGTATCCTGGCTGACAACAGTATCAATGAATAATATTAATCGTGGGAGAAATCAAATCAGCACATTAGCTGTCCTCCGTTGAGGCCTTGAGGAGCAAGAAGACCAGAGCAGAATGGTAATTCATGTTGTTTTATCGTCTCAAGTGGAATTTGGAGATGGCCGTTGTTGTTTGTTCAAATAAGGGTCAGGCCTCTTCATCTCGGGAGATCAAACATCAGAAGGGTGCAGCCGAAAGCTTGTTTCATAAGAGTCTCTCCTACTTCTTTAGAAGGTGATAGAGCAGATCCCTGTTGAAATGAGTTGTAGCTCTCGCTCTGGGCCTTTGGAATACATGGAATTCTGCTTCCACTACAAGAATAATACAGCAAAGTACTTGATTGCACTTAGCCTCTTTCCATGTTATCTTCTTCTGGCACCTGCCTCTATGTTTTTAGTCCAAATGCTTTAATGTTTGAAATCCCTGCTCATTAGCAACATGAAATGTGGCAACCTGAAACAAGACTATGAAGGCTTTAACCCTTTCAATACTACAGCTCACTAGAGAAAAAGGTGAAATGAAAGCTTTTATTCTTTAGAATAATATGCATCAATCAAATAGCATCCTATTTGATCTCATGTTGACTTTTAAGTCTTTAAACCAGTTGGACATTTGTGTCAGGTTTGGCATAGAGATCTTCCGGGAATGAGATGTTTCACTGTGCTTTTATAGCATTTGTTTCACGTTTTAGTAACACACTTATGCTAATCGAACTGCTCCCCAGCCTCTCAAGTGACCCTCTTTGGAAGTGATTGGTATCACTATGGGGTCTAGACAAGAAATCCTGGGTTAAGAGCCCAGGGGTTAATTAGAACTTCATAATTAAAGTACAATGACACATTTAAAAGGGTTTTAGACAGAATTTAACTGCACAACTGCTGGAACTAATGGAAGTTAAAGGAGCTGCACCATGCAGTGCTGCTAAATTGGATTTCACAGATGCGCCATTATTCCAGTATCAATGTCATGCACGTGTGTGTGAAATGCAGGGGCAGAATGTCTGCTATCGTCTTGCTCTGGTGCACAGCTGAGGAAGAGTACATAGGGCTAAAGTCGGTCTTTTGTGTCAGTAGGGAAATGACTCACGCGGGAAAAGAAGACCACATCTCTGACAGCGAGTGTAATTAAGATTTTTTTAAACCTAGAACACAGACTTTAGGAAGAGGAGGCGTACTGTACATGGTGTGCAATTTAAAACTTAAAAGTGCAATTAGGATGTTTATTTGTCATGCCTTTAACGTCATGTACTCGGCTGATTGAGGCATTAACATTTTCATTTTTTTCCTATAAATGCTTGAATTTACGGTCTGTTTTTTTTCATCATGCCTCATTAAAGGCGACATGGTATGTAATGTAAGCAGTTGAGGCACAGCCACTGGGTAGGGAAGGAATGCATTAAAGAAAACCTGCCTGAACTTTGCCTTGAGTGGATGGCAGTGGCTGCTGTCCATGGTTCTGAAACCACCAAACAGTATAAGAGCACTAATACACTAGTCAAAAAATGTGAACAGGATTCCTGTTGGAATTTCAATCATCATTCAGAGCCAGTCCTAAAGAATCTGAATAGGTATTTACTCACAGGATTCTAGCATAACACAAAAACGAAACCTAGAACACAGGCGTGCCTTTAATCTGCAGAACACAAAACATGTTTTGAAGAATGTTGGTGTCCAAATGACATTGGACCCCATTTGCAAAAACATTGTGGTATTTTTCAAAATATATTTTGTTAGGCAGAAGAAAGACAAATAGGTTTTAATGACATGAGGGGGAGTAAATTATTTTTATTTATTTATTTATTTTTTTTGTGTGTGTGTGAACTTGAAAATACTGAAATGTCAATTCCACTGTAAACATATTAATTAATGAATATCTAAATGTACTTAAAACGAGATAACAAAAAATGAATTTATAATTTAAAATTTGCCAGTGCAACCAAAAATACTTGTGTTTAAAACAGATTATCTGAAAACAAGTCATAGGCCAGGTTTCACAGACGGGGCTTATACTATGCCAGGATTAGGCCATAGTTCAATTAGGACATTTAAGAATTTTTTTTTTACATTTTTTTTTTTTATTATTTTTTTTTTTACACATATCTTACAAAAAAACATTACTGGTGTCCCTCTTGAGACAAAACAAAGGCATTGATATATTTTAAGATCAATCAGTGCAAGTTTATTTCAGTTGAAACAGCTCAGACTTGCATTTTAGTCTGGGACTAGGTTTAAGATTGTCTGTGAAACCGAGGGATAATGTTTTTGCTTTTTAAGTAAATTTATGTTAATCTCAATACATGGGTCATTCATATGTTTATAACAACTATTCAAGCAGAGCAATATACATAATCACACTGTGTGATTGAATAAAAATAATATTCTCTGTACTTGGACAAATGGAGAGAGGAAAAGGTTCACTGCACTGTATGCAATCCTGGATATTATACTTCAACCAGATCCTCACAAAGGTAAGTTGCAAAGTGGACCGCGTACATCTCGTATCTGTCCGAGGACAGCGCGCAATCCAACTGGAGGCGCGAGAGCGCAACAGTTGATGTGCGCGCACGACGGGAACGCGCTATTCTGTTGGAAAGTCGTAGAACAGAAACTCTGCGCTCAGTCTCAGTGCGAGGACTTGGAGTTCCCCTCAGGAAGGAGTCATTTCACGTCATGTGTTTCTGGTATTGCACTGGACGCTTCAAAGATGCGCGCACTCCTCAGGCGTTTGGAGACTCCAACTGGACGCTTATTCCGCCGCGCGCTGAAGTTAACGCGACCCTAAAGGGATGAAAACTCTGCTGTCATCGTCAGCGGGAAAGGGTTCACAAGATGACTTCAGACCTGTTGCTGGTTCTCCTAATGTCCTCGATCTGACAATGGTTAACTGCTTCAATTCCTCTAGCTCCAACAGCACGACCGTCAGCTCGGATGGGGCTCCGTTCCCCGGGTACACGATGGTCATTCTGGCGATCCTCATGATAACTCTGGTGGTCGTGGTGGTGGTCGGGAACGCGTTGGTTATTCTCGCGTTCGTCGTGGACAAGAGTCTCAGAAATCAATGCAATTACTTCTTCCTTAATTTGGCTATATCGGACTTCCTTGTTGGTATGTATAAACGTATTTTAATTAACTTAAACTCAAAATGCATCATATGCGCTTGGTTGTTTTATATATGTATATATATATATATATATATATATTTTTTTTTTTTTTTTTTTTTTTGCATTGCATTGCATTGCATTGCATTGCAGTTGTGCATGTGAATATAAGATATTACATCTCTTAAAAACTGATCGGCATGTCATCGAGCAATGGGAAACCCTTTGTTCTACAGGCTCAAAGCGTTCTGGAAATCCTATATACTGTACATCTGATGAGATCTGTGGGAATATTGGGTTTGATAGACACCCAAATGAGAGTACAAAGAAAAGTTTCATAGATTAGGCTACACCTTACTCGATAAGACGCGTAAGTGTAGCTGATGAGTAATACCGGATCGATCAAACAGATGTACTGGATATGCAACACAGTGATCGATGCCAATCCTGATATCTAGATTGCAGCGTGGATGATGTGTACATAATGCAATTTAATAACAGCAAAGCAAATATGCACAACATTTTTTTTTTAAATTAAGTGTTTGATTTTGCACAACAATTAAATTTATAATTTGCACAAAATTAACATTTATATGATGCATCATTCAGTATTGATAATCTCAAAATGGCCAACAATGGCCAAAATTGGACTGGTTTTAGTGCATTGCTTTTTCACCCAGTTTTGCAAGTCAGTATTCATTAGCATGGCCTGTTGCCAAATGATAAATGTAAATTCTCATAGCTGCGCTCACTTTGAGAGTGTGTGCCTGTTAATAATCCTGATTACACAACTCGCATTCCCTACCACATTACTGCTTTGCAGGAAATTAATTCAGAGTGAATTATTACATAAACCACATTTCTCCGGTTTTGTCTGCTCTGACCTCATCTTGAAAACCAGGATAGTGATTAGACCACTCCCAACAGCAACCACCTCAAAAGTTAATTTTCTCCAAGGAATACAAAACCAGCAGGTCAAACCTCTCAAATACAGACATGGTCCTGCATACTTATTTTCCAATTCTGACATTATTTGCATTGGCCTAATTTTATTTTTGCTTGTGAATTGTGAGTAGATATAGTGTGAAATACGTGTTTGTCTTATTTGCTGTCATTAAATTGTATTTTGTGTCTTATATGTGACCCTGGAGCACAAAAGCAGTCATAAGTAGCACAGATATATTTGTAGCAATAGACAACAATACATTGTCGGTCGAAATTATTGATTTATCTTTTATGCCAAAAATCATTAGGATATTAAGTAAAGATCATATTCCATGAAGGTAGTTAGTAAATTTCCTACAGTAAATATATCAAAACTTAATTTTGATTAGTAATATGCATTGCGAAGAACTTAATTTGGACAACTTTAAAGGCGATTTTCGCAATATTCAGATTTTTTTGCACCCTCAGATTCCAGATTGTCAAATAGTTGTATCTCTGTCAAATATTGCCCTATCCTAACAAACCATACATCAATGGAAAGCTTATTTATTCAGCTTTCATGTGATGTATAAATCTCAATTTCAAGAAATTGACCCTTATGACTGGTTTTGTGGTCCAGGGTCACATAGCACCATTATATTGGGCAATGAAAATCCCACAGTGGTTGTCCTAAAGCTAATCAGATCCAAATTTCCCAGTATGCCATACATTTTTATCATTTCCAGTAATTGAAAGTGAATGGGGATCCAGTTTGTCAAGCTCCGAGCTTAACTATTTTTATCAGTAATTTTCAGTATTTCATATATATGTATTAACAGGTGACGCTTTTCTTGCTTCATCCACTATATGGACAAAGACTCAAAATTCCCAATGAGACATTTTTTTCTCTTATTTTTAGACCATATTCATGGCATGCTTTCTTAGCAAAGCAGGTTCTGAGGTGGAAAAATGAGCGATTACACCAGTCCATCTGCAGTACCAAGACAGAGACCTTTAGTTCTCTGCTGCTCTGTGGTGCGCTGGCACCATAAATTATTGGCTTGGATTAAGAGTGCATTAAGACACGAGATCCTATCTGCGGTTCATTTCAAGATCCGCATGGCCTCTCGGTCTATTCACCAAACCCTCTCTGCTTGCTTGAGTGTTTATTTGCGGCTCACAGGCATTAGTGTTCAGCCGATGTAGTGCTCAGTAGAAGTTCTTTGAAAAAAAAAACAACAACAACTTGGTTATAGAGATAGGAGGTGCCGCTCTACCTGAAAACGTGCCCACGTAGTTTAGATAAAGAGCCCAAAAAAGCACTGCTCTTTTTCCTCAAATGTCAACCAGCTCAAAAGCTCTAAATAATAGAGCCATGGCTGTGTATTTGACAGTATGATAGATGTGAAATCTCAGCGTCCTTCAAGGACTAGGCAGTGATGAGATTACTGTTTTGTATGCCTTTGTGAAAAAGCTTTCTCTTGATGCTTCTAGGTGCGGAAAAGCAAGAGAAAGAGGTAGAGAGCTCAGAAAGCAGTCACCGTTCCCTTTGCAGCTCGATGGCTTTTTGATAATGGCTCAGGTTTATCGGTCACATTGTGAAGCGACTCCTTCGTGACATGATCCATTGATTTTGTGCTCTGAAGGGCCTATTATATCCTGCCTAGGAGAAGCGTGTGGCCATTTATACCAGCCGAGGTCTGTATATAATACAGTAAAATGTGATGTGTCTCTGTCTTTCCAGGGGCTTTTTGCATCCCAGTCTATATGCCCTATATCTTGACGGGCAGGTGGATGCTGGGCCGTGGACTGTGTAAGCTGTGGCTTGTGATGGACTACTTGTTGTGCACGGCTTCCGTCTTCAATATTGTCTTAATCAGCTACGATCGCTTCCTGTCCGTTACCCGAGCTGTAAGTATCAACATTCAATTAGCCTACTTAAAGTAATAGTCAGTAAAAGTCAATCCAAACCTGCATGTTATGT
Organism: Spinibarbus caldwelli; assembly: GCA_039654775.1. Classification (NCBI taxonomy): domain Eukaryota; kingdom Metazoa; phylum Chordata; class Actinopteri; order Cypriniformes; family Cyprinidae; genus Spinibarbus; species Spinibarbus caldwelli. The sequence continues at coordinate 2,448,137 of CM077230.1, forward strand.
TTTTCAGTGGAGCACAAAATGAGAAATGTTAGTGGCTACTGCTTTCCAGAAATTGAAAGTGCAGGGTTGTCGAGCTCCAGACATTAGATAAGATTTAACTATTTTTATCAGGACTCTTCAGTATTGCATTAAATATATTAAAAGTTGACATTTTTCTTGCTTCGTCCACCATACTGGGTTTATGTTGTCTCAACCCAATGCATTCTGGCGTATCTGTTCTTCCAAAGACAAAATCGTAGTAGTTTTTCATCTAAATAGACCAAAAATAAACCAACCTCTGCTCTCCAACCACCTGCCTTATAGAAACATTTCTCAATCCCAATCAATTCCTGATAGACAAAATGAAGTCTTGCCCCTTTTGTGTAAACATCTCATTTGTTTCAAAGAGAAATTAGCAGTGCATCATCTGAGACACAAAGAAAAACTTGTAAGCAATTGCAATTTTCAGTGTTTGCAACCCATTTTTTTGTTCATAATGTCAGAAACATTTAATGTTCTTCAAATATTCCAATTGTCTCCCACAAACGCATACAAACCAAGTTTTCGCTTGGTGCCTCAGATGATGCACTGCAAATTTCCCTTTTGTCCGAAACAAATGAGTTGTTCACAAAACCCACAAGACGCTGAAGACAGTGTTATTGCAATCAGATGAATAATAAGCGAATGACTTGCTGCCCCGGCGACAGATCTTAGATAAGAGCGGCCCACCAGACGGATGAAGCTCGCATCCTCTGTGGATCCAGCGTTCAACTGCTCTATGGTCATGAATTTTTCAGTGCAATTTACTGCAAATATCCGCTATGTTAGTCACGGACGGCATCATCAATTTATATTCATACTTCATAGTGAGTCAACCTTAAGAGCAGTAGGTTATTAAAAATCCAAACTTGGGCTCTGTTCCAAAACCAGTTGAGCTGCCTTGCTGTCTACATCCCAACTGGAATGAACTTTATAAATGACCAATTTTGAATGTTTTAGAGTATATAAACTTCAAAATAAAGGTTACAAAGGAAGATTTTCACAGCAATACCGTAAAAGATCCACTTTAGGTTCTCCAAAGAACCTTTCAGTGAACAGTTCTTAAAAGAGCAATTCTTTCTTAGAGTAAAGAACATTTGAATCATCTAAAGAAGCTTTTGTGGAATGAAATGTTTCCATTGATGTTAAAGGGATAGTTTACCCAAAAATAAATTCTGTCATTAATTACTCACCCTCATGTCGTTCCAAACCCATAAGACCTTCGTTCATATTCAGAACACAAATTAAGATATTTTTGATGAAATCCGATAGCTTTCTAACCCTCCATAGACAGCACCTGAAAGAACCCAGAAGAGAACAAATCCTTGAATAAAGTCACAATTTTTAGTTTTCTTTGTGCATAAAAAGTATTCTCGTAGCTTCAAAAAATTCAAAAAGTCACACTATGACTATTTTAACAATGTTCTTACTACCTTTCTGGGCCTTGAACGTAGTAGTTCCCTTGCTTTCTATGCAGGGTCAGAAAGCTCTCGGATCTCATCAAAAACATCTTAATTTGTGTTCCAAAGAGGAACGAAGGTCTTACTAGTATGGAACGACACGAGGATGAGTAATAAATGACAGAATTTGAATTTCTGGGTGAACTATCCCTTTAAAGATTCTTCATGGAACCACTGATGCCAATAAAGAGCCTTTATTTTTAAGAGTTTATGAAATGCTGCCCATAGAATTTGGCCGATTCATTGCAGTATAATTATGCTTCCTATCTTTTATAACTGCCTTTGCGTCAGAAGTGCACAGACAATGCCTTAAACTGCTTCCTACATGGGTAGCTCACTAGAAAATTGGTTTGCTTTGTAACAAATATAAAAAGTACAGGTACTTTTTGGTCCTGTATTGCACTGCACCGCTGTATTGTTGCATAAGGTGTTTTTTGTCCATCTCAGTCATTCTAGTGTTTTGACTGAATTCTGGTTTATGACTGGCATGCTACAGACAGCTATTTTGGACATGCAGGCAGCTGCCCAGTGATTCTGTGGGGCTGTAATGACTCATGGGGAGCGACTATAACAAGGCTTCCCCCTCTCCTGACCTTTACATCCTGAGAGAGGCCTCTGATGAAAACCACACGGCTAAAAGTCATGTCTAAAACAGGCACCTACCCACCAAAATGGCTACTGTATGGAAACCACATATATGCGTCTCTGTGTTACGGTTTAATTGGTGATCTGAACAGGGTTACCCTGGTAAAAATAAAGTATACTTGAATGCACTAAATAATACTTCAGTACAAGCAAGTACATTTGTAGTAAATTCTTATTTTTGTGCTAAATAAAATTACACTGTAAATGCAAGAATTAAAAATATATTTCTACTTCAGTAGTACTTCAGTGCACTTGTAAAAATATACTAACTACCACTGATATTTAAATAGATTTTTAGTGCATTGAAATAAAGTATACTACTGCAAAAATCTACAGAGAAGTTTTATAAGTGTATTTCTTAAAAGTGTGCTCTGAATGCTTTAAAAATTTGTTCAATCTTAATCACTTTTATATAGTAATCCTAAACTTAAATTAAATTGATTTTATTAAAAAATATATTATTAACGTACTAGTTATAAGTACATTTTCCCAACTGTGGTACTTAAGTATACTTAATATAAATGCAGTAATTAGGCACTAACACTTAAAATTGATTTTTAAGTATAGTCAGATATAGTACACCAAATATACAGAAGTGTTTAATAACTGCATTAAAAAAAAGTGCTATGAATGCTTTACATAAATTTTTAGTGGATTTTTATATATACTATCACCAAGTTTTAATACATAAATACTAAACATAAAATTTTAATGGGTTTTCATGAGAAATACAGTAGAAATTTATTAAGTACAAGTAAAACCCTACTAAAATTCACAATTTAACAGTAATTTAACTAATTTAGCAATTTAACTTTTAGTATAAAGTATTTAAAGTGCTATATTTTTTAATGTGGAAAAAAGTGCTACTAATGATATAGTAATAGTGTACTTGATTGTACTAATTAAAGACACCATGACCATGTAGTTAAGTATATCATGTAAATGGAATTTTAACTTAATTACAATATATTTGAAATGAATTATTTAATGTATAAAAATATGTGGGCAATACATTTTGCATATACATATTTATTATATATTATTATTATTATATTTTACATAACTCTATGTATGATGAGTATATTCAAAAGTATTTGAAAGATGGGTTCAAGTGCACTACAAGTGGTAACTAAGCACATTTTTAACACAGAAATAGTACATTAAAAGCGCATTTTAGTTCATATTCATGGTGTCTCAAAATAGCACAGATGAGTACACTTAGATGTTCTTAAGATTAGCTTAAAAAGTACTACAGAATAATTTTTAGTATATTAAGTACAAAATTGGTGTGTGAAAATACAGCACTTTAAGTACATTATGAAAGTGTACTGAAATTAAGTGTATTTTTGTGCACTTTTTTCACCTGGGTTGGGGAGTAAAACCGAAAGCAGGCATGCTACTAACTTTTTCAATACAAAGCTTCTTTATCCAGTCACTATTTTATGTCCGTAATTTGAGGAAGTAATCAAATATGCTCTTCTATCTCTCTCAAATATAGCACTAGCAAGACATTATAGTGAATCAGTTCATTCGGATGTAAAAGTGTACATTTATCTGTCCAAGTTTAATGCTATCACTCTAATCAAGATTCATTCATTCAAATTCATCTTTTTTGAACGAGATAAATACTGCTCTGATTAAATTATTAATTATATAGTCTGAAAGTTATATATTTTAAAAAAATATCACCTGTTTGAATTGCTTTAATGTAGTTGTCTGCTTTTTGTTCGTAGCTTGTTGTGTATCTAACTGGTTTTTAAGAAGTAGCTGCCCATCGATGAACTGCTTTAAATCATGAGTTGCTTGTAGAGTTTTAAAGTAGCTGGATCTGAAGTGGCTGTCAGCTTTGAAAACCACGTGGCTGCACACCAGCTCTTCTGGTGAAATCATAAAAGGAAGGAAGGGGAAGGAAGTTCAATATTTTTTTCCATTCAGTGTGTGCATTTATCTCCATTGCAAACAGCGAAACGATGTTGAATTTGGGTTCTTGAGGTCCTTAAATAACCTCTCTTCACATTCAACTAAACTGTTGAGCAAAATAATCTCAGAAAACATGGGAACGATACCCTACTGTGAAAGACGAATGCTCTGAGCGAAAATGGCGTTAAAGCCCATTTCCCAGTCCTTAAACGGCTTTTTACGTTCCAGAGCAGGGTTTGGGCGAATTATGAAACGCAAATATTGATTTCCTGCGGAAAATATAGTATCAAAATTGTTAAGAAACATTAGGGCTTAGATATGCGATATAATTTAGGAGATCTTGCGTTGAAAGGTAATTTAGCTGCTTGTGACTGAATATCTGGAGTGTAACTTTTAATAGATTATGCAATGACATCTCAGCAGTTTATTCCCCCGTAGCTTCATGCATAATGTATTAAAATTTGCATATTTTGCGAATACATTTCTTATCCAGCTCTTCTGAAGTATTCATTGTTTAATGTCGTTACTTCCTGTTGACAACATGTCTATGGGCTTTATCTGAGATTGCTTTTGAAAGAGTAACGATCTGTCATCCGTCATAAATGACAAAGTTAAATGCTTTTCAAACCTCAAATGTCATTTCAAAAAGACTTGTCAGTAATTGAAAGTAGTGGTTTATTTGATAGTATCAGTGGCATTTGACAAGCATGTCTGGCTTTAATTATTCTCCTTGGTGGTGAATTATTTAAGTCAGGGATGGTTCTTTCCTTAAGTGTTTTCTGTACAGAATAAGGTTCAGGAAAGGTAGTGTGTTTTTCCATGTTTTTCCAAAGGTAGTGTGTTTTTCTAGAATATGTAATGCATGGGGATTAACATAACAACAATCCCCAACCTTTGAGATCAACATATGATATGTTTTTTCATAAGTACTATTGAATATGATTATTTTTGTGCAGATTTGTTGGTCAAGCTGTCTCAGTCATGTGTCATTGCAAAATAATCAATTATTGTTAATAATTAAATGGTTACGTGTAAAATTAAAAAATAACATAAATTTTTAGAACATTAAGATTTTTTAATTGACATTTTCATGCAATTGAACATCTCAAATGTTCATTATTATAATGAAAAATGCATTCTCTTTATTAATGTGAAAAAATAAGTATGTATTTATACATTATGGTATATTATTTAAGTATTACAGCAATCCAAAGTCAACTGATAAATGTGTTTACATGAAAATGTCACAATGCAACAAAACATACCAATAATTATTTAAATGGAATAATTATTTGATTTTGGGGTGGAATATAATCTGGATAAATGAATTTTCGAGTGGGCGGCACATCAAAACTGAAATGGGCATTATGTCAACAAAACTTCACCATCTCCAGTGTCCCAGAATCCAGTTCAAGGGCTTTAGAAGGTGTGAAAAAACGTGATGTTTGTCTGAGGTAGTTACCGACATATTCCTCACTCCCTAAAGACTATTATTTGCTGTAATTTCAGGGCTGAAATGGCATTTGTTCATAACAAGAAAACACCCTTGAGGGCTCCTGTCTTTTACGAATAGATGATTCCTTTATCTGGTTGTCATCTTTCCAATTGTCATTTTTAAATTACTGAAATGAAAAGTGTTTCAGGCTGGACTCTAGAGAGTGAGGTGCTATGGCAAAGACAGCCTTATTGTCACACTGTCCATCAGCCAAGACAATTACGCTTGTCAATTATTCATTGCTGTATTTCAGAAGATTTACAGTTAATTTCAAAGGCCTCTAAATTATCAACATGATCAAAACTTAGAAAAACATGATTGATAGTCGATTCTTTTTTTTATCCAGTAAAAGCTCTTTTAGTGTAAATGTATAAATGTCCACCTTCAGCTCGTGCTTCAAATGTCTTTTTGCTCTAAAATCTTTACTAATTTTTATCAAGTAAATATCAGAATAACTGTAGTAATAGTTCCAGATGAACACTTACTGGACTGAAGCAGCTCAGCTTTACTTGATTCTCCATCAATCATATTTTAGAAAAATCAGCGAGTCTCACATCTGATCATCAGGATCTTTTGAGGAACGTTTGTTTCCAGAAGCTTTACTTTCACTGTTCCTCAGCGGAGGAATGATCTTCCCAAGCCTCCAAAACATCTCACATCTTCTGAGGAGCGTTTATTTCTTCATCTCTCAATCAGCATTGCATTGCATTGCATTATGTGTTTGGATCATTAAATCTCAACTTACTAAGACATATTATTGGAGATATAGAGTGACAACTAATATTTATATCATTTTATGTCAGTATCTGCTGTACTGTTATAAAGATCTCATTGATTTACAATTACAAGCATCAGAATTTTATCATATAAATATCTGCATCTGCAGCACATTGCATATTTTTGCTCAGTTTGAGTCTCTGAATAAAATTAATAATTTTTTCCCCCATATTCTCACTATATCAGAGTATATGAGCCATAAATGCCTGATGGATCAAATATGATACTTAACAAAAACACATATGAAATTTTTAAAAATATTTTGTCTGAAGGTTCAGCAAACATTCCATTTTAATATATATAAAAGCCTATTATTTCATATAGGCTTTACAGGGTTATAAATCTGAAACTGCCTGTGTAAATCCTCCTATTTTGCGTTCTTTTTTTATGAAGGCAGTAGAGAGAAAGGCAGCTTGCTAGGTTTTGAAACAGAGCCACAGGAAGTTGTTTCTAAAAAAAGGTAGCGAAAAAAATGGTATTCATGGTGTAAAGTGGTTTAGTCACATGTCTTGATTATTTATTAAATGTAAATTGTATTTTCATGTCATCAGATTAATCGGACACACTGATTAACTTATAATAGCCACATTAGTCGAAGTGGTCCAAATCATTAGCTCACAGTATAACCGATCAGTTCTGCAGTACAGAAATTGGTTCTTTTACCTCGCAGTGCTCTGAATCCCAGGCTGCGAATTGAATAAATCATGAAGAAGAAGAGGCAGTGACACCGAGTGTGCATAGACTTTATTGAGTGCGATAGCTGCCAGGGATCACTCCCATGCCAATTTATGACTCTGAACAATGGCTATTTTATGTCTCTCTCGTTTGACTTTAATCTTTCATCTTATTCCATAGGTGAGGTACCGGGCCCAGCAGGGCGTCACTCGTCTGGCAGTGGTCAAGATGTTGGCGGTGTGGGTTTTGGCATTCCTCCTCTACGGACCAGCTATCATTTTCTGGGAACTGATGGTGGGAGAAAGCATTGTTCCGGAGGACGAATGTTTCGCCGAGTTCTACTGCACCTGGTACTTCCTGCTCTCCGCGTCTACCTTCGAGTTCTTCTCTCCGTTCATCTCCGTGGCCTTCTTCAACTTCAGCATCTATCTCAACATCCAGCGGCGGAACCGGAGTCGCATGGCGCACGTGGAGGCCGAGAAGGAGGACGGCTGGAGGGTCATCGACGGACAGGCCTCATCCGTTTTCTTTGTTAAAACGCGCAAGGTGTCCTCAAGCAAGCCTGCGGCCGTGATCGAAGACGATGAGGAGGTTTCGCCATCGTCCAGCGGCGATCCCAGCAGCACCCACTCCGTGTCTTTGACAATGAAGACGACCATTAAAAAGCGAGGGTTGCTCAGCGGTTGGGTAAGGACACGCATAATACGAGCGCAGGAGGCATCAAATCCATGCGCCCCGTGCAGAAGCGGAGGACACGCACGTCTCTCGAGAGATAAGAAGATTGCTAAGTCCTTGGCAGTCATAGTGTGTGTTTTTGGGGTGTGTTGGGCACCATACACTCTGCTTATGATCATACGAGCGGCCTGCAGTGGTAGCTGTGTGGAACATCATTGGTACGAAGTCACTTTTTGGCTCCTTTGGCTCAACTCGGCCATCAACCCTTTCCTCTACCCGCTTTGCCACAGCAGCTTTCGCCGGGCCTTCGCCAAGATTTTGTGCCCCAAGCGGCAGTCTGTTCGACCACACGAGGAAAGCCCTTCCTGCCAGTGACAATCTGATAGCAACAGAAGGGATTTAACACTTTCACACTGAATATTGAAGGATGAAATAAAAGCACCATGGCAAGAAAGTGAAACATTTCCGCCCAAGCAAATTCCACAATGGAAATCCATGTCATTACTTGATGGAGTAGCATGTTTCGTTCTTCTTTGATGAAACTTCCTGACATAAGATTCTTTATGAAGATTTGACCTTTTATTGATGGATATAAACAGTGCAACTAACAGTGCTGTTGTTATTTGTCTATCTCTTGTCTTGCAGTAACATAGGACCGGAGTTGTTTCACTCTTGTTAGTTAATGTAAGTTGCATGTTCTGGGACATCTGTGGTGAAAAAGTGATGCAGCTTGTGTTCAGAACATATTCAGTCGACAGTTTTGCCCATATCAACATTATTTATTGACTGTTGTATATTCCACTCCACTGACTCGCACGGTTCAGCGAAGAAGAAGTGATCTATGTGAGAAGGTATTACAACTCAAATGAGAAAAGAAAAATATAAGGTGTGTTCTACCACTAAATACATTAGCTTCACAGTCAGACTCTGAAATCTATATCACCTGCTATGGACAAGACTCAAACTAATAATGTTTTTGAATGCCAGTTTTGTGAAATTTATGTGAAATGTGAATTAAGTTATTGATATATCAGTTTACAATAATGAAATGAATGAATACATTTTAAAGGAATAATTCACTTCTTTCATTTGAAGATATTTGCGGATTGTCCATAGTATTTTTTCCTCAAGTCTTTATTTCTCATCATTTTTATAAGCTGAAAATCTTGAAAATGTCAATCAATTCTTATATGAAAGAATTGGAATGTAGCAACTGTGTCATGTGGATAATTTTTATGGTGCTTTTTTTGTCATTTATAGTGATCAACCCTGATCCTTTTTTTTAAAGTGCTCTCTGGACTTTCAACAATGTCTTTGTGTTTCACGGAGGAAATAGTGTCATACAGCTTTCAGCTTTGGAAGGACATGACACAATTTTAATTTTGGGGCATCTCTTTAAGATTTGTGTTTTTGTTTTTTATTTTTTTTCTTGACTAGATTCATGGTTACAGTGTCATTGTCAACAACACTGAAATTATTAAAATGGCTTTTTGTATGAGTATAACTGTATAACTTAGAATGTTTTAAAACTTGTTTACAATGATTTCAATGTTTTTTGGTGTGTTTTTGTTTTTTTTTGAAAGTCCTTATAAAAGCAACACAAAAAATATTTTGTGGTTTTGTGCATGCCAAGTTTTCATCTTGGACCAGTCAGACTGTTGTCAAAGACGTCAAAAGATTTGATAAATTATGTTCTTTATGGATTTAACCAAGTTATCCAACTGAGGCCAATTTCATATTTGTAGCTACGATTCAGTGCCTCCCAAGTTCTTTGAGATTAATTTTACTGAATTTGTTCATATCACAGAGGGGCAACATGGATAATCTCCCAAAAGCTCTAGAAAAAAGCTTAACAAGGTCCAAAGGAAAGGTTTTAGTTTCCCCCGGAACAGGCAACAGGATCATCTTTTATTTGATATTCAAACCATATTGGTCAATAATTATAGTCTGAATTAAAAAGGCCCAAAACACGTAGCAGTCACAGTAGTATTTTGCACACACCTCTAAAAACTCAGGTCTTATCCCTGGAGCAGTCACCACGCTTCTGCGGCTCTGATCTGCTTTTTGCTTCAGTGAATTAGTAAAAGGTTTTTTTTTCCAGATGGCTTTGAGAGCACTCCATTTATCAGTGCTGTTTGGAGCTCAAGTTAATTAAACCCCAATGACAAGCATCCTCATCAGATCCTCTAATTTGAAAATCTAGAATCTCTTAACCAGGTGATGCTGTTGCACTATATGGTGTCTATGTAAAGTGAACGAGGGGACAGACATGGTTGTTTACATGATCAATGGTTCAAACATTTAGAGAGCAGCGTTTGAAGTGACTTCTTGATATATTCTACTTGACAGTTCAAGAAAAGATGTGGTTTAATGTATCTTTCTCACATATTCCTTTTGTAGCCGTGCAGCAAATAGAAAAGCAGAAAATTGGCACAACAGTCGGGGAGCAGGAATGTTGGTTTTAGATTATTAGGCATTGTGTATATGCACACAATTCTTCAAAAACTATCAAAGGAAACTGCTGGGAACAGGTCATACTACCATCGAAAACGATCAGCATGAACCTTCCCTCTGAGCATCCCATTGCCTACAGATGATAACCTCCCACATAAATGTGTGGATGTCAGGCTGTCCTGAATTTACGCTGATAGAATAAAACGCACAGAAATAAATTTGTGGCCAAACTCCTTTGAAGATGTTCCACTGAATTGTGGAAGTCTGACTGACTCAAGCTGTTAGCAAGAACCAAGCTTAAGGGTTTAAAGTTACAATGCAATGCTGGGGACAAGTTTGATTGGGGGCCTATATACATTTACATTTACATTTACATTTAGTCATTTAGCAGACGCTTTTATCCAAAGCGACTTACAAATGAGGACAATAGAAGCAATCAAAACCAACAAAAGAGCAACAACATGCAAGTGCTATAACAAGTCTCGGTTAGCCTAACGCAGTACATGTAACAAGGTTTTTTTTGGTTTGTTTTTGTTTTTGTTTTGTTTTGTTTTTTTGTTGTTTTTTTAAGAAAACAAGTAGATAGAATATAGAAAAAAAAAGCTAGTGTTAGTTTTTCTAGAAAAGCTAGCAGTTAGAGAATAAATATGCAATTGATAGAGGGTCAAGTGTGTGTGTGTGTGTTTTTTTTTAATAAAAAGAAGACAAAATAGAATTAGAATAGAGAGTGCTAGAGTTAGAGGGTCAAATAAAGATGGAAGAGATGTGTTTTTAGCCTTTTCTTGAAGATGGCTAAGGATTCAGCTGCTCGGATTGAGTTGGGCAGGTCATTCCACCATGTAGGAACAGTTAATGAAAAAGTCTGTGAAAGTGATTTTGTGCCTCTTTGGGATGGCACAGTAATGCGTCATTCACTTGCAGAACGCAAGCTTCTAGAGGGCACATAGGTCTGAAGTACTGAATTTAGGTAAAGGGGTGCAGAGCCAGAGGTGGTTTTGTAGGCAAACATTAATGCCTTGAATTTTATGCGAGCAGCTATTGGTAGCCAGTGCAAATTGATGAACAGAGGTGTGACGTGCGTTCTTTTCGGCTCATCAAAGATTAATCTTGCAGTGGCATTTTGGATTAAATGTAGAGGTTTGATGGAATTGGCTGGAAGACCTGCCAAGAGAGCATTGCAATAGTCAAGTCTGGACAGAACAAGAGCTTGAACAAGGAGTTGTGTTGCATGTTCTGAAAGAAAGGACCTGATCTTCTTAATATTGTATAAAGCAAATCTGCAAAACGGGGCAGTTTTAGTAATGTGATCTGAGAAATTCAGCTTATCATCAATCACAACTCCAAGGTTTCTGGCTGTTTTTGAAGAAGTTATGGTTGATGGCCTAACTGGAAGGTGAAATTATGATGAAGTGATGGGTTTGCTGAAACTACAAGCAGTTCTGTCTTAGGTAGGTTGAGTTGAAGGGGTCCTTTATCCAGCAAGAAATGTCTGTTAGACATGCTGAGAAGCGAGTAGCTATCGTCGGATCATCAGGATGGAATGAGAGGTAGAGCTGAATGTCATCAGCATAGCAGTGATATGAAAAGCCATGATTCTGAATGACAGAACCTAGTGATGCAATGTAGACAGAGAAGAGAAGTAGTCCGAGAACTGAGCCCTGAGGCACCCCAGTAGCTAGATGTTGCGACTTGGATACCTCACCTCTCCAAGATACCTTGAAGGACCTATCTGAGAGGTAAGACTCAAACCACTGGAGTGCGGTTCCTGAGATGCCCTTTCTCAATAGGGTTAACAGGAGGATCTGGTGGTTGACCGTATCAAAAGCAGCGGACAGATCCAGCAAGATAAGTAATGAAGACTTGGAAGCCACTCTTGCAAGTCTTAGGGCTTCAACAACTGAGAGTAAGGCAGTTTCGGTCGAATGTCCACTTCTGAAGCCAGATTGGTTGCTGTCCAGGAGGTTGTTCTTTGTGAGAAAGGCAGAGACTTGGTTGAACACAACTCATTCAAGTGTTCTTGCAATGAAAGGTAGAAGGGAAACCAGTCTATAGTTCCCTAAAAGAGTTGAGTTAAGAGTGGGTTTCTTAAGAAGTGGGGTTATACGAACCTGTTTAAATGCTGAGGGAAAAACTCCAGTGTGAAGGGATGTGTTAATGATGTGAGTGAGTGCAGGTACAACTGCAGGAGAAATGGCTTGAAGGAGATGAGATGGAATACTGTAGGATCAAGTGGACAAGTAGTAGGATGACTGGAAAGGATGAGTTTAGAGACTTCTGCCTCAGAGAGTGGAGAGAAGGATGTTTGTTGTGTATGACAACATGAGTGTCAAGTGTATGTTTGCTGGTAAGATGTGTTTGACAGTTTGTGGTGTGGAGTATTGTGCAGTGAGGTTTGTAATTTTATTAATGAAGAATGTGGCAAAGTCGTCAGCTGTTAGAGTTCAAGAAGGAGGGGGAGGAGGAGGACAAAGGAGGGAGGAAAATGTTTTAAAGAGCATGCGAGAGTTAGGTGAATTGTTAATTTTGTCGTGATAGTATGTCCTTTTAGCAGTGGAGACATTAGTAGAGAAGTCAGAGAGGAGTTATCGATATAAAGTGAAAGTGAATTAAGGTCAGTAGGATTTTGTGATTTGCACCATACCCTTTCTGCTTATATCATAATTAACGCCTTTACAACTATAAGAAGGTAATTTACTTCACTGAAAAGACCAGCTTAGACCACCGTTCTTTTGGGTTTCAAGCTGGTTTATGCTGGTCTACGTATTGGAACAACTGTATCAACCATGTTGATCACCTGCAAAACTCAACTGGTAAAACATACACAATATTGCCAAAAGTATTGGGTCGCCCTCTTCTAATGAACAGGTTTGACTACTTTAGTCATTTCCATGAGTACAAATCTTAATGTTAAAGCATATAATGATATTCTTGGGAATTGTGTGCTTCTAATTTTATAGCAACAGTTTGGATAGGACATTTTCTATTCTAACATGACAATGCCTCTGTGTATAAGGCAAGGTTCAAAAAGAAATGATTGATTTAGTCAGTGTGGAAGAACTTGACTGGTCTGCAGAAAGCCAAGTCCTAATTCAAGCTGAACACCTCTGGTGTGACTTTAAATGCAGACCTTGAGCCAAAAACTCATCACCAAACACAAATTAAGATTTGTCATGGAAATTACTAAAGTAGTCAAACCTGTTCATTAGAAGGGGGTGACCCAATACTTTTGGCAATATAGTGTATCTACCAGCATGGTCTTTCTGATAAAGCTGATTGACCATGGTAGTTTTGTTGGCTATGCAAGTTCTGGCAAATGCTAATTCCAGCAAAACAGTAACCAGACAGAAGTAGATTAGTTAAAGGGTTAGTTCACCCAAAACATGAAAATTCTGTCTTTAATTATTCACCCTCATGTCGTTTCAAACCTGTAAGACCTTTGTTCATTTTCGGAACACAAATTAAAATATTTTTGATTAAATCTGAGAGCTCTCATACCCTGTATAGACTGCAAGGGGAACTACCACGGTCAAGGCACAGAACGTAGCAAAAATATCTTAATTTGTGTTCTGAAGATGAATGAAGGTCTTACAGGTTTGGAACGACATGAGGGTGAGTAATTAATGACAGAATTTTCATTTTTGGGTGAACTATCCATTTAAAATGACCCCATCTCTGGTTTGATGGTTGGATGTACATGATTACGCATTGGATTTGATCAAGGTTAATGTGTTTTTGACCATGATTTGCTGTATTTACTGAGGTAAAATTGAACAACTTTAATCATTAAAATCACCTGCAAAACTTAACTGGTAAAACTTGCCTAACAGCAAGGTTTTTTGATGAAGCTGGTTGACCATTTAAATCTTGCTTTCTATGCTAGCTAAGTGTCTTGGCGGTAGGCTTTTGTGGGCGCTGTGTCTGGCAAAACAGTCACCAGACAGAAGTATATAAATTAAAAGAAGCCGTCTGGTAGCTGTTAAAACTTGGTAAAGCAAGCATCTTAGTGGTAGGTTTTTGTGGGTAACTTGAGTAATGGAATTTGATTAGTTCAAATGAACTCTGTTTAGTTAAAATAGCCTGACTTGATGGGACTTAGGGGGTACATAGATCAAAATAGGTTGGGAAACACTGGGCTAGATGCCCTTACTCAGATTACTAATATGAAAATTCTTGGTCCCTGGGCTTCCACATTCCCAAAGATTCTAACACCTAATTACCAGCAGCACCTGCGGCTCCTGTAGATTATGACCCAGATTTTGTGAGACCTTTGCAGTGAATGTCACAGGCTTTCACCCCATTGTTCACCTTCCGGCACAGCAGGCACCACAACAGTCATTAAGGCTAACAGACAGCGGCATGATAAAGTCAGAGGCATGATAGGGCACTAAAGGACACAGTTTGTGCCAATTTAAAATCATACAAGCACAACAAACTCGACGGGGGAAGCTGTTCTGCATAGCAACCTGCTGTGCATAATGTGCCGTCATTTTCATACCACTACATTATGCATTGTATTTTGCCAAGATTAATGTGTTTTTGACCATGATTGTTTTTTATCTTAGATTAGAGCTTCTGAGCAGACGTGAATATTATTTTGGTGACCGTTTGAGTTCCTTCTGTCACGCAGGGTTTGCTGTGTTTTCTGTGGTAAAATGCAAGTTTGATTGGATTCATGGTGGGCGATCGATTTTTGCAAGTCCACGTTTCAATTTCATCCCCCGAAAAACCCATTTAAGGAGTGTGGATGTTGTCAATGTGTGGCCATATTCCCCATCGAGAGAATTGTTTTTTAAGTTAAGCTCCAAAAATGACAAAAAAGGTACCATATAAGTGCTGCAGATGTCTTACACTATATTGAATCCATACTACAGCTTTATGGCAGTGCACTAACATCATATTTTGAATGCATTCTAATGCAAAACAAATGGATTGACACGTTGGTAAATAAATGTCAGAATTTTTGGATGACAGGTCGCTTTGGATAAAAACATCTACTAAATGACTGCTGCCTTGCAACTGTTAAAAGATTATTAGTATATTTATTTATGTTTATGAATGATGGTCACTTATTCAGACCCCTTTACAAACGCACCAGATCGTCTACACATCCAACCACCCACACACACTCTGCTGCAACAAATAAAAAAGAGAGAAACAGACTTTTTTTTAGACAGATGGACAGTTAATTTGTTCCAGGACTCTTTTGTTCTCTTTTAGCTGCAGGTTAATCTTGTTGAAAGATAAGAATATTTTAGCTGTTGTGAATCGGTGCTTTGAGGTGAAGTACCACCTTTGATCAAATCAGAACATCTAAATTCCGTTTCATTTCTCAGCATTGACATTTTTTGTGTAAGCACAGAGCTCATGCAATTTTTAATGTCAAAATACTCTAAAATGCAGAGACAGCTATAAGTAAGCCTTTTGTAGGTGGATCTCCTCTGAAGTGTGGCTCTATCAAACCGTTGCTCTTTAGCATCAGTGTTTGGGGGATGAGAATGTGTTTGTCCAGGCAATGATAAACAGGGAGCACTGTTTGAAAAGAGTCATTATTTATGCATTATTTTCAGACCTTTATGTCAACGTCCTCTGGGTCCTTATGTAATTAGATTTTTAAAAGTTCTAAAAAAAACATTCAAAATAAAGATTAATAATCAATACAGTATAAACTCTCATGTGCGCATGGAAAATGTGTGTTTTACAAAAAGAACTAGAAATACTTCTGAACTGCTTTTAAGTTGTTGCTGCAATGTACCAGCAAAACCTGTTGAAACTAAAAGCATAGTTCGTTTACTTCATCATTAAGACTTGAAGTCTCTCTGACTTGACTTGGCTTGGCCTGACACAAACTCTATAACTTCCACTGTCATACAGAGAGAGTTTTTCTCTCTCAGGGTAGAAAAACTTGACTTTACTTCTGCCTACAAGGTGAAGACTTCTTGTCTTAACAGAGGACGAGGTCGGATTTACTGTGCAATGGAGCGGAACGTGGTTAAGTGCCCTGCCGGAGAGTACAAGGAAAATGAAGAAAATATGAATCTAGGTTATGGGGATTCATTCAAGAGTCCTCAGCACAGCAGCAAGTTCCAAGGACATGTAAGGTTAGCATACTGTTGTGTTGCGTGTCCATGGCGAACTTTCTCAACAGGAGAACTGTCCACAGTGACAATGGCACGATTCACCCCATGCTCTCGAGTCCAGTTATTTTTAGCACCGTGCTGCTACAGTGAATTTTAAAACGGTTTTGGCTGGGTACTGTGTAAATGGTTGAATAACCAATGCATTTTTGATTCATGGTCCTAAATTAATTCCCAGTCCTCTTTTTTGAGATTATCGGATCCCAATTTTAAGTTCATATATAAATTTAGAAGAAATTGGTCTTATTTTTTTATACTGAGCCTTTAAGAGATAGGCTGCCTGAAATTGGCCTTTGGGACCAAAATGCAATCTGTGAGAGGCATTTGGTAGAGCAAAGCTCTTCTCAGGATATTTGAAAGCCTACTGCATAAAAAAAATGGCATGAATGTGTGAAAAATACCTATTAGATTACCTTTATTGAGGGAATACATAATTAACAGTAACTTGTCAATAGCACTGAAGGTTAGAGAGCACCGGATGAAATGGGAGAGGGTAGAATAATAAATGGGATTGTGAAGGGGTGTTTCGCTTTTGTTTTGTTGGTAAACAGCAGGTGAAAGACGCCTCATTCTCACTCGCAGTGGGGGTGCTGTCAGTTGGTTGGTGGGCGTTCAAACTGGACATTTGTAGGAATGTGACAAAGACACAACACAATAGCATTCGGCTGGACTTTCAATGCAATTTGCAGCAAGACGCTGGGAGTCAACAAAAAGGCTGTGATGTTCTTTCTCTTCAGCTGGTATTAACAAGTAATTGGACGTTGGACGCGCACTCACAAATAAAACAAGCACAGTGCCACTATGGATTAACCCTTGCAACATCACATAGTAATAAGTATGACCTGCACTCTTAAAGGGGACATAACACACAGTTTCTGCCAAGCTCATGTTAATCTTGAAGTACTCAGTACTGCATCCTTCCTATCTCCTAGGAGTCTTTAGTTTTATCAGATTTATAAAAGAAAGATACAACTTTATGCTAATCTCCAAAAACAGTCAACCTCATGGAGGCGTGCTGTGGGCAGAGCATGAAGCATGTTGATGGTTGATGTGTCCACGCACTCTTATGAGAGAATTGGCCATAAAAGACATTCCGCCCCTTTCTGACATCACACAGGGCCATACTCCAAAAGAAAAAACTTTCTGAAACTTATATGAACCCTGAAGGAGTGTATTTGGCACAGAAATAATGTCATATGTCCAACTCATTTTTTGAAACTTCAGTCATGTTTAGCATGAGAATCCAACTCTTTAGCAGTGTAAATAAGTCTGAATGCATGAAATAGCATTAGACATCCCATTTAAAAATAAAGGTTCTTTATTGGTAAGAACTTTTAACATCCATGGAAAATCTCCATTCTTCAAAAGGTTCTGTTTAGTGAAAAAGGTTTCTTTAGTTTTTTAAAATGATATTTTAGGAATTGTTTACCAAAATGTTCTTTGGGGAACCAAAAATAGTTCTTCTATTGAATCACTGTGAAAGCCCCCTTTTGAAACCTTTATCTTTGAGAGTGTAAGATACTACAATGGTACTACTATGCCGTTTGGACGTGGTACCAAGGTACAACAACAATATTAAATGATAATACCCCAACAATGATGCACAAAAGCAGTCCAATCCTGCTCCTGGAGGGCCACTGCCCTGCAGAGGTTTCCTCCAACTCCAATTATGCACACCTGAATGTGCTAATCAAGGTCTTACTAGGCATACCATAAACTTCCAGGCAGATGTGTTGAGGCAAGTTGGAGCCGAACTTTGCAGGACAGTGGCCCTCCAGGACCAAGTTTGGACACCCCTGCACAAAGGGTTCTTTAGATCACTGGTTCCCACACTCCTTCCTGGGGCCCCACCAACGCTGGACATTTTGCATGTTTCTTTCTGTCTGACACACCCATTTCATGTCAGCTAATAAGCTTATGACCTGAATCAGGTGTTTGATTAAAGAGACATCCAAAATGTCCACTGTTGGGAATGGGGGTTCCAGGAACATGGTTGAGAACCACTGCTTTATATCAGGGATGTCTAATCCTGTTACTGGAGATGTACCTTCCTGCAAAGTTCAGCTCCAATCCTGATCAAACACAACTAGACAAACTCACTAAGATTTCCAGGAGCACTTGATGATTACAGACAGGTGTATTGGAGCAGGGCTGGAAATGAACTCTGTAGGTAGGTAGATCTCCAGGAACAGAATTGAGCACCCCTGCTTAAGATTATTAAAATGTTCATCACACTAAGAAAAAACGTGTTCTTTTAAGAACTATTCACTGAAAGGTTCTTTGGGAAACCCAAAATGGTTCTTAAAATGGCAAGGGTCTCCAATCTTGCTCCTGGAGAGCTAGGTCAAGGTCTTCAAGGTTAATTGATAATTACAGGCAGGTGTGTTGGAGCAGGGTTGGATTTTAAGGTCTGCAGGAAGGTATCTCTCCAGAAGACCCCTGTTCTATAGCATCACTTCGAAAACTCAGTTTGGAATCTATTTATGAGTGCATAGTAAATTCTAGGCATCTAACTAGCAACGGTATGCACTCCCCCATTGATTTGTTTACTGATAAGAGCCAGAGTCGCCTGGTACATGTCCAACGCGGAGTACTTAACACGCTCTGGCTATCAGCGCGCAGTGTGGGTGTTGAAACAGTGGGTGTGTGGGAGCTACGGCCAGGGTTTGTTTGATTGGGGGTGGGTGGGAGGAAGAAAGAGCGAACGAAAGACCCTTCCTCACTGCAGGCACAACAGAAAGGGCTAGACGGCTGGGTTCATACTGCAGGCAGTGGCACGGCACGCTAATGACTGAGAGACAGTGGGAAGAGCAGAAATTGAGGTGCGCGTGGGCGGTCTGGTACAAACACCACGCACGGCACTGAAAGCCCTTTTCTTCTGGAACATTGAAGACGAGCTGTTGATCTCTTTTCTAGCGCTGGCTGTGTGAAGAACATAATATTACAGTTTTCAGAGGCGTTGCTGAAAACAGCCCCAAACATATAGAGGTCACAGAGTGAAAACAGAAAGAAAAAAAGCCAGAGATATCGCATCTGTCATCAACTGAGTGATCAAATGTTGGAAAACATGTACTTCAGGAGTGTGGTGCGCTCTAGTGGTGAAATGGCTTGTGGGTAAAGAGTTACCAGCTCAAATAGTAATGCACAACAAATTGATAACTGACAAACGACTGATACGCGGAAGTATGATATACATAAGCTATAATATTGCAATGCCTTAATTTAAGGCAGAGTTTTATGGTGTATCTGCATATTTCAAATAAACATGGCAACGCCTTGAATTATTCATAACTGCAACATATAGATTCTTGCATGTCTATACACACATGAATAATTCATGTAGCACGCTCAAGGTGAATGTCACAGGAACTCTGTAGATTGTACCATATATGAGAAAGACCAATGTTTTTACTAAACAGTATAAAACTGATATTTCCATCTCTATATGTGGCTTCCATATTATAAAAATAAACAGGCAAATAAGCCACCTCTAAGCACTAATTTGAAAACTTACTGCTGCTCCAGATGTTTTATAAATAAAAACCCAAATAAACCACCCGAGGCTGTTAATTTTACCATCTAAAATGTGAGTGTTCTTTAGCACATTAAGCAAAGTGCTTAAAAGCCTTTAACCATGTTAAAATCACAGCCAAGTGTTTCATTGCATTAATCTACCAACCTCCAACTTCAAAAACCAACAAAGTTGTTTACATTAGAGCCAGTGTTAACAGTGTTTTGCAGAGTCATTCAGAGTTCGACAATGGCACAACTTAATATGTAAAACATTTATTGGATATTGCATACAAAAAAAGACAAATCAAAGTAAAATAGATCACAATTAATGAGACACTTTTGGCATGCGCCCTCCTTTTGTAGGCCTTCAAAAGCTTTCGTACAATTTACCCCACAACTTGGATTCATAGTTCACAATTTATGGCTCAATTTTACAGCCTTAAACTCACATTTGTATGCTTTTGATGGTAGTTCAAATAGCAATTTTTACTTTACAGTAGATTACTGACAGATCGACAATTCCGTATTAAATACACCAAAGCACATTGTATCCGTTACATAAGTCACAGCCCTGTCTAATAAAACCTGAAAGAACAAGGAAATGACTTTCCTCTTGAAAACAGTGTACGCAACTAAAAGAAGCTAAATTTAAAATTCACAGATGTGGAGTGTTTGACAAAGAAAACAGTTTCCATTCATGTCACATGATGTTAAAAACTAAACAAAAAGGTAGATTTTATTAGCTCAGAGGCCAAGTAACAAACGTACACAAATACAACTTTACTTGAGCTTAATTTCACTTAAATTTTACACAATTCTGTGTGCCCCAATTGATACACTATCAAACAATTTGTTCTTGCAGAACCTTCAAAAGAACCCTAAAAAGTAAACATGTAGATAATGACAGCCCCATTAAAACAACAAAATAGTTCCACACTGCATTACCTTAAAAGAAATTATAAAAATGTTTCCCAGGTCATTTTTTTTGTACACACTGCACTGAATATATTCACAAATTTATAAGACGTTTAATGTAAATTTTAAATGCATTTAAAGATTCTTGTGCACTAGGGTTTTAAAAATCCTGAGGAAAAAACTATCAAAAATATATGATTGTAGCTAAAAAAACAAACTACAGTATTACGCAGTTTGTCTGAAAAATTGAAGCGTCAACCCTAGAGCTCACAGTAACACTCAGATCAGTTTCTTATAAAAATATCTGCTGCATGCATAATTGTCTGAGAAACATTTAAAATAAAAAAGTAAGTTTTAAAAGTTAAAATGCAACAGAATCAACAGGGTGGATGGATGCAGATTACTCACTAGATTCGACAATTAAATGGTTTTAGTTTATTCAGTCAAGTTTGCAAATTGCGCAAAGAAAGAAATAAAGGCAAATTTGACAAGTCAAATTGGTTTCATTCGTCGTCCATTTCTTTGGTTAATCTGCACGAGCATCTGTGCTTTTGTAAAAGTATGCCGATTCAGGTCCAATTTCAATGCAGAATTCAACAACTATTTTTCACATGCTAAATTCATTCAAATTTAACATTCAACACTACATTCAAACTGAATATTTGAATAAACTGAAAATGTTTTGAATATTTAAATGAACTCGGAACTCCTTTGAATACTGAATTGAGTAGCTTCTTGAAGACTTTTTACATTGTACTCATCAGAAAGTACCATTCTGGTTACCTTTTGTGTATGTTATGTATTTAGGTTGAGTGGGGATCTCAAATGAGTCAGTCACTGATTCAAACATGCATAATACTTTGTAAAGCATGAATCAAAACGGATGACGTTTAGACGGTCATTTAGAATAATCTAGTTTCGTTTCCACCCTGTTCATCTGGTTGGCGAAGCACAAAAACATAAGGTACGCTAAGCGACAGCTGTCAGTTACGGGCTATAGTGCACTACAGAACAATAATAATTCCCCCATTCATAACCCCGCGGTGACGAGAACATGCATGATTCATTGACATGAATATGCAGATTCGTTAGTCACCGGCTCGCACAAATACTCTCTAATTTCAGGTTGTTTGACTCATTCTCTGTACGTAATGGGATGTCGCCGCCGTTCGAAAGCGGCAGCCGTCTGGAAAGACTATTCATTGATGAGCGGCAACTGAAAAATAGCATCGCAGCTCAAGATTAACTGGCTTTACAAATGAGGTCCGTACAAATAAAGAATCGAGGGAGGGGCGTTATGAACTCATGATTCGAAGAATACAAAAGTAGTGGCTCTACAAAAAAGACTGAATCGTGGGAAGGAAAATACTAAAGGTGTGCGGCTCCATCACATGACGGCACATTCTCTGGATTGGGTCTTTGGATCGCCCTGGAAATGAGAGAAAGTTTGGTTAAGGATATCATTCAACATCTCAAGATCGCTGTTTTACATTAAGTTCTTCTTAAACGAACCTGCTGATGGAAGAGATCTTCGTCTCCAAAGTCTCCGTCCTCATCATCACCGTTCTCCATTTCTACCACACTTTTCATGACGGTACGCTTTGCCACTTCCTGGAAACCAAAGTTCACGTATCGTAATTGGATTCAAAAACAAAGAAGCAAAAGCCAGAAATATGTGACCCTGGAGCACAAAAGCAGTCATAAGTAGCACAGGTATATTAGCAGCAATAGCCAGCAATACATTGTATGAGTCAAAATTATCCATTTTTCTTTTATGCCAAAAATCATTAGAATATTAAGTAAAGATCATGTTCCATGTAGACATTTTGTAAATTTCCTACCATAAATATCAAAACTTAATTTTTGATTAGTAATATGTATTGCTAAGAAATTCATTTGGACAACTTTAAAGGCGATTTTCTCAATATTTAGATTTTTTTGCACCCTCAGATTCTAGATTTTCTACAACATATCCTAACAAACCATACATCAATAGAAAGCTTATTTATTCGGCTTTCAGGTGATGTATAAACCTCAATTTCATAAAATTGACCTTAATGACTGGTTTTATGGTCCCTGGTCACATATGATCTTATTCTTCATACCTCTCCGCTGGAATTAACCAGAAAGGTGAGGATCTTCTCTCCGGTGCCCCAAGAGCTCTGGCTCTTCCACAGCAGGTCTGAAGGAGGACTGTGGGACACGCCGGCGTCGGCGCTCCACACCTTTCACAGAACCATCATTTTAACATCTAGTCAATGTCCTGAGATGGATTTAAATGAAATACGGTCCCGTTCGCTTACCGTTACCGTCTGGCCAGCCTTCAGGACAAACTTGGGACTGAATTTATAGGCGATTTCCTCTCCATCAGCAATTTGTCTCTTTAGTCGCCAGCTGCCCAGAGATTGATCCTAAATTTGGAATTAAAAGAGAGAGAAAAAAAAAAAAAAAAGATATGAAGAAATACTTTTTTCCTTGTTCTTTTGTAAAGCAAGGCACCACATGGTAAAAATATTAGCAAATAAACATCACACTATGGAAGCCTGTTTCTGCCATTGAGTAAAAAAATAAAAAGGTAATTACAACTTCTCACCATTCTGACATTTAGAAACTTGCAATTCTGAGAAATAGCCAGAATTGTGAGGTATTAAAAAAGTCAGAATTGCAAGTTTCTCTAACATTTCTGACTTTATAACTCACAGCTGTGAGTATATATCTCGCAATTCTGAAAAAAAAAAAAAAGTTAAAATTGCTACTTTATATCACACAATTGAGAAAAAAGCCAGAGGTCTCTCGCAATTGCAAGAAAAAAAAGTCAGAATTATGAGATTAAAAAGTCGCAATTACCTTTTTTTATTTTTAATTCAGTGGCGGAAACGTGCTTCCATACCATATTTCCCCAGCTGATTGATTACGTTTTCTTAAATGTTAT
This sequence comes from Spinibarbus caldwelli, assembly GCA_039654775.1. NCBI lineage: Eukaryota > Metazoa > Chordata > Actinopteri > Cypriniformes > Cyprinidae > Spinibarbus > Spinibarbus caldwelli. Next base: position 2,471,750 of record CM077230.1, read on the forward strand.
GTTTAAATATGTAAATGAGGCATTATCTAATTAAATTTGCACTAATATGCATATATTTCCAGAACAGAAATGGATAAAGCCAGGTTCAAAATTTATATATATTTTTGTTGATATATTGGAGTTAAACTTATTTTGTTTTGTTTTTTTATAAAGGGGATTTTGGATTCCTTTTTGTCAATCCATAAATCAGAAAAAAAAAAAAAAAAAGTCAAAAGCCAGAAAAAAAAGAAATAGGAATAAAATGTTATAAAATCAGGTGACTGATATATGAACAAACCCCTCTATAAAAAATATAAATAAATAAATAAAACCCTTCAGTATATAGATAGAAATAAAACTTAAGTTTGGTGTAAGTGCTGCTGAAGTGGAGAGAAAAAAAAAAAAAAAAACACCTTAAGGAAATGTACTGCAATTGAAATCAATTGCAAGTGCAATAACACTTAAAGAGTATTTTAGACGTTTTCTTTCCACTAGTCAGAAAACAACACTTTATAAAAAGCCTAAATTTCAAAACTGACCAATGCATGAGAAAAATCTGTGCTTTTACCTGTAGCGTCTTCCCTTAAATTTATTTATTTATTTATTCATTCACTTTTTAACGCCATGCCAGCATCAAGGCCATTGTCATGGCAATCTCTGAATAAATTATACAAGGTATACAATTATCAAAAGATTATAAAAGACATTTCAGTTGTACACTACACAAAATTTCTAAAATGCATTCAGGTGATACATTTTTAAATAAATCAGTTAACACACTTCTGAATAAAACCGTTGTCTATTTACATTAAAAACAGTACAATCCAATAATATATGCTTCACAGTCCATCTTCCCTTAAAACATGGAGTGAAACTGAAGTGACATTTAATTTTCCCCAAAGCTCCCCATTGACCGTACCTTGTCAGAGTTGTTCCTGAGGGTCACAGATTTCCCCTCCAGGTCGATCTCCTCGATACTGACGCTGCCCGTGGCTTCGGCCTCCTGGCTGATCTGCACTTTAGGAGCCGCGGTGGATGCTTCCTCCAGCTCCACGCGCTTTCTCTTGGCACGAGTGCTACGTGAAGACGTAGAAGTGCTGCTCGCTGTGGTGCGGGACACCGTGACCCGTGAGGACGGGCTGGGGGACAGCTTCAGCCTACAGGAGATGGGACGCATGTGTTAAATCACGTATCTGATAGTAAAAAGTGAGTAAGAACAATAAATGGGCAACTGCACCATGAAAACGATTGTTTATGCAACTACGCTGTCATCTTACCTATCCTTCCTACAATCTGTGCTCCAAATATCTCAACTGCAGATTATGTCTCAGTCTTCAAGACGGTCTAGCTGCCTGCAGGTCTTCAAGTCTTCATGCTAAATGAGCTCTGACCTCTCGTTTTTCGACAGTGCCACTATCGGTTCGGCTCGTGCGCGAGCGAGACACAATTATCATTCCAGTGTGACATTTTACAACCTACCTTACTCCTCCCTCCGGCACGTCAAGTATGTCAAGAATGAAGCACAAAAATGTGAAGTGTGTTTTAACAAGTTACGGACCGCAGGTGTCCGTGAAGACGAACGATGATAATAACCAGCTGCCAGAACTCCATCAGCACATGCAAAATGCTCAAAAACGCCTAGTTTGTGCGCATCACTGACTTAAATGCTTGAATACGTCACACAATCAAGTGAGCTTCCTACCTTGATGGCGTTTTCTGCCACAGGCTTGTCCAGACCTAGTAATCTGTGTGATCAAATGCTAACAAGCTGCCTAACAAGTCTCCATTTGTAGATAAGGTACAGCACTCCTAGGTTTTGAAGTCCGTTTTGAAGCATTTCAGACATTACGTCTGATGCCCGAGATGCTTTCTCAATAAGCAGCACTTTTGGCCACAGGCCTGTTTGAATGTGTTACAAAGCCTAGCGAGCTAATTAGACAGCAAATTCAGACATAGGGCCCAATGAAATCAGTTTTAATTTTTCCCAAATTCTGTTTCTTCTGTTTTCATTTTTCTGGACTACTTTTTAAATTTATTAATCAAAAAGTATGTCTAATTGATTAGAATCATGAAACTTATACAATTTCACATTAATTTATTAAAAGTAAACAAAAAAAAGACGTTTAGGGCCCTATGAATTTTTTTTTCTTACCATATGTTTTATTGTTACCAAATTCTGTTTTTTAACATTATTTGAATGCATGAAAACAACTTAATTTATTCAAATTGACTCTTACAATAGCCTTATCAACTTTTTTCCCCCTCAGAAATTGTGTGTTGTGTATTTACGTTTTTCTGGTTATCAGAAAACTTTATTTATTTTTGGCAAACAATGGGGATTCACTGTTAAAATTAAATGGAAGAAATGTTTAAAAAAAAAAAGTTTTAATTTTAGCAGTAGTACATTCTACTGAACAATAGTAGGCTAATATATTTCTGGCACAATGTCTACAAGTTAAACCAAACTTTTATTCTGACGGGTTGCCGTGAATCCCTTTTAAGTTTCTGAGTGTATAATGATATAGTTTTACTCAAATGAAACATTAAAATGCTCATGAAGTGACTCCTCTCAGAGCAGGTTTGGAGATGTTGTTCATGTATTTATGTCCTCATTTAGTGAGACGCAGACGCTGAAATCACCGCGTGCTTCAGTATGTGTGTAGTAAACAAAATCGCGCGTCTGCGCCATTCATTCCCACAGAGACGCACAGAACATAAAGAATTCATATTTAAATAGTCTTTTTACAGCTTAAGATTTACAGATGCTGGTCCATTTCTCAATTTGATTCAAGTGTAATGACCTACATTGGTTTAATTCATCCAAAGTTTGACAAAATCCGTGACATTCCACGTTATACATTAATTTCCATGTTTTCTGCATTGCGGAGATCATAGGACCCTACAGACATTATTTAAAAGCTAAAAGCCCAAAAATGCTGTCTATGTTGGCAGCTGACTTGGTCTGCATTCCTGTCATTTTTTCATGACTTGAGTGACTCAATCCTCCGTTATAGACGCTCACCTGTCCTCCTCGCCCTCCAGCAGCTTCCTGTAGGCGTTGATCTCCATGTCCAGGGCCAGCTTGACGTCCAGCAGCTCCTGGTACTCGTTGAGCTGCTGCTGCATGCACTCCCTCAGCTCGGCCATCTCGCGCTCCTTGGCGTCCAGCTGTCGGCGGTACTTGTCCCGGTCACTGGACAGCATGTCCTCCAGCTCACGGATGCGCTCCTCGGCCGCAGACGCCTACGAGGGGGCAAAAACAGGTTGTGAATGACAGGTAGCAATTCACAGGATCATTTCTGCTGCTCAGTGTTACAACAGTGTGTGGTGTTTTCCGGTAAAACTAGACAAAACAGAAGTTTAAACTCAAAAGGCTTTCAACTTGGACATTTAGACATCAGCTTTTGGGTTTCTGTAGATTTTGACGTTTAATTTTTTCCCCCCAAACAGCACCTAAATTTTTAAAAAATTTAGGAGCACATTTAAAAAAAAAAAAAAAAAAAAAAAAAAAAAAAAAACTGTAGGGGCTTAATGAAAATTGATCTAATTTATCATCCTTAATAAACAGATAAAATTTAATTTATTAGAATACAAAGGTTTTCAAATATTTTTTGCTTTAAAATACATTTAATAATTATGTAATTATTTATAGGCCTTAAAACCTTTATAAACATGATGTGTATCCCTATATATACACACACACAAATATAAATATATATATATATATATATATATATATATATATATATATATATATATATATATATATATATATAGATAGTCGTTGTCAGGCGGAATCCTCGCATCTCCAAAACCATTATTTTTTCAGAAAATTAAAAAAACTGCATATTTTTTGAGTTATTAAACATTGTATCATGAAAGTTGGTATTATACCTCATATTGCTATCATATACTGTTGTGTACCAACATTAACACAACATTTCCCCAAAATCATGTTAAATCGGAGATTTATGACTTGGGAGCAGGGAGATACGAGATTACGCTGTCATTGATAAGAATGGTACGGACACAGACGTCGCTGCTGCCAGCAGTGTTCATCAAAGTCTGCAGTCGCGTTGAGCCTTTTGACAAGAGACAAGGCTTTAAGAGCTAATCAGAGCTAATGATTGTGGTTACATACATCTTCCTAAACTCTATTTTAAACATTAGAGCTATGAGTGATGCAATACCAAAATAAAACTATAAGCTGACTAGGCTGTCTAATAGGTGGAAATTAATCTGCACGCAAACAAAGTCGGCGGTCGCGTTGAGCCTTTTGACAAGAGAAAAGGCTTCGTTCAATAGTTAACCAAAGCTAACGACTGTGGTTACATACATCTTCCTAAACTCATTTACCTCAGAGGACGTGTTGCAGTGTTGCTCGACGAGGATTCGTTGCGACTTTCAATCTTGAGGAGACATAATGCCGCGAGGCTCTCGCGGAGTGAAGAAGAGGTGGAGTTACGAGACTTCTCAGACAGTTGAAGTGTCCAGTGGAGTTAAGAGATTTGCCCTCAAGCTATTTTCAACACTTTAGATTGGTTAATAATTTGTAAAAAATAACAGACCCACGTGGGGACTGACCAATAGCATCGATTTGTGAAAAAATATGAAATTGACAAAATTTGGACATAGGAGGTTTCCGCCCGACAGCGACGAGATATATATATATATATATATATAAAAAAAACTGTGACTTTTTTTAAAATGACTATGATTTACTGTTCATTTAATCCTACTATATTTAATAAAAACAACAAAGCTGTAACGGGATTCCTGTTTTTCTATCCCCAATTTTTAAGATCTCTTAAATTGAAAATATAATATTTATTAGGCCATTAAAGATATTTATAAATGTAAAATATTTAAATAAAAAACGTTAAATAAAAGCTATACACTTGATAACAAAATATAAAAAAATATAAAAATAACATTATAAATATAAATTATAATATATTACATAAAAATAAAAAAATTTTAAATGTTAATTATATAAATAATGTAAAACATATAAAAAAATAGTCATTATCATCAAAATAAATAAATTACTTAATTTTTATGACCTATAGGCCTGGTTTCACAGACAGGGCTTAGACTAAGCCATAGTTCAATAAGTACATTTAAGTAATTATTTTAAAAAGGTGCCTTAGAAAAAAACATGGTGTGCACTGGTGTGCATTTTGAGACAAAATAAAGACACTGATATATTTCAAGATCAGTCAGTGCAAATTTCTCTCAGTTGAAACAGCTCAGACTTAGATTTTAGTCTGGAATTAGGCTTAACTTGTCTGTGAAACCGGAGGTTAACCTTTTAATTTTTTTTAAGGACCCGTAGTCGTATATGTGAGTGAAACATTTACTGTCGAGCCCTGTATTACGGTAACACTGGCCAAATCCTGCCTGAAAAAGAACATGCGGCAATGTAGTACGTTGCAATAAAAACTAGGCCCTACTCCTGTCATGACGTCACTAGTGCAAGAGTTTATAAGCAACATTAACCCTTAAAACCAATCATACTTGATGGATTAGAACATTCACAGGAACCAAGTATTATGACTTAAGATGCTGTAACTTTATTTAGGACACAGCAGGCCGTGCGTACCTGTTTCTGCAGGGCGCTGAGCTGATAGCTCAGGCCCTCGATCCTCATGTGGGCTTCCTGCAGCTCCTCGCGGGCGGTGAGCACTGCTTTATCGTTCAGGTCAGACGACACCTTGGCGTTATCCAGCTGCAGAGGGAAGACTTCAGTTAGCAAACAAACCATGCTATCAAAAGCAACTTTATTTGCGAATCTAGCGTTTCTGACCTTGGCCCTGAAGGTCTGCTGCAGCTCATCCTTGTAGATCTGCACTTGCTCCTCGTGCTGTCTGCGCAGGTCCTGCAGCGCCTGCGCCAGCTTGAACTCATAGTCCTGCTGTATGCCCGAGTCCACCTCCACCATGCGCTTCTCTCGACGCTGGCGCGTCTCACGCACCTCCTGCATTAAACATTCATGTGTTAGAGCTGACCTTTAACTTGAGAAAGTAATGGTCAGCCGATATATCGGCCAATATTTGGCATTTTTTAAATTATCGGACAATATTTTCTTCTGTTTTGACAGCGCAGTTTAGGGGTGTGCGATATTGAAAAAAATTTGCTGTTACCAAGCAAATTAAATCAGAATCAACTAAATTATTAGTAGCCTATCAACAAAACAATGCAGAGAAACCAATGAAGCTGCACCTGTAGTGGCACGTAGATGTATTTACACTGTTTAATGCAGGACATGAATGCATTTAACCTGCAGTTATACATGCAGAAATAATGTTTTGATATAATTATACATAAAAGGTTTAACACTGATATTTGAAATTATTTAATGAAAAGATAATTTTAATGTGAAATTAAAGCCACCAGTAGGTGTAGGCAAGCCACTGTTAATAAGTGAGTCATTGCGATTGAACTGAATCATTTAAACAGTTGATTCATTCAGGAACAAAACAGCGTTAAGTTGCTCAGAGACGCAAAATAGTGCTGTGGCTTTGTTTGGAGTTATTTTTGTAGTCGAAAACAGACAATATGGTGTCTACAACTTACCTCTCTTTATTCACTTCTTGTTTATTGAACCGTTGTAAAAAAAATAAAAATAAATAAAAAGTAATCTTGCTAATTTTTGGAGAAAAAAAAAAAAAACGGCACTCTTTGTGTGATACTGATCAACTATATCAAAATGATATAAATACATAACTTTTTTGCCCCATATCTTGAATTTTGTGAAAGAATGCAATGCACTAGTCTAACCTACTAGACTTCTTCACGTAATGTGTGTGCACTGTGTAGGTGTGTTTTGTTCGGTTTTTGTGATATGCTCGATAATGTCATATCCCACATTGTTGAAACAACAATTCCGATATTATCGCAGATGATATACCGTATTGACCCGAATATAAGACCATGTTTTTTTTTCTTGGAAATACATCTGAAAAAACGCGGTCGTCTTATATTCAGGGTCTAGACTTTGACATGTCAATAATTCACCCACAACAATAGGTGGCGCCAAATACGCGTAACACGAGTGCGCTATGAAATATGTAATGTAATGTGTGTTGTAAAGATCGCGAGTGAAAAAAGAAAAAGAAAAGCTTACAGCGGCATGAGTCGTGACTGTCATGTTAGTCTGATGGGACCAAACTTCCTCTGTAAGTGATTTTAAAACGTTAAGACAGTACAAAGATTTGAAGACTACAATAAGATTTCACTTCTACTGTTAATAAAATTTTGGTAGGCTATGAGATGTTATATAATTCAGATTGACTACCTGTTATTTTTATGGTGTATCAAAAAGTGTATATTTTTAAATGTAATTGTTGGTACATTTTACCAGCATTTACCATACTTTCAAAACAAATTAAAATAGGAAAAATGAAAATTTAAGAAAAAACGTGTTTCACTGAGAAAAAACAAGATTTGGTTTTCAAAAAGCCTTTTTCCAAAAGGTACATCTAGAAAAAGGAGGGTCGTCTTATAATCAGGGTTGTCTTATATTCAGTATATAGCACACTGGGGCTGCAGCTAACGATTATTGTAATTGTCAACTAATCTATTGATTTTTTTTTTCTTCTTCTTTTTCGATTACTCGACTAATCTATCGATTATTTTTCAATTAATCTATTTATTATTTTCTTATCAGTTGATGAATTCTTTAGTTAAACTATCAATGAATAATAACAGTAACTTCTGCTATTAATCTTTTAATATTTTATTCAAACGTCTCATAATAAATACTTTACAAAAAATAAATAAAGAAAGAAAGAAGGAAAGAAAGAGAGAAAAATAATAAAGTTAATAAAGAGAGAAAAAGAAATAGAATACAACAAATAATTAAAAAATAAAAATGAAAGAAAATAACAAAAAATAAGAGAAAAAGAAAAACAACAATAAATAATTAATAAAGAAAGAAAGAAAGAGAAAGAGAGGGCAGTGATACAATACAATCAATAGAAATGCACATTATAGCTGCATTCACAGTTACTGTTTGGGACTGACAGCAGTTGCTTACAGATGAGAGACTTGAAATGTTTTATTTATTCAGCAGATTAAAACATCTGCTTGAATACATATCTGTATGAATGAACAGCTGAACTCACAACTGCATTCAGGACACTAGAGCGACAGAATCAAAAATGGCGTCATAACACCGGGAAGTTTTATCAGTTGACAGCCCGTTTTTAAATAAATGAGGCTTGTCCTATCCATCACACAGTTAAACAACTAACAATGACTTTAAATGCTTTGTTAGCGAGTGCAGAGAGCGCGTTTGGTGCGCGTCTCAGAGCTCGCGCAATCACGCCCATGGCACTGACGGCAGCTCCAGTGGATCTTCAGATGAACGCGAACCATTTCTCCGTCTCTGTGGGTGAATTAAACCCATCATGATTATATAGGAAACTCGATGTCCCGTGGTGTTCCGTTCATTCAGCGCAGCTTTGAATGCGGTTGTGAATCCTGACAATGTAAAGGCGTCAGTTCAACAATATACATGCGATTCTGACGGTCGTATAATAATAGAATGAAGGCTCTATGAAGTGAAGTGATGTTGCCATACTAGCCTTTACCTTCTGCTCTAGAGTCTTGTTTGTGTTAAACATGGCAGAAAAACAGTCTTAAGCAGGGATAACTGCAGACTTGCACAATGGTGCAACGCATTCCATGCTAATCGACGTATTTTTATAATCAACGTAATCGATGACGTCGACGAATTGCTGCAGCCCTATAGCACACCCCTAGCGCAGTTTGATTTTCTTTTATTAGCGACAGCGAACCGCACTGACCTCCTCAAACATGCTCTTCCTGAACTCCAGCTCCTCCGCCAGGCTCTGGCAGCGGTTTTCCAGATCCACCCTCATTAGCGTCTCCGCCTCCAGCTGTTTCTTGGCCACGCCGTGAGCGTCTTCAGCCTGAAACAGCGAGACCAGCGCCTCCGTTAGACGTTATTCTGAAGTGAAGGAAGCTGAAATGAGGATCGAGGGACTTACTTTGGCCAGCTGAGCCTTCAGGTCAGCGAGTTCTGCTGATAAAGACTTGTTCTCACTGAGTGCCGTGTTGAGAGCCGCCTCGTTCTTGTTGTATTGAGCTCCCAGTTCCTTGATTCGAGCCTGAGCCACAGCCAAGTCTCCATCCTTCTTCTTATAGCTGGAAAACAAATTCAGACGGCCAATTTTTTGGATTAATGAGTCAAAACCAATCTTTAGTGCATTAAATTCATTCCATGATTTATCTATTACACTTGAATGTGCTTATTAATATGTTTTCATATCAAAAAGTATTGTGCTCAGTTTTAATACATTGATTTTTTTAATATGTTTCAGAAAATGTTTTATTGATGCCAAAGGGCAAAGAATAAGTTTTATTGATGCCAAATATCAATAAAAGATGTTTTATTGAACAAGATGATGTACTAGTTTATTATAATCTTGCACTGAAAGATGTTGATCTCACTAATCCCAAAAATTAAGGTGTTTAATTTAACAGCCTTAATTGTACTCAAACCTTCAATAATAATGGATTAGTTGTAAAAAATTCAATTAGCTAAACAATCAAAATTTCCAGTAATAAAATAAAAATAAACAAGTTATAAAATGTAATATGAAATAAGAACAATATTAAGTTATACAATTAATAATGATATTGATAATGATTAAGTTATAAAAATATTAATGATATAAATCAAAATAAGAAATAAGTTACAGTAAAAAAAAATATGTAATGGTAAAAGTCACGAAATGTAAACAAAATAAAAAAACAATATTAAAGTTATACAATTTAGGATGATAATAATAATAGTAATAAATATTGCAAAAATAAATAAGTTACAGAAACGTTAATTATAAAATGTTAAACATTACCAAAAAAAGTTATGACTCAAATTAGAAAATACAAAAACAAAAAAGGTTTAAAAAGTCTATTATAACAAAAATTATATCAATAAGAGATAATATGAATAATAATAATAATATAAACTTTAAATATAAAATATAATTAAACAGATGGTATAAGTAAAATTTTTTAAAACCATATGAATAAAATAATGTTGTAATTTCTAATTAGCAATAGAAATGTATGAATTACATTAAAAGAGGGTGAATTTTAAAAATAGATTATATAAATATAATGCAAACCATATAAACAATAATAAAAGTATACAAATAATACTATTGTCTTTTCTTATTAAAATAAGAACAAGAAATACTATAAAAAATATGTATAAGTTAGAATAATAATAATAATGTGGGCTGGGTTTCATATGTTTCAACATGCCTATCAATGAACAAATCATTTAACCCCTCTACAAATAATTTCCTGTATTTTGTTCAGTTGCTACAACACAAGCTCTGCTAACGTTTCATATGACGCAATCGAAATTCTCAATCCTCTAAGAATAAAAAAAAAAAAAAAAAAAAAAAATCCCCCAAGTGCAGATAAAACCAGTGAAATCTGCGTGACAAATGCAGGTTGGTAGCATGATGTGACACACTCCTGCGGTTAAAAGTCGCCCACAATCGAGCACGTAGCAACAGACTTCCTGTTTATAAGCGCTCATTAGCAACAAGATCAACCAAACACGAAGTCTGAAGCAAATGTGGGCAAGTACAAACCGCGTATGAACACAGACACTGATCTTCTGGTGGCATTATTCAAAGCAGCAGATGGACGCGGATTTGAGACCGGTTAGTTAAGACCAACTTAAGTTTAAGACGACCACTGACTTATGGGTAATTAAAAGAGGATAATGGACTCAACTGGTCTTTTCATATCACGAGTGTGTTTTTGAGCAGTACTCACTTGCGGGTGACCTCCTCGAGCTCAGAGTTGGCTTTTCCTAGATTGATCTGAAGTTTGGCTCTTTCACGCGACGTTTCGTCAAGCACACGCCTGGCATCCGCGAGCTCGGCCTCGTAAAGAGACTTAATCCCAGACACCTGAACGAAAAAAAACAACAAAAACACACCATCAGTCAGATTTACACGCCGCCAACCCTCAGACCAGGATTATATCGTTGAAAAAAAGCATTAAAAAAAAAAAAAAAAAAAAAAAAAAAAAAAAAAAAAAACCTTGTTACTTGAAATAAAACCAACATTATCTGAAATTATTTTTAATTTAACTAATTTTAAGTTTATAAACAAACTTTAAGTTGAAGTACAAAAACTAAAAGCTGAGAATTTTTAGTAATTTGTTGTGCATATGTCATTTTTAATGTTTATATTTATATATAAAAATAAAAACGTATATAAATAAGCTAAGTTGGTGTGTGTATATATATATATATATATATATATATATATATATATATATATATATACACACACACACACACATACGGGTGCATCTCAATAAATTAGAATGTCTTGGAAAAGTTCATTTATTTCAGTAATTCAACTCAAATTGTGAAACTCGTGTATTAAATAAATTCAATGCACACAGACTGAAGTAGTTTAAGTCTTTGGTTCTTTTAATTGTGATGATTTTGGCTCACATTTAACAAAAACCCACCAATTCACTATCTCAACAAATTAGAATATGGTGACATGTCAATCAGCTAATCAACTCAAAACACCTGCAAAAGTTTCCTGAGCCTTCAAAATGGTCTCTCAGTTTGGTTCACTAGGCTACACAATCATGGGGAAGACTGCTGATCTGACAGTTGTCCAGAAGACAATCACTGACACCCTTCACAAGGAGGGTAAGCCACAAACATTCATTGCCAAAGAAGCTGGCTGTTCACAGAGTGCTATATCCAAGCATGTTAACAGAAAGTTGAGTGGAAGGAAAAAGTGTGGAAGAAAAAGATGCACAACCAACCGAGAGAACCGCAGCCTTATGAGGATTGTCAAGCAAAATCGATTCAAGAATTTGGGTGAACTTCACAAGGAATGGACTGAGGCTGGGGTCAAGGCATCAAGAGCCACCACACACAGACGTGTTAAGGAATTTGGCTACAGTTGTTGTATTCCTCTTGTTAAGCCACTCCTGAACCACAGACAACGTCAGAGGCGTCTTACCTGGGCTAAGGAGAAGAAGAACTGGACTGTTGCCCAGTGGTCCAAAGTCCTCTTTTCAGATGAGAGCAAGTTTTGTATTTCATTTGGAAACCAAGGTCCTAGAGTCTGGAGGAAGGGTGGAGAAGCTCATAGCCCAAGTTGCTTGAAGTCCAGTGTTAAGTTTCCACAGTCTGTGATGATTTGGGGTGCAATATCATCTGCTGGTGTTGGTCCATTGTGTTTTTTGAAAACCAACGTCACTGCACTCGTTTACCAAGAAATTTTGGAGCGCTTCATGCTTCCTTCTGCTGACCAGCTTTTTAAAGATGCTGATTTCATTTTCCAGCAGGATTTGGCACCTGTCCACACTGCCAAAAGCACCAAAAGTTGGTTAAATGACCATGGTGTTGGTGTGCTTGACTGGCCAGCAAACTCACCAGACCTGAACCCCATAGAGAATCTATGGGGTATTGTCAAGAGGAAAATGAGAAACAAGAGACCAAAAAATGCAGATGAGCTGAAGGCCACTGTCAGAGAAACCTGGGCTTCCATACCACCTCAGCAGTGCCACAAACTGATCACCTCCATGCCACGCCGAATTGAGGCAGTAATTAAAGCAAAAGGCGCCCCTACCAAGTATTGAGTACATATACAGTAAATGAACATACTTTCCAGAAGGCCAACAATTCACTAAAAAGGTTTTTATTATTTATTTTATTGGTCTTATGAGTAATTGGTGGGTTTGTTAAATGTGAGCCAAAATCATCACAATTAAAAGAACCAAAGACTTAAACTACTTCAGTCTGTGTACACTGAATTTATTTAATACACGAGTTTCACAATTTGAGTTGAATTACTGAAATAAATGAACTTTTCCACGACATTCTAATTTATTGAGATGCACCTGTCTATCCATCCCATTTCCGTGACTAAATCATATTAATTGCGAATTTCTCATAATTCTGACTTTCGGAAATGTAAACAATCACAAGAAATAAGTTTGCAATTTTTAGAAGAAAAAAAGCCAGAATTGCAAGATATCAACATGATTTTGACTTTTGTTTGCAATTCAAAGTTTACAAATTGTGATTCTGGATTTAAAAATATAAAACGTGATTGCAACGTTTTATCTCACAATTCTGACTTTTTTCCTCAGGATTGTGAGTCGCAAATACCGTTTTTATTATTATTCTTTTTATTCTGTGGCAGAAAATGTTTTCCATACAACTAAATTCATTCGAAATATTAACAAAAATTAAAAACACTGATTCAAACTTGATCCATATTATATTATTTTATAACAAGTTATTTGATGATTTCAGGACCCTACAAGTCTCGAATTAAAACCATGAACAACTACTATCAGACTTTACTTGTAAATAAACTGAGTTTAAGTTGAAAACACTACATGTGCATGTCAGAACGCTTTTATAGGACGATGCAAGACGTTAAACAGCATTCAAACTAATTCTTTTATAAACGAGGGGTTGAGTTTGATGTGGTCCCCATTCAAAACAAAGGCAGCAGATGGTGGCGATCAGATTCAAATTTGAAAAGAGCATTTGGCCACTCCCAAACTTTGAGGAAAACGCCCAAACACACCAGGACAAGACTCAAGAGTCCAGGAATCACGCTAAACACACTCTTAGCGCGGTTTTAACGCGCTTTTATACGCATTTTAACACACAAGTGCATGACTAAGCCATCAACTCATGCATAAATAAAAATACAACTCACAAATCAGAAGCATATGCACACAACTCACGGGCCACTCCCTGCGAGCACTTTACAGATCTCCCATACATTGCTTTACATGCGATACATGTGTGTACAGATTTGTGCGTGGATTTGCATACGCAAAGCACGTTTTTCAATGCACAGGGCTTGATTGTGTCAAAATGCATGACTTCCTCGCGCGATTTTTCAAATGCTGTGCATCACCACGCTCAACACACTTTGAAAGTTTTAAATGTTTAAACGCACACTAAAAGCACAAAACGAACGCTAAACTCAAGCAGCATAAACTAGAAGTCCGTATTAACAGACAATCGCGACACTCAGCAGCTCTGGAGGTGAACATCGCGAGCACAGGCAGATTTACTGACGGTAAAAGCAGCACAAAGGAACGGCTCTGTAGCGCTGTTACCTCTCTGGTCGTGACTTCCTCCTTCTCGGAGACTTTAACGAGCAGCCGGTCGTTCTCGAGCTCGAGGGAGCGCACGCGGTCGATGTAAACGGCCAGGCGGTCGTTAAGCGCGCTCAGCTCCTCTTTCTCCTGCAGGCGCGAGATGCGCGCGGGGCTCAGCGGCGTTCGCGCGGCCGACGCGCGGCTCGACTCGCGGCTCGGGGTTGCGGTCGCCATATCGCTTCACGCTACAGACACCCACTTCAGCTCAAATAAACACTCCTCCGAGATCCACTTCGGCCCGGTGTACGCAGCGGCCTCCGAGTCGCGCTTGGAACGGGTCTCCGGTGGCGTTCGGAAGTTTTAGTTTGAGGAGTTTTTTGAATGAAACCGTGTTTTGTAGTCCGAGAGCTGGTTGGCTGTCTCTGAAGCGGAGGTGTGAAAAGAAAATGGCCGCCGCTAACGTAAAACCGCGCCAAAATTCAGTCCAAGTGCTCATGGGAGTTGTAGTCCGAAACTTAAAAAGCGCCGAACAGCCATGTGGAAAATATTTCATTGTCGTTATTTTTATAGTGTGTTATTATTTTATACTTTTCAAAGAGCCTTAGCAACTTTTTTTTCCGTTGTGTATTTTCATATTTTGTTTTTAAGTTTTCTCTGTATTTTTACATTTGTGTGTGGCTCATAATTCACGCATTCTTCTTCTTCTTCTTCTTCTTATTATTATTATTATTGTTATCATTTTAGTGTTGTCAAACGATTAATCGCGATTAATCGCATCCAAAATAAAAGTTTTTGTTTACATAATATATGTGTGTGTACTGTGTATATGTATTATGTATATATAGACACACACATACAGCATGTTTTGAAAATATTTACATGTATATATTTCTATTCATATCATTTATATATTATATAAATATAATGTATAAACATTTTTCTTAAATATATGCATGCATGTATATGTATTTATATATGCATAATAAATATACACAGTACACACATATACTATGTAAACAAAAGCTTTTATTTAGGATGCGATTAATCGTTTGACAGCACTAAATTATTATTATTAACGTTAGTGCAATTTGAAAAACAAATTGCACAAAAACAGTAAAAGAAAATAGGCTCGGTAAGGCACTGAAAGACTTTTAAAAATCGAAATAAATCTAATAAAAGCCTTTTTATTGTTATTTTAATAATTATATTGCCAATATACAACACAATAATATAAATATAACAAATAAAAAATACTAAGTAGAAATTTCCAAACATGTGCCATTTTCTTATATTTTTCTTTTTATTTCGATGAAAAAATGTAGAAGGAAAATAAAATGTGTCATATTGATTTTACTCGATCGAAAGGTTCTATTATTAAGAAGAAATAAAAAACATGCATTAAAAATAATAACTTTAAAGTAATCTCTTAACACACAGGCCTAGATGTTGTTTTATAAGATCTTTTAATCACTTCTAGGCGGCGCCACTTATTTTTCCCGCGAACTCCTGTCTTGTCGTCGCGTGTGAAAGATCAGCTTCCGCCTGGCAGCGGTCCTTCCGGTTTGGACGCCATTAACAAAAAGCAGGTATGAATCACCGGAGAATCACAAGCGATAAAATCGCATTAATATCTAATCCATCGCGTCTCAAATCAACACAAAAGCGTTTGCTCTTGCAAATATTAAATGTATGAAGCGGGTTCCAGCTGTTATCGTGAACTTCAAGCCTGATGTTCGCGGGGTTTCGAGGCTTTAACTCCGAGTGGGTGTTATATAGCGCTTTTACGCGATTCTCAAGCGCTGTTATTATAAATAAAGAATAATCTCCAAACTCAGAATGTGTAGAAAATGTTGAGTGTGTTCGCTCGAGTCCTGAAATATTGTTCTATAATGATTCAGAGCTGTCACAGCCCGCTGAAGTCTAGTCTCAGCACTCATGAGCGTGTTTTCATCTGTAACTCGTTTATGAATGTATATTAAACTCATTTCTCCACAGATATGGCCATCAGGTATCCCATGGCGGTTGGTCTTAATAAAGGCCATCCAGTGACCAAAAACGTTTCCAAGCCCAAGCAGGGCCGCAGGCGAGGAGTGAGTCTATGATAGTTATTATAAAGTTATCAATGCAAAAAAATCAGCATCTTCCTCAGTATTTATGTCTCGTTTTCCAAAACAGAGAACATCCTTAAATCAAGAAACTTGATGCAAAACGAAGTGAGTTTATGCTTAAAACAGGAACAGTATCTGTCACTGAGGTGTGAAAACTTTTGGCTTTGAATGAAGTTAATTCGAGCCCATTGGCAGATATTTGTTCTTGGTTTAATCATAACATAACTTGGTTTTGATTCATTTATTAGACATTAGCTTCAAATAAATGCATCTTTAGATATTTTCACTGGAAATCGAGACAAAAACATTGAGGAAGGAGAGTTTTTTTTTTTCAAATGTACAGATTTACAGTGTGTTATCAGAAGGTACAGTGATAGTTATTTCCATATTCTAGTGTTTTTCTGTTTGTAAAATGAGTTAAATATTAATAAAAATCTATTGAAAGTTGCATTTTCCAACTTTAAAGTGCTGCTAATACAATGTTTGATTTATTCCTTTAAATTTTCTTTATTTGCACAAAGTCTTAAACTTGCCTTCATAAAACCTACAGAAACCCTGGAGTTTCTCCCTTCATGCATTGCCACATGCACAATAATATTTCGTTATAATCATGTTTAATGTTGCTCTTGCGTTTCAGCGTCTGACCAAACACACCAAGTTTGTGCGAGACATGATCCGTGAGGTGTGTGGTTTCGCACCCTACGAGAGGCGCGCTATGGAGCTGCTCAAGGTGTCCAAGGACAAGCGCGCCCTCAAGTTCATCAAGAAAAGAGTACGTGTCAAGTTTACCTAATTTGGTGTTCCCCGTCAAAAATGACCAGCCTTGGAAAATTGCTTGTAAAATTCTCGTTAAGCTATATTATCACCAAATATTGGATTCAATCTTTTGTCAACCTGTTTTCTTTGTTAGCGCAGGTTTTGTGTTTGGTTGATCGTAGGTCTCAGTGATCGATGAGCTTAAACACTGACAAAACTATCCACAGATAATGCTTTCCCCCCCACACTCAATGAAGCCTTAGCCAGTTCCAGAAAGAAATACAAAACCTGTGCTAATCGAAGGGACAAAAAGTTGTCAAACAGATTAAATGCGGTAATATAGCATAAGCAATTTATTAGCAACTTCTTGCAGGCCAGTCATTTTTTACCTCAAGTGTAACAAAGTGGGGGTTTTATTCGTATCAAATCACCAATTGTGCAGCATGACAAATTTCTAATTTTGTTCATTTTACATTATTTATATAATTTGGTTAGATTTGAAAGAAAACGTCTTTGAAACAATTTTAAAATGTTAATCAGTTTGTACAAAATATTTTTTTAAATGACTGAATTTTTCAGTCCAAATTTAGTTTTTGTCTGATACTGACCAGTGTTATTTTATTATGATCGAGAGACAATTATAGTTTAATATTTTTAATTAGATTCAACTTGTTTTAATATTAGATTCATTGTATTTGTTGAATTTAGATATTTATTTTTGAATTAGATTTTAACGTTTTGTAATATTTTTAAGATTTAGATTAATAATTTTTTAGATTTTATTTTAAAGTTTTAGTAATGGTGTAATTTTAGTTTTTTTTTTTTAATGCGTTCACGTAGTGTTCATTAATTTCAGTTTCGCATCCAAAATAAGTTTTTGTTTACATAATGTGTACTGTATGTATGTATATATATATATATATATATATATATATATATATATATATATAGTGAAAATATATACGTATATTTATATTGATAATTTATATTATATATAAATACTTAGTATATAAACAACATTTTTTCTTAAATGCATGCATATGTGTGTATTTATATAGACATAATATACACAATACACACACAAACTTTTATTTTGGATGCGATTAATCGTTTGACAGCACTAATATTTTCATGTTTTTTTCAATTAACCATTTTAGATAATAATAATAATAATACAGCATCTGACCTTATGTTTACGTGATGAAGCCACTAAATGATATTTTAACAGCACACAAAACTGCTGTTGTAGCTGCAGGTTTGATTTCTGCTGAACCTCACATTATCCTCATGATCTGATTGTGTTGTTTATCTCGTGTGTGTGTGTGTGTGTGTGTGTGCGCAGGTGGGAACTCACATCCGCGCCAAGAGAAAGAGGGAAGAGCTCAGCAACATTCTGGCCGCGATGAGGAAAGCTGCTGCCAAGAAGGAGTAGCCTGTGTAGTGACAAATAAATTTGTATGTGTAAAAACAAGCTTTCGATTCTTGAGCTTCATTGAAACCTGAGTAGCTGATGTTTGCAGAAATGCACCGCTGTGTTGATGCATCAAAGTGTGTTTAACCAGTTCACTGAGTAAATATGATCAGTGTCGTCTGTCAGGGAAATGAAGCCAAGCGTCCAGTATTATGCACTGCAGTCCATGAAGAAATTGCATCTAAGTAATGTTTGAAATGATGGTTTTCAATATTATCACCTATCAAACTTACATTGTGCAAGAAAACACATTTGTGTGTGTTTGCAAACCTTTTATGTTTCGATCAAATGAGCCAAAAAGATGTTCATTGTAGTTAAACACTTGCTTTGGGTGTTTTATACATGCAGAATTAATGTGTAGTTGTAGCATGTACAGAATAATGTATAACACAATATATTAATGGGAAGAAGGTAACTGGTAGAATCTGATAGTGTTTATAACGCAAAATTGAAAATACATTTATAGTTGTCGTCACCTGGTTTTTGCAGAATATTTAAAATACATCTGATATTTATTTCTTGAGATGTGATAATGTAAAATACTTAATATTCATTGTCCAATTAATATTCCATTCAGAATAATGACGATCAAATTCAGATACATCTGAGCTACACTATATAGTTCTATGAATTCTGCACAGACCTATATTTCTACATTTAAGTAATAGTAATTAAATTCAGATTAAATGTTTGCACTGTAATGTCCTATATCTTATGAAATAATGTTTGAAACGTGTATCTGATTTGATTAATTACCCAGTGATTTATAATAATTTAAATAATAAAAATATCAATGTCACTGGGAATCCTGTGCAACATTTCTTGTCCAAATGTCTGTCTTACAGGGTTAATGAACAGCTAAAACGCTCGGGTCTTAATTAAAGTTGGCTGAAACAGTGTACAAGACTACAAAATCGGTCTTACATGACTGAAAAAAAACACTAAGGCCTGGTTAACCCAGGATCAGGCCATAGTTCAATTAGGCTAGGACATTTAAGTAATTTTTTATAAACGTGCCTTTGAAAAAACATTACTGGTGTGCATTTTAAGACAAAACAAAGGCACTGATATATTTTAAGATCAGTCAGTGCAAATTTCTTGCAGTTGAAACAACTCAGACTTACATTTTAGTCTGGGACCAGGCTTAAGCCTTCTCTGTGAAACCAGGCGTAAAATTATTATAGATCGGTGGAAAGAATTATAGAAGGTTATTTCCACCATGGGATTTTACAAAAATGTATTTGTGACACTTTTTTCTAAATTTTTGAGTTTATATTTCAAAATTCTGACTTTTTATGTGTCAAAACAGCTACATGTAAATGCAAACTTGTGTATAAACTGGCAATTCTGAGAAGAAACGTCAGTATTGTGATATGTAAACTTGCATTCGCAAGAAAAAAAAAAGTTGCAATTATGTTATTTGTGACCCTGGAGCACAAAACCAGTCATAAGGGTCAATTTCTCATCTGAATAAATAAGCTTTCCATTGATGTATGGTTTGTTAGGATAGGACAATATTTGGCTGAGATGCATCTATTTGAAAATCTGGAATCTATTTGAGGGTGCAAAAAAAATTAAATATTGAGAAAATTGCCTTTAAAGTTGTCCAAATGAAGTTCTTAGCAATGCACAATACTATTCAAAAATTAAGATTTGATATATTTATGGTAGGAAATTTACAAAATATCTTCACGGAACATGATCTTTACTTAATATCTTAATGATTTTTGGCTTAAAGAAAAATCAATCATTTTGACTTGTGCAATGTATTGTTGGCTATTGCTACAAATATACCTGTGCTACTTATGACTGGTTTTGTGCTCCAGGTTCACAAATGTTTATTTTATTTTTTATAGATTCTAACCTGTTCTTTCCATGAAAACAGACCTTTTTTCTTCTTTATTTTAATCTAATTATTTTATTTTTTTGATATGTAAATTGATGATCCTAATCCGATCATATATATTTCTGCTGAGTAAACATCCACACAAGCTGTTCCATAATATATATATATATTAAATTTACTGTAAATGATTTGAGAGAATACAATTAAGGCAGTTATTTACAAATATGACACTCGAGATGAAATCAAACATGATGTGAATATATAAAATCTTCACTGGAGGCTGCGTAGCAGCAATCTCAGGATCCCAGAGTCTCAAGCGTTTCAGGAATCTTGACGACTTTCTGATCCACGTCCCACGAATCAAGAGGCAACGACGTGTGGCATTTTATGTGCTACTTCTGCGGGATAAAAACTCACAGCGACAGAAAGGATGAACCTGGTTCTGCGTGCTTGTGATTTCCTGACACGGAGGATTCAGAATTGCGGCGTACCGAAAGATAAAACGGCACTACGCGTTATTGTCCAGAAAACACGATTTTGTAGATCTCGCTATAGTTTTCCACGAAATGCACTTCCAGCCCTTCGGTGATGTACTCGGCCAGGTCTGAGAAGTCCTTTCTGTTTTCTGCAGGCAGGATGATGCACGTTACGCCAGCTCTCTTCGCCTGCCGGAGGAATTAAAACATGTTAGCATATACAAAATATAGCTACATACACATTTACACTACCAGTCAAAAGTTTTTGAACAGTAAGATTTTTAATGCAAAACGTCTCTACTGCTCACAAAGCCTGAATTTATTTGATCCAAAGTACAGCAAATACAGTAAAATGTATAAGTATTTTTACTATTTAAAATAGCTGTTTTCTATTTGAATATATTTTAAAATGTAATTTATTCCTGTGATCAAATCAACAGAACAAAGAAAGCTATTTTAAATATTTCACAATATTACTGCTTTTGCTGTATTTGGATTAAAATAAATGCAGGCTTGCTGAGCAGAAGAGATTTCTTTAAAAACATTAAAAACCTTACTGTTTCAAATACTTTAGTGTAGTGTACATTTAAAGAAAAACTCAATGGATAATAGTTGAAAAGTATAATTTTGGGGCAAAATTATATTAGCCAACATATTTAGCCCAATGAAACAATCGTATTTTAAAAGAACAAAAATTCAGAAACCAGCAGCAACACATTTGTTTGGAAGTGAAAGCGTGGCCTCCCTCTCAGCTAACTTACAGCGATGGTCTTTTCCTTGATTCCTCCAACAGGCAGGATCTTCCCGGTCAGGGACACTTCTCCCGTCATGGCCACGTTCTGACGCGCTGGTGTGTTGGTGGCCAAGGACAGCAAAGCAGTCACAATAGTGCATCCAGCACTCGGCCCGTCTTTGGGAGTTGCACCCTAAACAGATTCCCAGCTTTAGTAATTACAAGAAACTAACTGAACCTTCTACCTCAGGGTTGTCCAATCGCACTCCTGGAGGGACACCTTCCTCCAACACACCTAAACAAGGCAATCAAAGTCTTCAGGATTACTAGAAAAAGGTGTGTTGGAGCAGGTAGAAGCCAAACTCTGTAAGGAATGGACAACTGAAAAACTGTAATGTTGACCTCAGGCAGTCATTGTTGTCCCAACTATAGATGTTTCAAGAAAGAAACAGCTCTTTAAAGGGATAGTTCACCCAAAAATGAAAATTACTCCCCCCTCAAGCCATCCTAGGTGTATGTGGCTTTCTTCTTTTAGACGAATACAATTGGAGATATAATGTCAGTGAATGGGGGCCGAGATTTTGAAGCCTAAAATAGTGCATCCATCCATCATAAAAAGTGCTCCACACAGATACGGGGGTTTATAAAGTGAAGTGAATCAATGCGTTTGTGTAAGAAAGTTTATAAAGTTTAAAATATAGATATTTTTCTTGCACAAATGCATCGATTCTGTTTAGAAGGCCTTTATTAACCCACCAGAGCTGTGTAGAGCACTTTTTTATGATGGATGCACGCACTTTTTTGGGCTTCAAAATCTCAACACCCATTCACTGCCATTATAAAGATTGGAAGAGCCAGGACGTTTTTAAATAAAACTGATTGTATTTGTCTGAAAGAAGAAAGTCATATACACCTAGGATGGCTTGAGGGTGAGTAAATCATGGGGTAATTTTCATTTTTTGGTGAACTATCCCTTTTACATCTACTTTAACTCTATACTGCAGGGTTGTCCAGCCGAACTCCTGGGGGCCACTTTCTTAATTCAACACACCTGAACAGGTCTTCAAGAAAACTAGCAAACTTCCAGGGATGTGTGTTGGAGCAGGTAGTAGCCAAACTCTGCCAAAGAGTGGCCCTCCAGGAGCAGAATTGGACAACTCTGGACAAGTGTAATCTTCACCTCAAGCATGGCTATTTAACACCTACTTGAACTCTCTATTCCAATCATTGTTGTCCAATCGTGCTCCTAGGGGCCCACCTTTCCTTAACACACCAAAACAAGGCACTTAAAGACTTCAGGATTGCTAGGCACATGCGTTTGAGCCAAACTCTGCAAGAAGATGGCCCTCCTGGAGCAGAATTGGACAACTCTAGACTACTGCAATCTTCACCTCAGGCACATGGAGGTGTATGTGGGAGCCCACGAGGACATCGTTGTCAGGTTGCTCCTTCATGAGGAACGAGCGCGCAAACGTGTACGCAATCTTGGCGCTTTCCTTCATAACGTCTCCCAGCTGCCCTGTGACCTCCAGCGATCCCTCTTTGGCTCCATCTTTCCCTTGCGGTTCTCTCGGTCGCCTCAGAGTTGTCTCGATGAAGAGCGTCGAGCCACCTGTGGAGGAAAGTAGAGTTGTTTCTTTAAGGTTTTGTGGACTAAACATCTTTAGGAGTGATCCCACTAATTCTGGTGCGATAAGCATTATGAAAGTTCGCTGGAAACTAGGGGTGTGCGATATATATCGTCTGCGATAATATCATAATTGTTGTTTTAACACGTGCGATTTGACATTATCGCATATATTGCAAAAACCAAACAAAACACACCTATGCATAAGTTATTTGATCTAGAAGGTTAGACTAGTGCGCATGGGCATTTAGAGTGTGTTCTTTCACTTCATGATTCAGTCTATTAAAACATCTTTGAATAAAATAAACAAAAAGTTAATATTAAGAAACTTGTGTTTTAGAGATCGTATTGACTGTTTTTGCTCCATTTCGCCAAGAAAAGTTATTCCAAACACAGCCACAGCACTGTTTTGCGTCTCTGAGTAACGTTTCATTTCTGAATGAATCAACAATTTAAATGAAACGCAATGACTTGCTGCCACCTACTGGCGGTTTTAATTTCACATTTAAAGTATCTTTTAATGTTTTAAACAATTTCAAGTATCAGTATTCAGCGTTTTGTGTTTAAAATATTAAAACATTATTTATGTATTTGTAACTGAGTTGCAATAAAAAGTGTGTAAACGCACATAAACTGTATCTGAAGTGGCATTTAGATGTTTCCTCTGCATTGCAAAGATTAATTTTGTTGATACTGGTTTCATTTGCTTAGTAAAAACCCCAAATGTCTTATTATTCTAATTGATTGTTTAAATGTAAGAATTTGACTCAAATTTGACCACACAGAATATGAAAAATATCAAAAACTTTAATCAGTAGTTGGTAGTCCTTACAGATACCAACACAATAACACACAAATATTGTCTAATTGTCGTTACTGATACAATCCCAAAAAAATAGAGATATAATTTTTTGTCAATATCACACAACCCTACTGGAAACTAGTGTGCCAATTTTTGGCTTGAACGTTCTTGGTTTAACCCTTACCCATTGCTGTCCATGCCAGTCCCATGACAACTCCCGGCGGTGTGACGTCATACATTCGGTCCACAGTGAAGATGGGCTTCCCGACGTAATCCTGAAGGTTCTCCTGGGTAACGTTGACCTCTGTTTCCTCGCCGTTGACAATCCGGAATGCTACTTTCCGAAACACCTGCAAAGGTACCAAACTTAGCTACACTTGCAGAACATTCATTAAGATGGTAGGGCCCTATTAATTCCGCAATGCAGAAAATGTGGACGGAATCGCGGAATCCAGTCATAAAAATGGAATTTACTGTATAACGCGAAATGTCACGGAATTTGCCAAATTTGGATAAATAAATGAAAAGTAGGTCAGTACACTTAAATCAAAATGCAATATGGACTAGTGTCTGTGAATATTAAGCCGCAAAAATAGTATTTAAATATGAACCTTGCATGTTGCGCGTGTCTCTGTGTGAATGAATAGCACAGACGCACTGTTTCGTTTATTGTACACGTAGTGAAGCTGAAGCGTGAAGCGTAGTGAAGCTGTGTTTTCAGTCTCGGCCGCCTCAATATACGAGTACATGAACACATGAACATGATCTCTAGAAATGCTCTGAGAGTGAGTTCATTAGCATTTTAACGTTTCTTTTGAGAGAAACTATCATCATTTCATATTGTCTACAAACAGAAACTTGAAGGTCTTCACAGCAACCCGTCAAAATAAAAGTTCAGTTTAACAGAAGAAACTGTGACAGAAACATTTCTTGATGTAATAATAGTACTACTACTAATAATAAAATTAAAACATTATTTTCAAGGAATATTTACCAGGATTATTTACCAGAAAACACAATACTGTAAACACACAACACCGTATTTCTGAAATAAATAAAACCATATTAAAGTAGTTTTAATAAAATCAATTATTTAGAGATGCTTTTGATTATTAAAATTGATTGAAACCATTAAAATGGAATCCAGAAAACTAGTGAAAAACAGAACTTGGTAAAAAAAAAAAAAAAAAAAAAAAAAAAACCCATGCAGAAAAAAAAAACCTATTTCATTGTGCCTTAAAATTGAATTTTTGTTAAACATTTAATAAATTGCCGTTAAATTGTTTCATGATTTCAATTAATTAGACATGCTTTTTAATTAATAAAATGTAATTTAACCATTAAAAACAGACTCTAGAAAAATTTAAATGGAAAAAAATAGGATCCAGAAAAATTTAAATGTATTGGATTTTAATAAGGACATAAGATGGGTAAAGTTAGTCGTACCTTCTCGACTTGCTTCTGAAGGTTCCTGACGCCGCTCTCCCGGCAGTACTGTCTGATGAGCACGTTCAGAGCCTCGGGGGTGATTTTCGCCTTCTGCTCATCCAAACCGCATAGAGTTCGCAACTGGGGTACCAAGTATCTCTGTGGTGGTTATAAAGACCGGCAAAGGACTGAGTGGAACTCTTGTGCCAACAGCACTGCATCTAGTAAAACTGACTCCTTGGAAGTGACTTCCAGTTAGAGGGACAATCCCCCTGAAGTAACTTGGGTATTTAAAGGGCACCTATTGTGCCCCTTTTTACAAGAAATAATATGTGACCCTGGACCACAAAACCGTAAGGGTCAATTTTCGAAATTGAGATTTATATATCATCTGAAAGCTGAATAAATAAGCTTTCCATTGATGTATGGGTTGTTATGACAGGACAATATTTGGCCGAGATACAACTATTTGAAAATCTGGAATCTGAGGGTGCAAAAAAAATCTAAATATTGAGAAAATCGCCTTTAAAGTTGTCCAAATGAAGTTCTTAGCAATGCATATTACTAATCAAAAATTAAGTTTTGATATATTTACGGTAGGAAATTTACAAAATATTTTCATGGAACATGATCTTTACTTAATGTCCTAATAATTTTTGGCATAAAAGAAAAATCAATCATTTTGACCCATACAATGTATTTTTGGCTATTGCTACAAATACACCCCAGCGACTTAAGACTGGTTTTGTGGTCCTGGGTCACATGTTGGTGTGGCATTGTTTTGGTGTGTATCACTTTAAATGCAAATGAGCTGCATATTCCCGTCCCGTCTCCAGAAGAGGGTGTAGCGTATAGGTCTCTCTGCTTAGTTTGCATTCCTACAGCAATAAACAGCCGATAGAAGCAACATGACTGAGAGCGAGAGAACCGGTGCTTAGCCGTACATATATGAAAAGCCATATGCACTGAAAGTGGGACGAAACGGCGCGACCTGTCATCGGTGCAGCTCAATGGACCAAGCCGCGCGACTGCACTACTGAACGAACAGCGCTACGTGAACTAATCTCACAAGTGGTGCTTATCAATTAAAATACTTCAATAACGTACGCACACAAATACGGTTAAAACACTAAGCACTATAACGATATGTCATTCATAAAGCAGTCTGGAGTAAAATGATGTGCAAACAAATGTATTTGGTAGATTTTGAGGCACATTGCCTTGAAAAATAAAAGTAATCCACTTCGTCCCACACATTGCTTAAAGAATCAAAACGACAGGCCTAGTGGGACTAATTTGGTTTAATGGGGATTAAAAAATAAGGAGTGGGTGGATGTTTATCATTGTAGGATGGTTGTGTTCACACAATGCCAAAATACATTTATGTACAAACACCACGTAAAAGTTCATGCATGATTTTGCATAATAGGTGCCCTTTAAGGGTCATGCCTCACAGTTTCTAACTATCGGTCTGGAACCAGCAACTTATCGGTTGCCAGTTCTGAGCTTTACCTTTAACGCCAGACCCAAATTGTCAAGCTGACCAAAAATGGACTAAAGCCGAGAACACACAACATGACTGTCAGGCCGATTATGATTATGAATGGAATTTGGTCTTGATGAAGGATCGTGCCCAGTCGGACAGGATCTGTTTCAGTTGGGCAAGTTTCCAGTCGGCAGAAAAAGTTGCATAGTGTGTGGTGTCTGAAGATTATAATCGTAGAATTCAAGAACCAGTCGCTGTCAGTCGTTTTCACAAAGACATTTTTAATATTTGTGACTGACACCAGTGATTGCGGCTATACAGTGGAGATGCGTTCACTGTCAAACATCATTCAGCATTTGTTTTGTAATTGTCAAATTTTTTTTCTTGATTACATGAAAAATCTCGATTGTTCTTGTGATTTATTTCTTGTCTTTCTTTTAATTCATTAACACTGCAAATTAAATGGTTTCGTTATCTCTGCAGTCGAAGAAATTATAGCCTAAATTATGTCAGTGATTTCTCTCATTTTAAAGATTATCAAGAATTCTTTTATTTCGATCTGCAGTCTAATAAAAGTTAAGAAAAAAAACAGAATTAGCCTATAGGCCAACAAACATAAACAAAAATAACAATTTACTCAACAATTCTTCTCCCCCGAGTTACGTCTTCCGCCATTTTAGAGAGTATCACAATACATACTTTCCCCTAAGCGTAAACAACGATTATTACTCAGATTATACGTTTATGCGCACTTTCCCCCCGAACGTAAATAACGCTGATTACGTCAAATACGTTCTTGGGTACTCTCCAAAATGGCGGAAGACATAACTCAGGGGAGAAGTATGGTTGAGTAAATTATGTTATTTTTGTTTTCTTTGCGCAAAAAAAAAAAAAAAAAAAAAAGTATTCTCGTAGCGTCGCAAAACTGAAGTTGAGCCACTGATGTCACATGGACCTGTTTTACCGATGTATTTACTACTTTTCTGGACCTGGGAACATTTCAGTTGCATTGCTGTCTATGGAGGGTCAGATAGCTCTCCGATTTAATCAAAAATATCTTAATTTGTGTTCCGAAGATGAACGCAGGTCTTACGGGTTTGGAACAACATGAGGGTGAGTAATTAATGACATAATTTTAATTTTGGGGTGAACTAACCCTCTAAGGGAGTTAACTGACTAGCTCAAGGCTTATGGCTCGCTAACTACCGGTCTTGAACCAGCAACCTTCCGGTTCAAGTTTAACTGGCTACAACAGATCCAAACTGTAATGTTAACCCAAAAATATGTCATTGAGTTTTATTTAGGGCTGCGCAATTAATCTAATTTCTAATCGCTATTACAATTATGGATGCCACGATTACATAATCGTTCAAAGCCGCAATTACAAAAATAAATAAACAATTAAAAATGCCCACTTGCATTATTCTGTGTGCTTAAGAGGTGTTTAACAAACTCAAACACACCGGATAAAAGACATTTTGTCAAACTGATAGTCGTTGTCACTCTGTTGTGCATGATAGATAGCCTATGTTAAACACCAAACGTGTCAAAAGCGTAACAAAATAGCGGTACTCGTTTGAACTGCGCACCACACTGACCTTTTATCCGCTCACCTCAAAAGAAAACAGCGCAGCGTGAGTAGAGCATATGCGTTTATTACAGTAACCAGTCGCGATCACACACTAAACAATGCTGTGAAATCCAGTAAGAAGCACTCGAGTTCAGCTCAGAGTTCTCCAGAACAAATCACGTCTCTTTAATTTAAACTAGTTTAAAGCCAAATAAATCAGAGCTGTTATTCTCATCAACACTGATGCAGAAAGCAGCAGAAACAGTGCAACAACGATCCAGTTAGAAGACGTTTCAAATCACCCACTTTTACCACAGTTTTACTGTAGTAACACTAACGGTAACAATGGTACTGTGGCAGAAAAGTAGGATATTCATATCGAGTATTATTAAATTATTAATAGCCTATACTAAATATGTTAAAGGAGTAATGGAATATAATTACATTATTTTGTTAATATTCTATCAGTTGATGTGGATTTGTAATTGACAATGTCTTTAGGCTACTGTTGTTCAATGCAAACACCATAGAAACCATATAGTTAGGCTACTTTTTACCATGGTAATGAGGTGCTGTACTTTTGGTTATGTATAAAAGATGAGGCTGTTACAGTTTTCACAATGGTACTGTTAAATGTACATCTGCATCCCAACTCAAGCTCCTGTTCTAATGTGCATTTCTAAGAGACAAAACTTGCAATATTATTATTATTATTATTACATGTTCAGTGCTACCAAATCAGGTGCTGGTGCCACTGCTCTCGAATGTTAGTCTGGAGACCTGATAATATAAATTGTACTGTAAAATGTTACTGTAATTTGAAATTTCGTCTGTTTAATTGTAAACAAAATATATAGCTTTAGTAAACCATTTTTTCTTTTTCTTTTAGTTTTAGTATAACATTATTATACCATGCATAATTTTACCTTTTTTTGTTTAAAGAAGAAACCAAACAAATGTATAGTTGACATTTGAGGCTCAGTGCTATAGAAAAGCAATAAAATTTCAGGAAGAGTGTTTTCAGCCTTTTTTTAATATATATTTTATATAAAAATATGCCATGCAGCTTCAAACAATGGCATAAATCTGTTCAAAATAATTGTTATTAGTAATTGCAATTACAATCTCATGGGAACAATCGACAATTATGATTTTTGTCAATCGTGCAGACCTAGTTTCATTAAAAGAGATGACCAAGTTAACGTACCTCCGCAATGGCCAGTTTCTCCTGAGCAACGTAACCTGATATGTTGATCATTTCCATTCGGTCTCTTAAGGGGTCGGGAATGGTGTCGAGAACATTGGCCGTACAAATGAAAAGCACCTGATGAAAACCAATGAAGATACAATGAAACCAGAGTCTCCTTTTAACAAATGTGGATTTTTGCTAGTCTATACCTTAGACAGGTCCACGGGCACATCCAGGTAATGGTCAAGAAAGTTAGCGTTCTGTTCTGGATCTAAAAGCTCAAGTAGAGCAGAAGATGGGTCACCCTGGTAACCTCGACCTATTTTGTCAACCTGCACAACAAAAAGATTAATACTGTATCTGTCGTTTCGACATAGTTAAGACCAAAATTTTTAGTATAGGGCAGGGTTAAGATTAGATTTGTATGTCATACCTCGTCAATAAGGACCAATGGGTTTTCAGTCTTAGTTTTCTTTAGACACTGGATGATCTTTCCTGGCATTGCGCCAACATATGTTCTCCTGCAATGTACAAAAAAAAAAAAAAAAAAAAAAAATTTACACAGTTTGAAAATAAGTATTGACTCTACATAATGGTCATTAGCACATACCTGTGTCCTTTAATTTCTGCCACATCCGTCATGCCGCCCACGCTAAAACGGAAATACTCGCGATTAAGTGCTCTGGCTATTGAACGGGCGATACTGGTCTTTCCAACTCCAGGAGGCCCATAGAAACACAAGATCTTTCCCTGTGTGCTCCCTCTCAGCTGGCTTACGGCTATGAACTCCTGCATGAATGAACAATGACTGGGGTTAATAGGATTTAGTAGGCAAATTTTTCCCATTCTCAGGGGATAAAGGTTGAGGCGCTCATGCTTGTGTTTTACCAGAATGCGTTTCTTGACATCCTCCATTCCATAGTGGTCCTCTTCCAAAACCTCTTTGGCTCGACTCAACTCCAGGTTTTCCTCGCTGTTGGTGCCCCATGGCATGGAGGTCAGCCAGTCTAAGTAGTTACGAGTAACGCTGGGAATTTCAAGAGGGAAAAAGACAGTTTGAATTTATAAAATATCACCTTGAGAAGATCAAGCTACTTTGTGGAACATGGCTGCTTGTCTAAGGTGGTCTATCAGGTTGAAACCAGATCATCCAGCTTGTAGTTCAACTGATCAGCCATTTAGTGCATCTTATAATCAGGTAGAATCCATGTACAACCATCTTAAGCTGGTTTTAGCTGGGTTTTGTCAACCTTGTGGTTGGTCTAAGGTGGTCTACCAAGTTTAAACCAAATCTAGCAACTCGTAGTCCAACTGATCAACCATCTACAATAGCTTGGAGCAACTAATGACCAGGCAGATTCCATAAATAACCATCTTAAGCTGGTTTTATTAACCTTTATGTGGGTCTAAGGTGGTGTACCAGGTCCACCAGTTCGTAGCCCAACTGATAAACCATCTAGAGCAGTCTGGAGCAGCTAAAGACCAGCTAGAACCCATGTGCAACCACCTTAAGCTAGTTTTCCCTGGGTTTTGTCAACTTGTTGCTGGACAAATGTGGTCTACCATGTCAAAACCAGGCCCA
Source organism: Spinibarbus caldwelli (assembly GCA_039654775.1). Classification (NCBI taxonomy): domain Eukaryota; kingdom Metazoa; phylum Chordata; class Actinopteri; order Cypriniformes; family Cyprinidae; genus Spinibarbus; species Spinibarbus caldwelli. The sequence continues at coordinate 2,502,948 of CM077230.1, forward strand.
CCAGCTTGTAGTACAATGGATCAACCATCTAAAGTAGTTTAGAGCAGCAAATGACCAGACAGAATCCATGCAAACCATCTTAAGCTGGTTTTAGCTGGGTTTCATCAACTTTGTTGTTGGTCTAAGGTGATCTACCATGTCAAAACCAGGTCAACCAGCTTGTACTCCAATTGATTATACATCTAGAGCAGCCAGGTAAAGTCCATGTACAATCATCTTAAGCTGGTTTTAGCTGGGTTATGGCAAACTTGTTGCCAGTCTAAGGTGGTCTATCAGGTTAAAACCAAGTCCAGTTCGAGGTCCAACCTTCTAGAGCTGCTTGGACCTGCCAATAACTAGGTAAAGTCCATGTACAACCATCTTAAAGAAATTTTATCTGGGCTTATAGCTTCTTGAGCATTTTTATAAACATTAAGAATAGGGCTGCACGATTAATCTAATGTGATTATCATGCGCATCGTCAGTAAAGCCGGTTCTGTAATCAGTAGTAAATCTCCATTATGTGCTTTCAGATGGAGCAACATTTACTACATAGAGCTGTAGTTCATTGACAAGCTACGCAAAAAGAAAAATCAAAGACGATATAAAAGATGATATAATCGCGCGATTATGAAAGCTGTTTGCATAGCTTCTCAGTCAACTAAGGCTCATTAGAGTATGAAATACTATTTCATAGTATTCTAAGCAGTGATAAAGGCTTTACATTATTATATACTTTATTATAATGAAAATGATAATAATAATTATAATAAGAACTCAGATAAATCATATATTGTCATAGTCCTGTGTTTATTAGTCACGCTGTGACTAATAAATCAGTTAAATCTTCTGTTTATTCAGCTGCAGCTATTGACATTTCCCTGGTTTCTTCTGCGGGGTGTATTTGGAGTTTCCTCGCGAGAGCGCCCTCTGGCCTTCGGATGGAGATTTACTACTGATCACAGAACTGTGCTTCACTGACAAGATGCTCATATGAATATCGAAGCTTTTGCCTTATCGTGTTTTTGATTTCATTTCGATTTATCTTGCAGCCCTAATTAAGAAGAAACATTATGCTATGTATACATTACACTAGTTTATAACTATGACAAACTCTTACTTGAACTCTGAGGAGTGGTTATCTAACAGCCCCAGTTTGTTCAGCTCCTCGTTAATAACGTCCATGATGTGCTGAGGCACGGTCCGATCCTTCAGCCTCTCCCTGAACTTCTCCTCAATGGCGTCTTTGTCCTCTTTCTCCAAGCCGAGCTCCTTCTTAATGATCTTCAGCTGTTCCTGAAGGAGGTACTTCCTGTGCGTCTGCTTGATCTTCTCTTCAACCTGAGCAGAGACCAACAGGCGTAAAATTAAAGGAAACCCAAACGAATAAGCAACAGCATGTCAAGAACCGTCCTCATTCGTTCCCTCACCTCTCTGCCGAGTCGCTGCTGTAGTTTACTCAGCTCGTATTCTTTCTTCAGCAGAGAGAGCGCTTTGTATAGTCGTTTGGGAATCTGCAAAGACAGTTTTCATGTTAGATACAGGGCTCGTACAGATAAAGCAAAATGAAATTTCAGGACTTAAGGACTTTTCAAGCACTACTTTTTTGGTTTTCAAGGACTAAAAGTAAAGATCTCACTTATCAAACAATATCGTTATTATCTTTCAAATTCTAATAAATAAACTAATAAAACACAATGGTACAAATAAAGTGCAGCACCATGCAAAGCATGCAATGACTGTGGCAACTTTAACGTTTGAAAGGATACTATGGCAAAGTTATCGTTTATTCAAACTGATTTTTGTTTTTCTGTTTTCATGAATATGATTAACTTGTAATATGAAAGCTATTGCATACACTTGGAAAATTATGAGCTATATCACGCTCATAGACACTTAGCTCATGAGACAAAATACAGATACTTCGTTAACTAGAACGAGACGATATTTAATCCTATTTTTAAGACATTCAATTACAAAATATTTGTCTTTTAATCACAAAATGCAAAACAATGCATTTGTATTTTGAAACGTTTTAACTAATCTTAGGGCCGTAACTAACAATTATTTTGGTAGAGAAATCTACTGATTATTTTGACAGCTGAGTAATCTGATAATTTTTAGTAATAAAAATAGACCTAAAAGGAAAAACAGGCTTTAATATGACTATATTTATATAAAAACTAACGATGAGGCAATAATAATTTGTTCAAATAAACTACCAAAACCAAGAAAATACATGGTTTTATTAACAACACTGTTAAAACACAATGTAATATGCCTATGAACATAACCAACTTAAGTACATTATGTATTATAACAAGTACCTGCAGAGGTCGCCAATGGCCTGGTGATGTTTCACTTTACAGCATGATTCAACGACGTTTAAATCCATATAATTTTAATATCTGGCCACATGCACACTCAGAGCGAGGGTCTAAACTTTTATTTTGAAATCGCGATGTACAACAAATTACATGTTAAGAAAAATGTTGGTGTATTCTCCTGTGTTTGCATAGGTTTATAAATGATTTACATTACAAATCTAGTGAGATCTCACACTGTTTTCCCGGATGAACGTTAAGCAACCCAAACCCAAAGAGTTTGTCGACCGAGATGTAGATGTGCTCCACACTTGTAAATGATAACAGTGCAACAAAGCGTGTCAGACTCTATATGCATTCCCAAATATACAGTATGTGATTGGAAACCCAAACAAACAGCACATGCAATAAAAGACCGAACAATATAATGTAAGCACTATCAATGGTTTTACCACAAACTCAACTTTATACTGATATCGCGAGACCGCTTTTCACCTCAAGGAGTAATATCACGAGATCTCGTGCGCTGCTAAAAGCCAGGCGAAACGGCTCTGTATTTATATCAGACGCACTGCATCGTTAATGTTGCATGAAAAGATTGTTTTTATCAAAAACAAAAATTAACACTAATTTCATATACACTGCATTTTAAAAATTCAAGTACCTTTTCATAAATATGGCTGTTTTCAAGGGTTTTCCAGGACTTAAATTTCAAAAAGTCAAATTCAAGTACTTCAAGCACCTTGTGTGAACCCTGTAGATACACATTAACGTTCAGTTTTGGGGGTCATAAACGTACGTTTGTTTCCTCCAGGACGTCTTGTAACTCGTGCGATTCGGCCCCGGTCAGCGCTGCCCCCATGTCGCTCAGGTAGATGGGATTATCCACCACTCTCTGACCGGCCTGCATCATCTGGAGCACTGACTCTCTAGCAAACAATCGGACAGACAAACATGTTCACTATTGGTGGCTTAGCTTGCAGTTTTAAACACCCTCTTTTATCTATCTTACCTGTATAGTGGATTCAGAGCGATAATATCACGGATAGTCTTGACGATCTCAGCAGTCAGGGCCTGGTTTGAAACAACAGAGTGTATAAATTAATTCTGAAGAGGTGAAAATCATTTACAATATCCTGGTAAATGCTTACTGAACTGTAGTACCTTGACAAAGGGTTATTACTGTAAACCAAAATCATAAAATAAACGCCGTCTAAAATAAAATAAAATATACTTAAACTTCAGCTTCTTCCCAAAATCAACATTTCTCATTTTTTTAAAAAAAACTATTAGATATTTTAAAATAAGTTTTGACTGAAATAAAATAAAATATAAAACACTTCAACTTCAACTAAATGCTAAAGGCAAGATTTCTGTTTAGTTTAAGTACTAAAGTAAAAATAAAACTGAAATAAAAATTAATAAAACCTATATATACACATTTTAAAATAAAATAAACATTAACCATTTAGTTTGTTTTAAATAATAATTCAAATTAAACTTTAAAAACAAAAACTGTACCCGTTTTAAAATTTTGACTGAAATAAAGTAATATATATGTAAACTTAAAATAGCTAGTCGATAAAGGCAAAATTTTTGTTTTTGTTTAGTTTAAGCTGAAGTACTAAAATAACTAGAACAAAAATAAAGAAAAATAAGAAAAATGAGATAAAAAATAAAAACTATATGAACATTTTAAAATAAAAATGTTGACTGAAATAAAATGAAATATTAAAAGCTCTAAACTTTTAAAAAGCAACATTTCTCATTTTTGCTTAAAGTAATAAAATAACCAAAATAGAAATAAACACCATTTAGACGTTGCAAAATAAAATAAATGTTGACTGAAATAAAGTAAAATATATTTTAAAAGTGCAATTTAAACTTAAGCTACTTGCTATATTTCTCATTTTAGTTAAAGTTTGAAATACTAAAATAACTAAAACTAAAATTTAAAAAATTATACTTTTAAAGTTATATTTTTAAATAAAATAAACGCTGACTGAAATAAAATAAAAAATATATTAACTTGAGGTAGCTGCTAAAGGCAACACTTCTTATTTTCATTTATAGCTGAAGTACTAAATATCTAACACTAAAACTGAAATAAAAACTATAGACATATTTAAAAACCTAATAAGAATGACAAAAACTCGCTACAAATTAGTTAAAACTTTAAAATGAAATGAAAACAGAAAACATAAAATTAAAATCTAATTCAAAATACGAATAAAACTATGCTAAACTGACGCTGACCTTGACCTCTTCTGTGACCTGGAACTCCTCGTGGACCACGTTGTCCACCTCCACCATGAGGACGCCGGGCAGAGGAAGCGCCTCCACCACAAACCCGGCCTCCCGCACCTTCTCCTCCATCGCCTCTGCCATCGACGCCGAGTCCTTGCGCGATCGCTTCTGCTTCCGCCGTGCAGCTTTCGGCTGCTCGCCCTCCTCCTCCAGCGACACCGGCTCCTCCGGCTCCACGTCCAGCTGCTTATTGATACGGATTCTGGGAAACGACAGACAAAAGATATTGCGTATTTTTAACGATGAAAACAAATTCATTATTAAAAAAAATATTAAAATCCATCTGGAGGTTCATAACGAAAAATGTAAATAAATTTAAAACTTGATTTAATAAATAAACATAAAAATTAGGGCTGTCAGTTTAAAGCGTTAATTAATTAGTTATGAAAAATAACGTGATTAAAATATTTTAACGCAGTTAACGCACTGGCCATGCCCCCAAACCTGTACATCATCTTACATTTCATACAGTTGACTGCTGACAAATATGACGCAGGGAAACAACTCCATAAATGCAGTTATGCCCTAAAATTCAAGATATTGAGGCAAAAAAATAATCCTGTATGAGTTTTTGTCTCATATTTATATCATAAGCGATATCACACGAGCAGCAAGAACAGTATCACACGAGTGCTGTTCGTCTCAAATATAACGAGTGCAAATGTGATTTTATACAACAGTTCAGTAAATAAGAAGTTAATATTGTGGTATATTTTAAACACAATATTGTCTGTTTTTGCTCAGTTTTGCCAACAAGAATATTGTTGCGCGTCTTCGAGCAACACAGTTTAGTTTCTGAATAAATCTGCGTTTTGAACGAATCGTGTGAATCAATGATTCAAAGGCCTATTCATAAAGTGAGCCGTTTACTTCACTCCTGAATGAATCAGCCGTTTCAACGAATCAAATGAATGAATCAAAGACATTTACCACCACCTGCTGGCAGATTTAGTTTCTTATTTTGAGTATTATTGTATTAATTCATTTAAAATAAAAAAATATATATAAATAAAAAAGGGAAAAAAACTTTAAAGGGATAGTTCACACAAAAAATGTAAATTATGTCATCATTTAATCAAACCTGAATGACTGACTTTCTTTTTTGGAACATAAAAAAAGGTATTTTGAAGATGGTTGGTAACAAAGCTGTTTTGATTAACAGTGACTTTCATTGTATGAACAAAAAAAAAAATAAAACAGATGTTTCTCAAATTATCTTCTTTTATGTTCCATAGTTTACGTTTGTAGCCTAAATGTTTAGGTGTAATAAATTTTATGTTGAATCAAATAAAATATTTCTTTCTAAAGCTACTCTTTGTAATGTCTACTTAATACTCTCTCATTTAACACAAAAATAGCTTTAAATAATCTTGGGGGTATTTTCACAGCCAAATGTAATTTGCGATTAATTAATTGACAAATCATGTAATTAGATTAAAATTTTTAATCGACTGACAGCCCTAATAAAAATATAACCTACATTCATATTTAATTAAATAAGATAAATAATAAATAAATTTTCCCCCAAATAATTGCATGACATGTATGTATTATTATTTATTGAAAGCTCACAGCTTCCTCTTCATACTGCACTGAAATAATTTATGAATTATTTTAACAACTAATAAAGAGCTGGGAATCCCTTCTTTAAAGGTCATGTGACCGATCGTCACCTTCTGTGTCCCATCACAATCATGCGCAGTTTGTCTCCGAGGTCCTGCATCTCGTGGATCTGCACAAACGTCCCGGTGTGATAAACCGCATCCAGACTCTCCACCACATCCGTCTCGTTACTGACGAACAAACACACCACAATCAGCACAGATCAACCTGAATCACAATACAGTCTGTCAAACTAACTATCTTGATGTTTAATCACTGCATAATCACTTACTTGTCATCTTTCTTCAAGAAAACACCAGCATACGGCTGAGCGAGACGCACTTTCTGCCTCAACAGGTCCATGAGCTGCTTGTTTTTGACCTAAAGATGTCAAAATATTAGTTTGAGTGGTTTTATTCAACATTAAACATTTAAAAAAATAAAAAAAATAATTTAAAAAAGTTATATATATATATATAGTCTAGCCTTTCAGTTAATCATTAAAACCTATAACAACCAATAAAATTTGCATAATTTTATGTAAATAGCATCAGAATTCATTATATAAATATCAGCATCTGCACCAAATTGCATAATGCTCAGTTTGAGTCTCTGAATAAAAAGCTATTTTTCCCTCCATATTCTCACTATATCAGACTAACTACCATAAACGTCTGATGAAGCAAATGACACAACATTAATATGCAAACTTTTAAAAAGATTTATTTTTATTAGTTCTGTCAAACGACTAATCGCATCAAAAATAAAAGTTTTTGTTTACATAATGTGTGCTGTATATATTTATTACTTATACATAAACAAATGCATGTATATATTTCAGCAAAATCTGTTGTTTATATATTAAACATTTATTTATATAATATATTTATATATAAATAATAAACTAATTAATAAATAATAATAATTAAAAGTAATAAATAGTAATATGTTTAAAAAAAAAAATCTGACTATTATTTTATATGTCAGGCGCTGCAGGGTTAAGCATGTCAAATAAAAGCATTCAGTTTAACAAACATGGAATAACAGTTCTTTAAACAATAATCATTTTTAAAATAATTTTATAATTTCTGAAAATACATTTCCAATTAATTGAATTATCAATTTTAATAAATAATTACTTGGGGATTTTTTCATGATTAATCGAACAAATAATCGACCAATTTATCGAGCATCAAGAAAATCATTCCCAACTTTCAATGTCATAAAATCTGAAAATATTGCAAGAAAACTCTTTATATAGATTTTATATCCCATAGAAAAACACTTGATATCAAATATCCAAGTACTGACAAATATTTAACCAGGTTAAATCAGACACAAACTAGTCTGTAAAGAACTTTCTAGATGCTTCATTCACTCGCACTCAGTCTGTGGATGATGAAATCCCCAGCAACAACAACCACAAAGTAAACACTAACACACAAAAACATTGACTTTTGTGTCTTTAAACGCAAACTATAGGTTCCATTTCCAGTAAATAAATAAATTCACGTAAAAAAAAATGATAATTTTTCTGACTATTATTTTATATGTCAGGCTTTACAGGGTTAAACGTGTCAAATAAAAGCAATTAGTTTAACAAAAGTGGAATAATATGTTTTTTTAAATATATTTTTATTAATTAAATTATTATTTTTAATTTAAAAAACTAATTAATTAAATAATCGACCGATTAATCGATTATCAAGATAATCGCTCCCTACTTTCAATGCATCATAAATTCAGAAACATCACAAGAAAACTTTTTTTTTCTCCTACTGACTAATATTTAACCAGGTTAAATCAGACACAAACTAAAGAACTTTCCAGATGCAACCACAAATTAAACACTGTACTAAAACAACAAAAACATGGACTTTCGCGTATTTGAACGCAGACTGCACCGCCAGACGTCCTAATTTCACCGTTTTTCATAAGCGTCGCTGTCATGTAACGAGTCTGATTGCGTCACGCGTGGATGTGTCTCGGTCACCTCGATGATTTTGATGAATCTGGGAAACACAGGGTTTCTGTTGACGGCGACGAGCGGCACGTTCGGGAAGACCTCGGGCACGAGCATCGTTGTGAGCGCGGTCATCTGCGGAGGAGGAGGAGGAGAAGAGTAACCTTCATCATCTCCGGCGCTGCCCTCAGAGAACCCGCTGCACAGGGAGCGCCGCGGAGGCCGCGCGGAGACTGCGGTCCTGGCGCTGCGCAGCGACGCTCTGCTGGAGACGCTGGAGTAGGAGCGCGGGAAGAGCGCGTTTAAGCCGGCTCTGATCGTGACTGAAGCCGCGCTTCTGGACGCTCGCCACGCTCGCACGTACGCCGCCATCTTTGATCTGGAGGATTCTACGCGAGGAGCACGTGACCGCGCCGCTGTCTGCTGCTGATGACGCAGGAGGCGACGCCACGCCCCCTCTTTTGCATATTATTATGAGTCAAAACCAGTCACAGGGTACATTTTTTAAAATTCAGATTTATACATCATCTGAAGGCTGAATAGATAAGCTTTTTAAGCGCGTAAATACACCAAAGTCGATGTTTTGTGTTTTACTGCAGTTTTACTGCAGTGTTGTTGTTTGCTGGAGATTTCATCATTCACAGACTGAATGGAAAGTTATTTACAGACTAGTTTGTGTCTGATTTAACCTGGTTAAATATTTGTCAGTAGTAAGTAAAAATAAATAAATAAACGTTTTCTTGCGATGTTTCTGAATTTATGACGCATTGAAAGTAGGGAGCGATTATCTTGGCAATCGATTAATCGGCCGATTATTTATTTAATTCGATGGAAAAAATGTTGTTATTAAAAATAATAATTTAATTAATAAAAATAAGCCTATATTTAAAAAATATTATTATTAAAAAAATTCCACATTAGTGCACTTTTGTTGAACTAAATGCTTTTATCTGACACGTTTAACCCTGTAAAGCCTGACATATAAAATTATAGTCAGAAAAAATATCATTTTTTAAATTTATTTATTTATTGCAAATGGAATATATAGTGTGTTATGAAATGACAATATTTGGCTGACATACAACTATTTGAAAATCTGGAATCTGAGGGTGCAAAAAAATCAAAATATTGAGAAAATGGCCTTTAAAGTTGTCCAAATGATGTTCATAGCAATTATTACTAATCAAAAATTAAGTTTTGATATATTTACAGTAGGAAATATACAAAATGTCTTCATGGAACATGATCTTTACTTAATATCCTAATAATTTTTGGCATAAAAGAAAAATGGATAATTTTGACCCATACAGTGTATTGTTGACTATTGCTGCAAATATACCTGTGTTACTTATGACTGCTTTTGTGCTCCAGGGTCACAAATGTACGTCTTTTTTTTTTTTTTTTTTTTTGAAAATTTTGTTTGTGTTCAACTTTTTTGGAATATGTTATGTACCTATCTCTCAGAAAAAAACAAATGTCAGAAAATGTATTAACATTTGTGGTATTATTTTCTTTTATTATAACTCTAATTCCCGTATTCAATATATTGTTAATCTTTTTATTTACACTTCGCAAATTTTTTATTCACAAATGTAAATTTTTGGGTAAGAATCCACTACTGTCAATTTTTCTGGTTGATTATAATTCTTACATTTTGTCTTTGATGGGCATAAAAATTTTTTAAAAATCATTCAAAAGTCAAAAATTGCTTTCATTGTTTAACCTTGTATCATTTTCCCCCTCTGGCTCATGTTATGTGTTTTATTTATTTATTTATTTATTTTACTTTCTTCCTTGTATTATTTTTGAGATATTTTGTCCTCTAGTGCTCTTGACATTGCAGAGGTTTTATACTTGTTATAAAGTATTTTGGCATTAATAATAATAAAAAAAAAAGAGCATTAGGAGAATGAATGGTCCCATGTTTTATTATTGTGCACATTTATGCAATCAATAAAAAATGAAATGAAAACAGAAAACATGTCGTTCCAAACCCGTAAGACCTTCGTTCATCTTCAGAACACAAATTAAGATATTTCTGATGAAATCGGAGCGCTATCTGACCCTCCGTAGACAGCAACGCAACTGTAATGTTCCCAGGTCCAGAAAAGTAGTAAATACATCAGTAAAACAGTCCATGTGACATCAGTGGCTCAGCTTCAGTTTTGCAACGCTACGAGAATACTTTTTTTTTGCTCAAAGAAAACAAAAATAACAATTTACTCAACCATTCTTCTCCCCCGAGTTACGTCTTCCACCATTTTAGAGAGTGTCACAATACATACGCATGCTTTCCCCTAAGCGTAAACAACGCTTATTACGCAGATTATACGCTCATGCGCGCTTCCCCCCGAACGTAAATAACGCTGATTACGTCAAATACGTTCTTGGGTACTCTCCAAAATGGCGGAAGACGTAACTTGGGGGAGAAGAATTGTTGAGTAAATTATGTTATTTTTGTTTGCTTTGCGCAAAAAAAGTATTCTCGTAGCATTGCAAAACTTAAGCTGAGCCACTGATGTCACATGGACCTGTTTTACTGATGTATTTACTACATTTCTGGACCTGGGAATATTTCAGTTGCATTGCTGTCTACGGAGGGTCAGAAAGCTCTCCGATTTCATCAGAAATATCTTAATTTGTGTTCTTAAGATGAACGAAGGTCTTACGGGTTTGGAACGACATGAGGGTGAGTAATTAATGACATAATTTTCTTTTTGGGGTGAACTAACTCTTTAATTAAACTTTAGTCATGGATGTTAGCAAGACAAATTAACTATATTTGCCTTTTGTCTTTTGGATGATTAGCTGTAAATTCGAGGCACAGGTAGCTTAGTCTGTTGTTCATCACCACTCACCTCTACATTAAGACAAACTCAACTGGAAAGGGAGGGAGGCTCTCTGCCTGTCTGTGATGTGCATGTGCTGATCAATGTGTGCTACACTGCTGTGCTGCGCGGAGACGTGGAGGGGAGAAAGTCTCAACATTTCCCGACTCGACCTGAGATTTTGATTTTATTATCTGTTTGACAGTGAAAGCTGAGTGCAAACAGAAACACACACGCACACATATATACATATATTCATTTATTTAAAAAAAAAAAAAAAAAAAAAAACACTCCCCAGAAAAAAAGGGCACTTTCTTTCTCTCGAGGAAGAAAAAGGGCAGGTGCTCGAGCCCCCTTTGATGTCTATGTGTGCACGTGCCTGGCTCGGAGTGGTTTTAGGAAGAAGAGCTCTACAATGGATGCTCTGATATTATTTGAAAATGATGTTTAAAAAAGCTCTAATAATGAAATAATTTCTTGTTGCTGTTTTCTTTGACATTGAAAAAGCATATGACACTTTATGGAGGGAGGGACTGTTAATTAAGTTAAATAAGATTGGAATAGGGGGGAGAATGTATAATTGGATATTAGATTTTTTGTTTAAGCGTTCATTCCAGGTTAGAATAGGTGAAGAAATGTCAACATCGTATGATATCCTGAATGGGACACCACAAGGGCGTGTAATCAGTCCAATTTTATTTAATTTAATGATTAATGATATATTTGAAAGAGTTAAACCAAGCATTATATGCAGATGATGGAGCAGTATGGAAAAGAGGTAGGAATTTAGGAAATGTAGTTAAAGGAATTCAAGAATCAATAAATGAAGTTGAAAGGTGGTCAGTAGATCGGGGATTGAAGTTTTCGGTATCAAAGACTCAATATATGGTTTTTACAAAGAAAAAGAATGGAACAAATGACTTTGGAATTATATGATCAACTGTTAGAAAGAATGACAGAGTTCAAATATCTTGGTTTAATCTTTGATGAGAAATTAACTTGGAAGAGACATATTAAGAAAATTGAAAACAAATGCAAAGGTGTAATAAACTGCATGACTTCAATAGCTAAATATGAATGGGGAGCAAGGAAAAGTGCATTATTACATGTATACCAAGACTTAATACGTTCTAGCATAGATTATGGGTGTGCAGTGTATGGTGCTGGAGCTAAATCACAATTAAAGAAACTGGACAAAATACAGTCCAGAGCACTTAGAATCTGCTGTGGAGCAATCAGATCAACCCCTCTAGATGCCATCAGGGTTGAAATGAGGAGATGCCATTAGACTTAAGAAGAGAAAAGCTTGCGATGATGTATTGGGTTAATTTACAGGGTAGAAATAAGAATCATCGTACATGCACAATTTTAAATGATTGCTGGGAATATAAAAAGAATGGAGGAAATAGTTTTGGATGTAAATATGAACAGTGGGTCAAGGATTGTGGTCTGGAGAATGAAGTAATCTGTCCTAACATGCCGTTAAATGGTGCATCAGTATGGAATATTCCTGAACCTATTGTTGAAATGAGATTACTGGAGGCCTGGGAAAAATCAGAGGAAAGATAGAGTAATAGTTATGAAATCAATGTTTTTATGAGAGAACATTTTTATTCTTTTGTACAGATTTATACAGATGGATCTAAAGATCCAGTTGAACAAAAAGTGGGCAACATTCCAAGATTTAAGATGAAAATAAGTTTAAGGTTAAGAGACAAATTGTCTGTATACTCTACAGAATTAACTGCTATAATAGCAGGATTGCAATGGGTTGATCAGATTAAGATGAATAGGACTGTAATCCGCTCAGACTCTTCATCAGATCTTAAAAGTATAAAGTCGACAAAAACTGATAGAGAAGACCTGCTAGTAGAAATTTATACATTACTATACAGACTGAGAATAGAGGGTATAACTGTATATTTTTGTTGGGTACCGGCACATATCGGGATAGTAGGGAATGAAACAGCGGATAAATTAGCAAAAGAAGCATTAAAGAAAAACTTGGTGGATGTTAAGGTGCCTCTGGGAAGAAGGGAGATAAAATCAGTGATTAACAGGAAAATAATAAGAATAGATGGGAAGATAGCAGCACAGGCAGGTGGTATTAAAATATTATAAAATCAGTCGAGAAAAAAAGAACAGTTTTATGGAAGGCACAGAAATGAAGAAGTAATGATTTCCAGATTAAGGATGAGACACACAGGACTAAATTCAACTCTTGTGTTAATGGAGAAGCATGAAAACGGTTTGTGTGATGAAGGTGATGTTTCTGAAACAGTGGAGCACGTGCTGTTTTAATGTAATAAATATGATGATCAGCGTAACAGTGTTTTTAGCAATATAAGGAACAGGCCAGCGAGCGCCGTGGACCTTCTGGGAAAGGGTTTGAGTGATAATCAGGTGTTTAAGGTGGTTTTAGTGTTTGAGGATGAGGGTCATGATGTTGAGGAGCTGAACACACAGCGCCAGCTGAAGCTTGAGCTCTGATCCTCTGGGGTGGGTGGGGCATTACTATATTTTATTGTATTTATTTTTTTTTTTTATGTATATAGCAATACAGATTCATCACCCATGTGCGCAAGATATAGAGTAGGTGGCGGTAATACTCCTAAAGAGTGAACGGCCATTGAACCAACAGAAGAAGAAGACGACTCTGACGTCATCTCTCTGCGCCGCCGAAACGCACGTGTGGCTCGAGTCGAGAGACGCGACGGAAAGTGTCCGGAAAAAAAGCGAAGAAACTGCTAGTTTAACACAGAAATCATGGGTAAAAAACTGAAAGTCGGGAAAACCAGAAAGGACAAATTCTACCATCTCGCTAAAGAAACCGGTGAGTCGCGTAAACATGAACGTTAAGACATGCGCGTGAGATCACCAAGAACCTCGTTGTTACCGTGTGTTTTGGACGTTTACTATAGTAATAACGTGCGTTATTTGAGATTAGAGTATCGTGATATTCCTCGCAGTGTCACAGAAATAAGACGGTAATCGTTCAGTGGCATCAGATATCGTTTCTCCGCTGTGCTGTGTTTGTATTGAGTGTTCGCTCATTTATCGTGATGTTTTTCAGGTTATCGCTCCAGATCGTCGTTTAAACTCATTCAGCTCAACCGGAAGTTCCAGTTTCTTCAGAAAGCGCGTGCTCTGGTGGACCTCTGCGCGGCTCCGGGAGGATGGTGGGTAAACTGACCTGCTAGTTAATACTGAACAGGTTAACTAGGGCCCTGTCAAACCCGTTGTATTTTCCCCTAAATTCTGTTCCATTGTTTCCCAATTTCCTTTTTGTGTTTTAATTTTTCTGTGATGTCCATTTTATTATTTTTATTTTTTAATGTGAAATCCATCTTATGTTCCCACGAATTCTGTTTTATTCTTTTTAAATTTTTTTCCAATCAAAATTTTCTGACATCAATTTTATTCTTTCCCATTTTTCCCCCAGTGGAATTCATTTGATCTTTTTCCTCAAATTCTGTATTTTTTCTGTAAATCCGTTTTATTTTCAGGGTTCCTACGAGGTTTGGAAAAGTATGGGATTTGATTTAAGTATTTTCCAGGTCTGGAAAATTGCTAAATTGGACATTAGCCATTGTCCTTGATATTAGAGGTACTACTACCATAAGAAAAGCAAAAATTTTAAAGTGCCTCTATTATGGGTTATGAAAGGTTCATTTTTGGTTTTGGGAGTCCCCAACAACAGGTTGACATGCATACAAGGTCAAAAAACACTTTCATTGTCTTATAATATGCATTTATTTTTACCTTATTTGCTCACGACTCCCAAACGATTCACTCAACGGTTCATTTTTCCAAACCCCTCCTTTGCGTGACACTAATCTCCGATTGGTTGATTTCATTTAAAGCAGTGCTGCTTTGTGTACAGCGTTACCGGGGAAACAGCTATCTTTAATGCTCCAAAAGTAGCACCTAGTGGCAAAGAATGAATTTGTATTTTCATTCAGACCAACGTGAAAATCAAGTGGGATTCTATGGGATTAATGTCTGGAGACTGGCTAGGCCACTCCAGGACCTTAATGTGCTTCTTCTTGAGCCACTCCTTTGTTGTCTTGGCCGTGTGTTTTGGGGTCATTGTCATGCTGGAATACCCATCCACGACCCATTTTCAATGCCCTGGCCTGACGGTACATGGCCCCGTCCATCGTCCCTTTGATGCGGTGCAGTTGTTCTGTCCCCTTAGCAGAAAAACACCCCCAAAGCATAATGTTTCCACTTCCATGTTTGACGGTGGGGATGGTGTTCTTGGGGTCATAGGCAGCATTCCTCCTCCTCCAAACACGGCGAGTTGAGTTGATGCCAAAGAGCTGGATTTTGGTCTCATCTGACCACAACACTTTCACCCAGTTCTCCTCTGAATCACTGGCAGACTTCAGACGGGCTGTACATGTGCTTTCTTGAGCAGGGGAGCTTGCGGGCGCTGCAGGATTTCAGTCCTTCACGGCGTAGTGTGTTACCAATTGTTTTCTTGGTGACTATGGTCCCAACTGCCTTGAGATCATTGACAATATCCTCCCGTGAAGTTCTGGGCTGATTCCTCACCGTTCTCATGATCATTGAAACTCCACGAGGTGAGATCTTGCATGGAGCCCCAGTCCGAGGGAGATTGATAGTTATTTTGTGTTTCTTCCATTTGCGAATAATCGCACCAACTGTTGTCACCTTCTCACCAAGCTGCTTGTAGCCCATTCCAGCCTTGTGTAGGTCTACAATCTTGTCCCTGACATCCTTGGACAGCTCTTTGGTCTTGGTCATGGTGGAGAGTTTGGATTCTGATCGATTGATTGCTTCTGTGGACAGGTTGTCTTTTATACAGGTAACAAATTGAGGTTAAAAGCACTCCCTTTAAGAGAGTGCTCCTAATCTCAGCTCCTTACCTGTATAAAAGACACCTGGGAGCCAGAAATCTTGCTGATTGATTGGGGATCAAATGCTTATTTCACTCATTAAAATGCAAATCAATTTATAACTTTTTTTTGAAATGTGTTTTTCTGGATTGTTTTTTTTTGTTCTCACTGTTCATATAAACCTACCATTAAAATTATAGACTGATCGTTTCTTTGTCAGTGAGCAAACGTACAAAATCAGCAGGGGATCAAATAATTTTTTTTCCTCACTGTATGTTGTCACTTTGAGAAAATCAATGAAAAAAACCCTGAGGAAAATAAAAATATTTACAGATGACTGTACTATATACCAAATGTGAAGCTGAAAATAATGCTCTATGAACCATTTGTGTTAAATATGGTCTGAAAATCTAAGAAGTTTGCAAATTTGAGTCTGGAAATGTATGGAATTTTGAAATGGAAAATGTGTAGGAACCCTGTATTTTCCCTTTAATTCTGTTTACACCTTTACCAAATTCCACTTTTAGTTGTAATTTTTCTGTGAAATGTTTTATTTTTCCCCAAGTTCTGTTTTATCCTTTCCCAAATTTAGTTCTGTTGTTTTATTCTATGAATTATTCTTTCCATTTTTTTTTTCTGTCAAATCTGTTTTAGGGCCTGTGCAATGTTTATTTTTTCCAAATTATGTCTGTCTTTTTTGTCTGCATTGCATTTTAATGTTTTATTTAAACTCCAAAAATCAAAAGGATTGTTGAATCAGTTGCATTCATAAAACTTTTAACAACTTTTTTTTCATTTATTTATTTATAATAATATGTCTCTAAGAAATGTTTTATTTTTTCAGAAATTCTGTGTTTTCTGTTTTAATTTCAGCATTTTTTGTTTAATACAAATTTAATATAAAATTTAATACTATCATTTATTTATTTACTTATGTTTCGCAAACGATGCTGCACAACAGAGGTTTATGGTAAAAATGAAAGCATGAAAAAACTTCCCTTAAAAGAGTAAAGTTTTAATCGTTTCATTGTCACTTTGTCACATTGTCACTACATGTACAATAGTAATATACTTCTTTCTGACTGAGCTTTTATTTTGACGGGTTGTCGTGAAGACCTTTGAATTTCTGACAGTAGTTTTTCTCAATGTTTAGCAGAGGATTTGTTGGATTTGTTCATCCAGTTGTGCTGGTTTCATGATCTCTCCTTCACATTCAGGTTGCAGGTGGCGTCGAAGTTCATGCCGGTGTCCAGCCTGATCATCGGTGAGTGGGTTTTGAAGTGAAGCGTGTGTGTTTGAGACAGACTGCAGGGTTGACGCTGTTGTTTTTCTGTCAGGTGTGGATCTGGTGCCGATCAGACCCATCCCAAACGTGGTCACGCTGCAGGAGGACATCACCACGGAGAAGTGCAGACAGGTGTGTGTGTGTGTGTTTGTGCGCTTCATTTTATTTATTTGATTATTCAACAATTCATTCAGCAATTTTATTTAATTATTTATTTACTGAGCTTCATTGGTTCAAAGTGAACCAACTCCAGCGTAAGCTAAACACAACCTAATGTTTTTAATATGACTGAATTAGTTTTTAAAGGGGTCATATGACGTTTCTAAAAAGAACATTATTTTGTGTATTTGGTGTAATGCAATCTGTTTACGTGGTTTAAGGTTCAAAAAACACATTCCACATATTGTACATTATTGTTGCTCCTCTCTGCCCCTCCTTTCTGAAACGTAGATTTTTACAAAGCTCATTGTTCTGAGAAGCGTGCTGTGCTGTGATTGGCCAGCTATCCAGTGCGTTGTGATTGGCCGAATGCCTTAAACTTGTGACAGAAATGTTACGCCCCTTACCGTATTTGGAAACACACAGCGTCTCCACGACAACAATACTACAGCGAGAATAAAAGTTATGACTTCTTTCTTTGCGTAAACATTTTGGCGGTGTAATGCAAATTAGGGCTGTGACGATAAATCGATGCGGAATGGATTCGTGGATGGATTCTGAGATCTTCCGAATCCATCGTGATTCTCTTTGAAATGGATTCTGAGCTTACATTTTAACAGCAGATGGCGCTCTAATCTAGTTTTTACCCACACACTCAAATGCTCATTAAAGTGCCCCTATTATGCCTTTTTCGAATATTACCTTTCATGTAGTGTGTCATGTAGTTGTATGTGAACATAAACTATCTGCAAAGTTATGAAGCCGACAGTGCACGATAAATAAAGTTATTGTCTATCAATAAAAAAGAATCGGCTCGCAGTCGCCTAAACGAGTCGTCAGGAATTCGAATCTTATTCTGTTACGGCTGTACATCACAAAGTAACACATTTGCATAATGTCCACCCACGTTCTATGTCGCGAACAACTTGCTATCACATCTTATAATTATCACAAACTTGTTAACACTTGACACTTACGACTGAGAAACGTCCTGCTCCAGTCGTGCTTGCGAATCAGTCTCTTGTCGATCAGCCACTTCAACCGTTTCATCATCAGACTCCGGCTCAAATTGATAAGGAACAATCGATACCATGTTTTCTATGTATTGACAAGTCTCCAGGGCTGTCATTCTGTTATGGCAATGGGCGTTTCGTTTCCGACACGCGCTGTACGCGGTAGACCAATCACAAAGGACTGTGCCATCTGACCAATCACAGTAGTCAGGGCTCACAGAAAGGAGGGGTTTAGAGAGACTGATTCTTCTAACTGCTTTGCACGAGTCATTTACGAATCATTTAGAAATGAGGTAAAATTGAATCTATTTTTTGAGAAAACTAAAGTGTTTTTTGACCTTGCATGTATGTAAACCTGTTTTAGGAAACTCATAAAACAATATTAGCAACCTTAAAAATGGCATAATAGGGGCACTTTAAGAAGAGCGCTTGTGCGTTTGACTGAGTCTGTAATTTCACTTCGGATCAGAATGCTTTATGACACGAAATTAATGTAAACACAGTCCAGTGTGAACACCGTTGTAATTCGCTTCAATCTTTTTGAATTTTATGAGTGATTATTGTAGGTTCAAATGTGTGTGAGGATTTGGAAACAAGCAGAGTACGGCTGTTTGTAAAGCATGCAGCGCCATCTGCTGTTCAAAACTAAGCTCAGAATCGACTCGAGGAAGAATCGCCATGCATTGGGAAAATCTCAGAATCGATGCTGAATCAAGATTCGCGATGCATCAATTTATTTTCCCAGCTCTAATGCAAATCTTCCAACACAGTGACATAGATTTGTGGGGGCATGTTTAAATGAGGCGTTTTAGGAAGGCGTGGACGAGTCTTAACTTTTATAAAGAATATCTCTTTGGGTTTGAGACTTTAGTCTTTGCGACTTTACGAACAGCTTGTAACACTCCAAAAACAAAGGAAAACCTGAAATCGCGACATTGATAAACTGATAACAATTTTATAGAAACATTGCAAGCTACTAATTATATGCTTACATTTCCTTAGTTATTCAAAAAGAAGCAACAGAAAACAAGCAAAGAACATTTACATTACTGAAGAACATCATAACTGACTTCAGTGTAGCGCTTGTATATGCACTTTAAAAAACACTTTTGTTAAAATCAGTGAAGCTATCTACACTGTATGATGAATAAATTTCTTATACTTCCATTACATCGCACGTACATCTGCGCTTTGTTGTTTATGATGAGAGAATTCGTGAGAGAGCTGAATTTATATGTATTATATGAACAGATATGTGACCATGGAGCACAAAACCAGTAATAAGGGTAAATTTTTTTTTAAATTTAGATTTATACATAATCTGAAATTTGAATAAATAAGCTTTCCATTGATGTATGGTATTGTTAGGATAGGACGATATTTGGCTGAGATTCAACTATTTGAAAATCTGGAATCTGAGGGAGCAAAAAAATCTAAATATTGAGAAAATCGCCTTTAAAGTCGCCCAAATGAAGTTCTTATTAATGCATATTGCTAATCAAAAATTAAGTTTTGATATATTTACGGTAGGAAATTTACACAATATCTTCATGAAACATGATCTTTACTTAATATCCTAATGATTTTTGGCATAAAAGAAAAATAGCTTTGACCCATGCAATGTATAGTTGGCTATTGCTGCTAATATACCTGTGCTACTTATGACTGGTTTTGTGCTCCTGGGTCACATGTATAAGACAAGTTTGCACAAGATGTAGTTGTAGTTTATGCATCTTTT
Organism: Spinibarbus caldwelli; assembly: GCA_039654775.1. Classification (NCBI taxonomy): domain Eukaryota; kingdom Metazoa; phylum Chordata; class Actinopteri; order Cypriniformes; family Cyprinidae; genus Spinibarbus; species Spinibarbus caldwelli. The sequence continues at coordinate 2,523,008 of CM077230.1, forward strand.
CTGCAAAGATATTTAACAAGTGGTTTGTTTAACATTTACAATATGTTGATAACTTCATGTGTGGTGCACTTAGAATAGAATTTTCTTTAACTAGTGGGTTAATAGAGAAAAAGTTACTTGAATCATGTTGTAGTTACATTTTCAAGTCGACTAGTTAAAAATCGTATAAAAACCGAGAATCGGTCAAACTAGGGTTGCACGATAAATCAAAATGAAATTGCGATTAGACAGAAGCTGCGATTGTCATGCGTATCTTTCAGTGAAGCACGGTTCTGTGATCAGCAGTAAATCTCCATCCGAAGGCCAGAGGACGCTCTCGCGCAGAAACTCCAAATACACCCTGCTGCAGCTGAATAAACAGAAGATTTAACTAATTTCATTGATTCAACGTGACTAATAAACACACGACTATGACAATATATGGTTTATCGGAGTTCTTATTGTTTTCTTTATTATAAAGTATATTTATAATGCAATGCCTTTATCACTGCTTAGAATACTATGAAATATGTTGTGTGCCTTATTCTGTGTAAGAAGCCACATCATCTCAAAGAAGGATTTATTTCAAACACTCGGCTGATGTTATGAAGTGAGTTTGGAGTTAAAACGTGTTATTAAATGTGGTATTTTCAGATGGAGCAGCATTTACTACACAGAGCCTTAGTTCACTGAGAAGCTACGCAAACAGCTGTCATTATCGCGAACGTTTTCGATTTCATAATCGTGCAATAATATTGTCTGCGATTATATTAGGATTTGTTTTTTTGTTTTTTGGTATAACTAGTCAGTGAACTACGGCTCTGTGTAGTAAATGCTGCTCCATTTGAAAGCACGTGATGGAGATTTACTGCTGATTACAGAACCGGCTTTACTGACAAGATGTGCATGGAAATTAGGGCTGGTCCGAATACCATTTTTTTGAGCTTCGAAGCTTCGGTAGTAATCAACACCGAATATTCGAAGCTTCGGAGGGAGGGGGCTGAACATATTCTTCTCTCTAATAAAGGCAGGAATCTCTGTGTGTCTGTCTGTCTGTTTGCATTTTTATTATGTCGAGAACCGTTCATCCAATCGACTTCACGCGTGGCGGGTGTGTTGCTGCGGACCCAATGGAGTGCAGTGTTGCAGTTTGGTGCAATATGGACACGCGTTCAGAATTAATAAACTTTTTTTAATAAACTACAGAACAGCGTGAGCCGGAAGCGGCGCGCCTCACGCGAGCAGGGCTTATATGCTCTGAGAACGGACACTGCACTAGTGATACAAAACACACAGGTCTGTTAAGAGCAATACTTTTAATAAGGTAGCCCAACATTTTTCTAACAAACAGATCACTCCCAAATCAGAAATTAGCAGCACAGTAATTACTGACACCGTAAAGGGTAGGCTCTTTAAATAAAAGAAGAACGAAAAATAAATGAAGTTCAACGAACTGTAATAAATAAGGAACACAGTAGCATACTTTCAATAACAGCATCACACATTTTAATTAACGAACAGTTTAAATAAAATAAAAATTTTATGACTAGTAAGTATTTTCCAAGCAAATTAAGTGCACGTTTTTATCATGTGTAAAATTACTGATTAACATGGCGGATAAAAGCAGCTCGTTTTTTTACACCAACAATATACTATAGGCGTAGCCTACTACTTACAGAACTGATTTTTCAAACTTGATGTGCTGTTGTGTTAGGCCAGTTTCAAATCGCATATTTGCCACACTGCCTTTGTCTTGTCCTCACTCAATTTAAAGTGCTTCCACACAGCTGAGGTCTTCAGCATTTTTGTCTTCTCTTCCAGATGAACTGAATCATGACGTTCATGACTTTCACTCATGGGCGATTCATATTCAAGCGCGAATGAGAACCGTTTCGCAGGGGGTGCCAGGTATTCGGGGAAAAAAACAAAGAAGAATATTCGAATCTCAAAATTGAAAATCGAATGCCAACCCACCGAACGAGTAATCGAATATTCTGGTCCAGCCCTAATGGAAATCACATTCTATTTAATTGTGCAGCCCTAGGCCAAACGTTCTGAAAAAATGGAGATTTTATATTTTTGGCATATGTGCTCAGGCTCTCAGGAAGGAGCTGCAGACGTGGAAGGTGGATGTTGTGCTGAACGATGGCGCGCCGAACGTCGGAGCAAACTGGCTGCACGACGCTTTCTCGCAGGCAAACCTGACGCTGATGGCGCTCAAGCTGGCCTGCGAGTTCCTGACCAAAGGCGGCATCTTCATCACCAAAGTCTTCCGCTCCAAAGACTACCAGCCACTCATGTGGATCTTCCAGCAGTTCTTCAGGAAGGTGCAGGCCACCAAACCGCAGGCCTCCAGAAACGAGTCCGCCGAGATCTTTGTCGTCTGCCAGGGTAAAACTATCTTGTTTATTGTATCATTCATTCTATCATTCTTTCTATAGCTCTATTGTTTGTTTGTTTGTTTTCATCTATCATTTGTTTTTTTTAAGTATTGTTTGTTCTTTATAAAATTCTGTCTATCTATTAGTGCTGTCAAACGATTAATCGCATCCAAAATAAGTTTTTGTTTACATAAAATGTGCGTGTGCTGTGTATATTTATGTATATATAAATACACACACATGCATGTGTATATATTTAAGAAAAAATGTTTATATATTTGTGTGTGTATATATATATATATATATATATATATATATATATATGTGTGTGTATATATATACACACACACACATATATATACACATACACACACATATATATATATATATATATATATATATATATATATATATATATATATATATATATATATATATATATATATATATATATATATATATATATAACACACACACACAGTGGGGCAAAAAAGTATTTAGTCAGCCACCAATTGTGCAAGTTCTCCCACTTAAAAAGATGAGAGAGGCCTGTAATTTTCATCATAGGTATACCTCAACTATGAGAGACAAAATGAGAAAAAAAAAATCCAGAAAATCACATTGTAGGATTTTTAAAGAATTAATTGGTAAATTCCTCGTTAAAATAAGTATTTGGTCACCTACAAACAAGCAAGATTTCTGGCTCTCACAGACCTGTAACTTCTTCTTTAAGAGGCTCCTCTGTTTTCCACTCGTTACCTGTATTAATGGCATCTGTTTGAACTGTTTGATCAGTATAAAAGACACCTGTCCACAACCTCAAACAGTCCAACTCCAAACTCCACCATGGCCAAGACCAAAGAGCTGTCAAAGGACACCAGAAACAAAATTGTAGACCTGCACCAGGCTGGGAAGACTGAATCTGCAATAGGTAAGCAGCTTGGTGTGAAGAAATCAACTGTGGGAGCAATTATTAGAAAATGGAAGACATACAAGACCACTGATAATCTCCCCCGATCTGGGGCTCCACGCAAGATCTCACCCCGTGGGGTCAAAATGATTACAAGAACTGTGAGCAAAAATCCCAGAACCACACGGGGGGACCTAGTGAACGACCTGCAGAGAGCTGGGACCAAAGTAACAAAGGCTACCATCAGTAACACACTGCGACGCCAGGGACTCAAATCCTGCAGTGCCAGATGTGTCCCCCTGCTTAAGCCAGTACATGTCCGGGCCCGACTGAAGTTTGCTAGAGAGCATTTGGATGATCCAGAAGAGGATTGGGAGAATGATGAAACCAAAATAGAACTTTTTGGTAAAAACTCAACTTGTCGTGTTTGGAGGGGAAAGAATGCTGAGTTGCATCCAAAGAACACCATACCTACTGTGAAGCATGGGGGTGGAAACATCATGCTTTGGGGCTGTTTTTCTGCAAAGGGACCAGGACGACTGATCCGTGTAAACGAAAGAATGAATGGGGCCATGTATCGTCAGATTTTGAGTGAAAACCTCCTTCCATCAGCAAGGGCATTGAAGATGAAACGTGGCTGGGTCTTTCAGCATGACAATGATCCCAAACACACCGCCCGGGCAACGAAGGAGTGGCTTCGTAAGAAGCATTTCAAGGTCCTGGAGTGGCCTAGCCAGTCTCCAGATCTCAACCCCATCGAAAATCTTTGGAGGGAGTTGAAAGTCTGTGTTGCCCAGCGACAGCCCCAAAACATTACTGCTCTAGAGGAGATCTGCATGGAGAAATGAGCCAAAATACCAGCAACAGTGTGTGAAAACCTTGTGAAGACTTACAGAAAACATTTGACCTCTGTCATTGCCAACAAAGGGTATATAACAAAGTATTGAGATGAAATTTTGTTATTGACCAAATACTTATTTTCCACCATAATTTGCAAATAAATTCTTTAAAAATCCTACAATGTGATTTTCTGGATTTTTTTTTTTTTTCTCATTTTGTCTCTCATAGTTGAGGTATACCTATGATGAAAATTACAGGCCTCTCTCATCTTTTTAAGTGGGAGAACTTGCACAATTGGTGGCTGACTAAATACTTTTTTGCCCCACTGTGTGTGTGTGTGTGTGTATATATATATATATATATATATATATATATATATATATATATATATATATATATATATAAAATATTATGTATGTTTGTAAATCGGTCATGATGAGAACGCAAGGCTGTTCATTCCATTTTTGGAACAGAGAAACAACCTTTCTTTGACTAAATGTGCATTGTGATGAAATCACAGGACGCGTCTAAGCCCAAAATCTGCAGGAAATCTGCGGCAATTACGAAAATTTGCAAGCTCTAGCGAAAATTGCGGAGTTTGCTTGATTTTGAGATAAATTCAGCGATCGCAAAATCCTGGAGGGACTGAATAGTCAAAAATAAATTGTATGAGTCAAAATGATAGATTGTTCTTTTATGCTAAAAATCATTAGGACATTAAGTAAAGACCATGTTCGATGAAGATATTTTGTAAATTTCCTACCATAAATATATTAACTTAATTTTTGATTAATAATATGCATTGCTTAGAACATCATTTGGACAACTTTAAAGCAGATTTTCTCAATATTTAGTTTTTTTGCACCCTCAGATTCCAGATTATCTCAGCCAAATATTGTCCTATATTAACAATTATTTATTCAGCTTTCAGATGAAATCTATATTAAAAAATTGACCCTTATGACTGGTTTTGTGGTCCAGGGTCACATATATAATGTAAATTATATGAATATAAATATATACATGTAAATATTTTTAAAATATATATTGTATTTGCATGTATTTATATACATAGTAAATATACACAGTACACACATTATGTAAACAAACTTTTATTTTGGATGCGATTAGTCTCGATTAGTCACACGGTTTGATAGCACTACTAGCTATCTATAATTTATCTAGCTATCGTTTGCTTGTTCTTTTGTTCACTTGTTCTGTCATTCTCTATGTTCTATCATTTGCTCTATTATTTGTTCTTTTGTTTGCTATGAATTCCTATCCATCATTCTATATAGTTTTTGTTCTGGTGTTTGTCATTTGTTCTGTCGTTTGTTCTATGATTGTATTTGTATGTTTGTTCTACTGTTAATTTGTTCTATCATTCATTTCTGTTCTGTCTGTCATTTTGTCATTCTATCTCATTCTATCTATCTATCTATCTATCTATCTATCTATCTATCTATCTGTTCTGTCTATCATTTGTTCTATCATTCGTTCTACATTTCTGTTGTTTGTTTTTTACCAATAATTCTATCACCTGTACTATAACAGGGTGTCCGCGGGTCCTTAAAATGTCTTAAATAACGTTTTCCTAATAAAAGGCCTAAAAAAGTCTTAAGTTCATATCTGCAGAAACCCTGTATAATTCTATCATGTTGTTTTTTTTTTTTTTTTTTTTTTTTTTTTTTTCTGTCTGTATGTGTATATGAATATATTTCTCTCTCCTTCAGGTTTTTTGGCCCCGGATAAAATTGACAACAAGTTCTTCGACCCCAAACACGCTTTTAAAGAGGTTGATGTTCAAGTGAAAACTGTCAAGGAGCTGGTTAGCAAAAAAAAGCCCAAAGTATGTCTTATTACATTTTACAGTAATATATTTTCATTAATTGTTTAAATTTATGTATTTTATGTGTATTGTATTACATTTTTAAAATTTTATAACATTTATTGTATTATTATGAGTTATTTTGTTTAAAAAAAAAAATCATCCATGTAATTTTTACTTTCTAACATTTTATTTACTCGTTTTTCTGTGGTGTTTCAGGCTGAAGGCTACAGTGATGGCGATCTCACTCTGTATCACACTTTCTCAGTGACTGAATTCTTAAAAGCCGAAAACCCTGTCGATTTCTTGAGCAAAGCCAATGAGGTATGATTTCAAAACACTTCACTTATATTCCAGACATCAGTGTGCATGTCTAGCAACACCCTAGCAACCACACAGAAAACCCTAGCAACCACATAGCAACACCATAACAACCATCCCAGGTACCCTAGCAACGCCCTCACAACCAAACTGAGTACCCTGGCAATCGCATAGCAACATCCTAGCAACCACCACAAGTACTCTAGCAACCGCGTAGGAACCACCCAGAACACCCTAACAACCGCCTAGCAGTGCAACACCCTAGCAACCATCCCAGGTACCCTAGCAACCAAACAGTACCCTGGCAACCGCATAGCAACACCCTACCAACCACCCATAACACCCTAATAACCGCCTAGCGGTGCAATGCCCTAGCAACCATCCCAGGTAGCCTCGCAACCAAAATGAGTACCTTGGCAACTGCATAGCAACATCCTAGCAACCACCCTAGGAACCACCACAAGTACTCTAGCAACCGTATAGCAACACCCTAGCAACCACCCAGAACACCCTAACAGCCACCTAGCAGTGCCCTGGAAACCGCTCATGTCAACATAGCAACTACTTAGACAGTCTCAAGCAACCGAGTGCCGAGTTTTGCCACGGCAAGCACCACTCACATTTTCTTCAGGAAATGTACATATCTAGTTTCTCTTTTTCTGCTCCAGATAACCTTCGATAACCCCGAGGTGGAATCTCATCCTGTCACTTCGTCAGAAATCAGAGAGTGCTGCTCCGATATTAAAGTCCTGGGCCGAAAGGAACTGCGGTGAGTGACTGCGCTTGTTGACCATATATAGAGAGTCAGTGTCCAGAGCCGAAATCTGATTGATTGTTGTGTTCTTAGTCTGCTGTTGTCATGGAGATCCAAGCTGAGGAGATTCCTGTCTAAAAACCTGAAGCAGGAAGCCAAGCAGCTGGACCAGGAAATGAGGTGCGTCATCACGTCATAGAGTTCACATATCGTAGATTCAAACTCTGTTAATAACTACGTATTTTATTGCGGTTTTAGCTCAAACGACGACGATAGCGATGCTGATGAGAAGGAAAGCAAGAAAAAGGGAGGCGAACAGAAGGATGAGGAGGACAATGAGGAAGAGGAGTTGGAGAAGAAGCTGGCGCAGATGAAAGCCGAAGAGTTCGCCGAACTCAAACGGTAGATTTTCATTTGTATATCTAAACCAAGCTATCAATGAAACTGAACAATGTTAAATTATTATCAATATAACGATATAATGTAAATATAATGTAAAGTCGCTTTGCATAAATGTCGGCTAAATGAATAAATGTAAATATTATTACTATATTTTAATTGTTTTTATAGTGATTTGATAAATGATTTAGTAATAAATAGATTTAATAATAATCTAAATTATTAATAATTTACAAAAATTCTAAATATTAAATTAAGCAAATAAATAAAACAAGTACATTTATAAACATATACACACACAAAAAAATTTTTGTGATGTAAAGTTGTTTTTTTAATATTGTTTTTTGTTTTTGAATTTAATATTGAATTTTCCATTTTTAGATATAATTTTGTTCTATATCAAAACTATTAATATAACCAATATAAACAATCTAATATTACTATTATATATTTATATAAATATATTATAAAATATTAAGATCTAAATGTTAATATTTGAATTACTTTGTATGAAAATGTTTTTTAAATTTGAGATTTTAAAATTTTCTATTTTCATTCATCTAAGTAATCATAAAATATAACTAAAATATAACAATTTAAATATTAATGTAATTAATAAAATATAAACAAATTTAAATATAAAAAATTAATATTACTAATGTATATTTTCATTTATTTAGTGACTTAATATTTAAAGGTATATTTTATTGTTTAATATTTTGAATTCGATTTTATCTTAGTTTTTAAAAATATTTTTTATACATTTTTAGTTTTAATTTACTTATTTATTTTAGTAATGTGGAAATGTTTTCTTGACAAGTAGCTGAAGTGAAATAAATTTTTTAAAATAAAAGTTTTTCAGTTTTAAGATGTTTCATTTCATGTATTGAATTTTTTCATTTAGTTTTAGTTAGCGATAATAACCCTGCTGTTCGAACGTTAAATTATTGTCTTTGAAGCTGGTGTTTTTAACCGGTTTGACGTGTGTTTTTGTTGGTAAACAGGAAGAAGAAGAAGCTGCTGAAGGAGAAGCGGAAGCAGAGGGAGCGAGTCGAGCTGAAGATGGATCTTCCCGGGGTCTCCATTGCCGAAACCAGCGATTCCTCCATGTTTTCTCTCAACACCATCAAGAAGGCCCAGGTAAGGAACCAGCAGGTCTTCAGGACGCTGAGCGACTCCTGAGCTCGTCCTGATGGTGTGTGTGTCTGTGTGTTCTTCAGGGTCTGAGTGAAATCACACAGGGAGACATGAAGGGAGCCAATGCTTTATTGGAGGAGGAGGAAGAGGAATACCTGCACATCTCTGATGAAGACGAGGACGAGCGAATGTCTCTGGCCTCTGACCTCGACTCAGACGATCTTGAGGAGATCGAGAAGAAAGAGAAAGAAATCGAGGAAAAGATGCCTAAGAAGAAGTACGGTTCTTTTTCCTTCCTTTAGTGGAATACGTTTAGTTTGGTTTGTCTGTTACATTAACATATATGAAGTATAAAATGATATTAGAATTTTATATTAAATAAAAAAATTTAAAAAGTTAAATTTTTATATACTATATATATATATATATATATATATATATATATATATATATATATATATATATATATATATACACATTAGTATGACATAAGTATAAAATTAATGTAAATATAATATATTGTTTATTTGGAATGTAAAAATATATTAAAATATCAAGTAAATATGTATATTTCTTGACTTTTGTTATAAATAATATTATACAATATTAATTGTCCTATGTAAAATATATATTTTATAAATAGGGCTGGGCGATATGGCCAAAAAAATTATCACGATAATTTTTTTCATATCAGTCTATATCGATAATTATCACGATAAATGTCAAATCTTTATTTCTTTCAAGTTTAAAGCCAGAATTTTGCTCCAAAGTGAAAGTTGTAGAAACCAGACCATTAATTTTCTTTAAAATAAATATCTAAATAGAAAAATTTATTTCTTAGTTTCTGCATGTTCTAGAATCAGAATCAGAATGAGCTTTATTGGCCAGGTATGCTTACACATACGAGGAATTTGTTTTTGTGACAGAAGCTCTACAGTGCAACAGAAGGACAGCAACAGGACAGGACACAGATAATAAAAGAATGAGTGATATTGTTTCAAATCAAGAAACAGGTTTGGGTTGCCTGATAATATTAATAATAATAATATCACTTTTTTGTCTCTTAGAAATGCACATTTGATATTAGCTTGAGTTAGGATGCAGAGGTAAATTTTTGTTCATTTTTAAAATTAGAAACATCTGTAAAAATTGTACCAACCTCAGTTTTATATGGTTAAATTTATTCTGACCAAGTTTTTATTTTTATTTTTTTTTTTAATTAAGCATTGGTCTCCCATAGTAGCATACATTTAAATCATGATAAACACAGTTAAAACCACAAATATAGCACCTCAATAGCATGGTAAAAATATAAATGTTTTTTTAGGTAAGTTAGCCTATTTGTATGAAAAACAGTAGTCTAAAAACATTCAGTATAAATGCACACATGCTATAGCTTAATCACAAATACATACACTATAAATATATACCATTACTCTTGTAATAAAATTCAATGTGAATATCCCACATTTCTGCCACAATACCATGGTGCAGTGAGTGTTACTACAGTAAATCCATGGTAAATGATGGTGATGTGTAGATTGAAAAGCCTTCTGACTGTCTCGTTGCACACAGTGTTTCTCCTGTTTGTCTTTAAACTAGTTTAAATCACTGAGTCATTTGTGTTCATCGCTGAATGCAAGCGCTTCACACTGGATCTCACAGCGCGGTTTAGTGCTCGCGTGACCGAGTAAACACGTCTGCTCTAGTGACCTCGGGCCACGCGGCAGTTTGAACTTTGATCCGAGCGGATAAACGGTCCGTGTGGCGCAATTCAAATGAGTCGCGCTGTTTCGTTCCACTTTTGGCGCATAAACATTATATCGAACATTTATCGAACGCTTCATATCGTTTTATCGAGGAAAATTATATCGCGATAATTATCGTTATCGAATTATCGCCCAGCCCTATTTATAAATGTCTTTTTTTTTTGTGTGCATTTATATTTTAATTGTTTTATCAATATAAAAACTAAGGGCCACTTTTACTAACAGCTTGCACCAGCGCAAACCGTCTTTTGCCGTTAAAATAGTATTGTCAGATTTTAAAAATATAAATGTGCGTATTTTTCTGCATTTTTTTTTTAATCTTTAAAGCATAATGTAAACTATTTATTTTAGATTTTTGTTTTGTTTTTATATTTGTTTTATATTAACTTTATAATTATTAATATATAAACATAATATAAATATTAATACATTGTCGTAACATAGGTAGCTAATAGCAGGTTCCTACATTATTTTTGTAGCAGTAATTGTAAAAACTGATGTTTTGGCACAAACTGTACTTGCCATGGTAAATCTTTGTAATATTTAATAGAAACTGTATTTTTAAATGTTTTATGGGAGAAAGAAAATATAGATAAAAAAAAAATGAAGATTAAATAGTTACAATAACACAATTTTATTTTTGTACAAACTGTGTAACTTTTTACAACAGTATATGAATAGTTGTTTCCAAGGAATTCATTGCTGTTTTTTGCATTTCTGCAGAGTTTCGTTCGCCAGCGAGCCGCAGGACGAAGGGGAAGCGAACAGGAACGAGTTACTCGTCGAACTGGAAGGAAAAGATGAGAAGAGAGAGCGCGAAACCAACATGTGGTTCAGCAAGGTCTGAATCGCGCATTTAGACTTTAAAATCTACCGTAAACCGGTTTTGTTTAAGTTTTCTTTACGTTGTGCAGGACATCTTTTCCGAGTTGGATTTGGACGACAACACCGATGCCTTGAGCGAACTGAAACAAACCCAGCTGCTGCAGACCAGAAAAGGCAAAAAGAGGAAAGTGGAAGAGGAGGCGGAGCCTGCCGTGCAGGAACAGGAAGTGAAGAAGCCCTCACAGGAAGTGAATGCGGATGAAGACGACAGCGACTCTGATGACGACAGCAGCGATGATGAGAGGTGAGACATGTATATTTTTGTTAATATTAATGCTTTTATACTTGATTTTGTTTGCTAAAAAGGATTTTTTCCGACAGAGAAATTGCGCAAATGAAACAAGCCTCGACAAGCGTCGGCGCAAGAGGAGCAATGGATGACGACAACTTTCAAGTCGTTCCTGTTGAAAAAATAAGTCAGTTGAGAATCGTATTTAACATTCAACGCCATCTGAAAATAGTTTCATTGTTAATAGTCTCTTTTTTTCGCAGACAAACGTGCACGAATTCTCGATGCAGAGGGTTTGGCACTCGGCGTTCAGATCGCTACGTCCAAAAAGCGAGCGCGAGACCTGATCGACGGCTCCTTCCACAGGTCAGACTGCGCTAATGACTTAACGATTACGTTATTTGCGCATTTCTGAGGTAATAACATTGTCTTTGTGCTGCTCTCGTAGGTTTGCGAATTCTGAGGATATGACCGAAATTCCCGCGTGGTTGGTTGACGATGAAAAGAAGCACCGGAAGAAGCCTGTTCCCGTCACCAAGGAAATGGTGGAGGAATACAAGCAGAAATGGCGGGAAATCAACGCCCGGCCAGTCAAGCGCGTGGCAGAGGCCAAAGCGCGCAAGAAGAGACGGGTGAGACAATCTTGACATCTTAAACACTAATAGAAATACAGTGTTTAAGAGCAGATGTCTGAAAAGCTGACGAGTGATGAGAAGAGAGAGAATGCTGTATAGTTTTTATTATAATAATGAATATTATTAATAGTAACAATGAAATATTTGATTGCATTGTAAAAATTCATTTTATTGTTGATATTATATAATTTTTATATTTAAAAGATGTTTACTTTTTTATATGTACATAAATTTTGAGTTATAAAAATGATTTTCAGATTTATTATGTAGTTAATATGGCATTTTGTATTTAAAACCTGTTTGTTTTCATTGTATTGAAAAAGTTTTACTTATATTTTTTTTAGTTATATCAAAATGTTTTTAAAAATCATTGTGCAGTGGAAAATGGTCAAACAGTTGGCTGTTTCTGGTGCTACAAACATGCTTTGATTTCAGAAAACTCAAACTGAATCTGGCCATTAAATGCGTGTTTTCTGTTGTAGATGTTGAAGAAGATGGAGGAGGCCAAGAAGAAGGCCGAAGCTGTGGTGGACACGGTGGATATTTCAGAGCGAGAGAAGATGGCTCACCTCAAGAGGTCGGCCTCGACATCCACACGTCTGCTTCGTTTCATTCCCAACGCACTGAAGCCTAATCATTTTCTCTTTCCTTTGCTCACAGCATCTACAAGAAGGCCGGCGTGGGGAAGGAGAAGCGAGACATCACGTACCTCGTGGCTAAGAAGGGTGTGGGACGCAGGGTGCGCCGTCCCGTTGGAGTCAAGGGCGCTTTCCGCGTGGTGGACGGACGATTGAAGAAAGACACCAGAGCTGCGCAGAGGAAGGAGCAGAGGGGGCGGGGCAAAGGAGGGCGGGGCCATAAAGGAGGGCGGGGCATGAAGGCAGGAAAAGGACGTGCAAATAAGAAGTGATGGATGCCCATCTCGTCCTCATTCAGACTGATTGATTGAGCTGCTCGTATTGTTTACAAGTCTATAGCGCTATACGCTAATCTACTTGTCCAGCCCATCGTAAGGCCTTTAGTTACCGATGGCATGCTGTTTTCCTTGGACTTTGACTCACATGATTATAAATAAGGGTTTGAACCCTTCCCGCAGTCAGACGCGGTTCAGACTGATGTTTTCAGCATTGTTATATTGCTGCGTGTTTTCATATCAAACGTATACTTTGTGGTATATGAACGTCAGATGTATACGTGAACTTCCTGATCTTTCTGAATTAATTATGCCAATTTATATATGATAAATCTGCTTGGATTGTTAGTAACATTTTAAATAAATTCAAACTGAATGACGAATTGATGTTTTGTTAAATAATACTGAATTTTTTTTTTTTTTTTTCATTACTGTGATTTGGTATATTTTAAATGTATAATTTAAATATTAAAAAATGTAAACAATATAAACGTTATAAAGTCATATAAAAAAAAATCTACGTTATAAATCTACAACATAATATATAAATAAATATTTGTTTACATTGTTTAAATTTTTAAAAATTTATACAAAAAATGAAAACCTAAAAAATATTGATTACAGTTTAAATTCATTGAAAGTTCTAGAATTTATTTTAAATGTATATTTATTTAAAAAAAATATATCTTGTAATTGTAAAATATAATTATTATAATTGTAAAAACTTTCTTCTTTTTTTTTTTTTTTTTTTTTGGCTGGAATGTGTACTTACCATGTGTTTTTTTTTTTTTTTTCTCTCATTTTTATTTGTTGTGTTTGAGATTTAGATTTAGCAATGAATCTTGATTCTCAATCTCCAAAAATTCAAAATTTAAATTTCAATTGAATTATTAAAGCTGCAGTCCCTATCTTTTTTTTTTTTTTTTTTTTTTTTTTTTTTCTTTTTTTTTATAAAAATGATCCAAAATCAATATTTGAGCAAGTACATAACCAGCCAGTGTTCAAAACTATTGCCTTTAGCCCGATTCACAACGATTAGCTTATAATAATGTTTTCTAATTTGAGTTGTACGGGTAGGTTTTCGCAGGAAATTTGAGCATGGCACTGCGTCATTACGTCACGTCTGTAAACAAAGAAGTTGTCCCGTTTAGTAGGCTATCGCATGTGAGGATCCTGCAGGTGGCGGATCGTTTAGCCTTTTCTCACAGCAGCTAGAATAATTAAATATATCATTTTGATGGCGGATTTTAATCCAGAAAGGATTGTGTTTATGAAACACGTGAAAGAAATTAAATTATATTCCAGTTTTAAATGTGCTTCTGATTACAGATAGCCTGAGATTACACAAGATTTGTATTTTAAAGAAAACCAGTTCGAAGGGAGCATAGTTTGTTCTTTGGGTAAAAAGAATTTCTTAAATTAATATGAAATTCGAATGGTATGACAGAGATCAGACTACAGAATTTGAAATCTACACTCTAATACACACTATACTCATAGTCACATAATGCTGATGTTATTAACATTAATAATTTGAGAATAAAGTATAACAATAATAATAATAATTTACATGGTTTGATGTGATGTGAGCTAACCGATCTTTAGATTAAATCACCATTGGTAGAGCGATTTATGGTAATGCTTTTTTCCTCAGAAATCCAAAATTCATATTTGGGTCATATATTCCAAGACACAGGCTAGAATCTGTGATTGTGAAGTACAGTAAACATCCACACTGGTGTGGTGACTGACAGCAACACATTCAGGTTGTAATCAGGTTGTAATTCCAGGTTTTCAAACAGATGGCGACAAAGAGGCAAAACTTACAGACTGCAGCTTTAAGGATCTGGTTTCATTCAAATGCATACTGTATAAATGCACTTGTGCAAGATGCAATTTATTTTGCAATCAAATGAAACATCATCTGTCACAAAATTGATCAACACCTCGAATGCAAAGAGAATTGTTTCAAATTTTGATCGAATTGACGTCTACAGATTCCCAGCTAGTAAATTTAGCTTCCCAGAACGTTCTGAGAACATTATTTTGTGGTTCCCAGAACAGATGACAGAAAACATTAACTGCGTAAATAGAATGTTCTCGTTAGGTGTGGAGAATATTCCTATAACATTTTTATTTGGCTTCCAAAAGAATAACCGTATGCCAACGTTAGGGGAACATTCTGTTTTCTGACTAGTTGGCTCATGTATTGCATAATCTTTTGAGTGTAGATGTGCTGGTGAAATGTTTCTTCATCCTTCAAACCAATGGCGGACTGCTCATCTGGAGCACCGGGAGTTTTCTCGGTGGGCCGCTGTACAATGTGGGCCGGCCCTTTTATATAAAAAAATGGATTGCAGTAAATGTACATATATCCTTCCATATATGTACAGCCACGCTGCCCACTTCATTCAAAAATTCTAATTAATTTTCAGGAATGCAAACTACTACTGGCTTTTTCAAATGTCTCAGATTTTAATGCCGTTATTCGAATCGTCACAATGCAGGCTACATAATGCAGTTTTCAGCAGACATGAGGTTAGAGTTAATGTAAATCTGCTTTCTTCCGTGATTTCACGTGTCTAAGAAAATGTTTAAAAATCTATGAAATCATTCTCAATCTTACTCTACAGCATTGTAAATCTGAAGACTTTTGCTTTCGAGTGCTGTGCATAGGAAAGTGATTTATATTATAGACCTAATAAAAATATAATTTGTTTATTAATTCACATGGATTAGTCTATTTTATATACACTCGGGTGGTTAAAAGTTTGAAATGAGGCTTTTTATTGATTTATTTATTTGAAAGATTGAATTTATTTGATCAAAAATACAGTAAAACAATAGCCTAATATTAGGAAATATTACACTTAAAATAGTGGTTTTCTATTTAGGATGTTTTAAAATGTAATTTATTTATGTGATCAAAGCTGAATTTTCAGCATCATTACTCCAGTCTTCAGTGTCCCTTCAGAAATCATCTAATGCTGGCTAATTTGCTGCTTAATTATCAGTTATTATTTGTGATCAATTATTAATAATGGTTTTATTATTGGTATAATAGTTCTCAGTTAAAGAACAGCATTTATTTGAAATAGAAGTACTTTGTAATAAGTGTAAATATCTTTACTGTCACTTAAATCATTTTAATCAAATTGAATTTAATGTTTCTTGATCAGCAAATCGATTTCTGAAGGATCATGTGACACTGAAGATTGGAGTAATGATGCTGAAAATTCAGCTTTGATCACAGCAATCAATTATATTGTACTATATATTCGCATAGAAGACAGCTATTTTAAATTGTAACATTATATATTTCACAGTACTGTTTATTTTTCATCATCAAAATAATTTGCATAATCTTTTCCACAATTGGAGCTCTATTCCTTAAAATGATAGATGTGAAGCTCCTGCAAAAGGACAAATACTGTATATGACCAATAGAAAGGCACAATAAAAACAATCCGCATTCTGCACTATTCAAGTCTTCTGGACGATACCAGAGCATTGTGTCTCATGGACTGATAATATCGGTATTTAACTTTAGTGATATTAAACTATCCCTTGTAAAAATTCTTTAAAATGATTTACTATTTGCCATATACACCAGAAAAGACAAATTATAATGTCAAGAATATGCCACTCATTTATGGTGTGGTGTGTTGCGGACCGGGTTTGGTGGGCCGCTCTGTGCCAAAAAGTCCAGGGCCACTTTTTGGCCCCAGTCTGCCCCTGCTTCAAACCCTGTAAACCTCCAGTCCAAGAGTTCTGGATCGATTTGATCAGCTAACAAATTTTGGTTCCCAGAATGTTCAGCTAACAGTTTCTGGTTCCCAGAACCGACATTCTAATGTTCTCTGCCAAGAAACTTTCTGTAACATTGCAGCAAGGTTTAGTTATTTGATTTTCCACAAGGCAGCTTGTGTTCGCCAACTATTTTGTTCATGCATTGCATGTTCTTTTGAGTGTTTAGCTATATGTAGATGTTATGTAGACATTTCTTCATCCTTCAAACCCCCAAGTCCAAGAGTTCTGGATCGTTTTGACTTCCAGCCAAAGAAGGAAGACCGAGGGCGTCGACGCGCGTCACGAAGCGTCCCACGCCGCGGGAGCCGGTGAAGACTGGTGAGATGGTGAAGAGAGGGAGAGCGAGTAAACAAGAGGACGAGATGCTGTGAAAGATGCGGATTACATCACATCTCACATGTCTGACTGGATGATTCGCTCTATTGTGGCCCAAACAATGACGGCCGCGCGTAGTGGGCTTAAAAACGCTAGAATCGCGCGCACAGAGCGCAATCTTCTCGGAAGACAGGCAGCAACCGTCAGAGAGGTATATGAAGACAGATATTATGTTATTAACTTGATATGAAACTTTTGATACACTTTATTAGGTGTTTTATAAGGACGATCCGTTGCTGTCTGAAGGAAGTCTTGGAATGATTTGACCGTTACACTTGTTGTGTTTTAAATCCTTGTATTGGCGGGAACAAAAGCGCGGTTTGTTCTCCGCGTCCATTTGCGATGCATTTATGGCACGTTTTGTGAGTTTCATCGTGAATGGCTCTCTTATTTGTCTGTGAATGAGTAATTTGTGGACGCTGGGTCTGTGTGTGTGTGTGTTTGGCAGCGTTCAGCTCGAGTTTGAAATGTGCTGATCCAGTTTGTGCTGCGCAAACGCTTCGCATTCAGAACGTTCTTATGATGAACGGATAAAGTTTGATTGATCGGCTCGATTCGAGCCAAATGCTGATCGCACAGAACGGCTTTTGTTCATAAACAGGTCGATAGAGGCTGAAGGAAACCGCTGGAGAACCACAGCCAAACGGTTTGTTTGTAAAAAGTTAGTAGATAACATACGAAAAAGTATTGAGAATTAGTATCAACATAGTATTTGTAATAGTAGTTTACTCTCTTTTTTTTCTTTCTTCATGTAGCATCATATATCTCTCTCCAAAAGTGCCTTCAATAATATTGAGATCTTAAATTTGAGACAAATGTATCATAACTACAGATATTTATTAATAAAATAAAGTAGTTTAATGATGTCTAAAACCATTAGCCTAATGACACCTCTTGAAAGTTTCTTGCAAAGTTTATTGTGGTTTGTTATATATTTTGAAAGTATATGTCTATATGATGTATATTTATTATAAAAATTAAACAATTGGATTTAATCATCCTATAATTTATTATTATTAGTAGTAGTAGTAGTAGTATTTACATGTTGTAGGATATATTTATTATAATATTACACAAATACTTTTAATTTGTCCTTTAAATCATTATTAATATTGTTTATATGTTGTATATTTGTTATTATAATTACACAAATACATTTAATTTATCCTATAATTTATTATTGTTTGTTTTATATTTGTTATAAAAATTACACAAATGCATTTAATATATCATAATTTGTTGTTGTTTATTTACTAAAATATTAATCAATTTATTTGCTATTTGTAATAGTACCAAATATGGTATTTTGCCTAAATTTGTATGTATTGTATGTTTTAAAGTTTTTATCCTGAGAAAAAAAATGAAAGCTGAATCACGTTTGAGTGTAATATTTTCAAATGCGCTTTTACTGAAAATTTGAGCAGTGTTTGCATGCGCAAAACTTGCTGAGTGGTTGCCAGGCAGTTGCTATGCGGTTACTAAAGCGTTCTGATTGGTTGCTGGCACGTTGCCATGCGGTTACTATGTGTTTTTGCAATCCTTCGGTGTCTGGTGCGCAAACTTAAAGCCAGCTCTTCAGCACTAGTGTGTTCAGTACAGTATTGATTAGTTAGTGAGCAGTTGTTTCATTAGCGGTAATCATTAGTGAACGTGTGTGTGTGTGTGTTTGTGTAGGAGGGCGTTCTGATCCTCTGATTGATGGTGTTCACTCTGGTGGGCGGGGCCTCTCTTTGTGGAGCGGCGGCCCTCGTGCTCCTCGTCATCTCCACATCTACTGACTATTGGATGCAGTATCGCTACTCAGGGAACGCAGCCAATCAGGGCCTCTGGAGGTTCTGCATCAATCGCAAGTGCCACGCCCACACGTTGACCGTGGGTGAGTGCGGTAAAACCGCGGTAAATAGAGTAGGGGAACTATGACGTCACTTTGTAGGTGGATCGGCTGTTAGCATGAAACTGGTTCCCTCCACAAAAAGCCAATAGGATTTTTCCATAGGCTTTTGGATTATCGCAAAAAATAAGTTCTGTGTTCAATCATAGTTCAGGAAGCTTACACGTTTTGTCCATCAAAATAATCTTCACAAAATAATATAACTTTGATGAAGTTTGAAGCCTAAATAAAAGTGCCAGAACTTAAAAGCTAAACTTAGGATATAAACGAACTACAGCACCACGGTCGCTCGCCTTCAGCGTCACCACCAGCACGCTCCCGACAACTTCTCAAACTTATTTTTAAAACGTTCATTGAAAAGGATTTACTCTGTATATGAATTTTAATCCATGCTACATGAACCTTTTCATACAGTCAGGTCCATAAATATTGGGACATCGACACAATTCTAACATTTTTGGCTCTATACACCACCACAATGGATTTCAAATGAAACGAACAAGATGTGCTTTAACTGCAGACTGTCAGCTTTAATTTGAGGGTATTTACATCCAAATCAGGTGAACGGTGTAGGAATTACAACAGTTTGCATATGTGCCTCCCACTTGTTAAGGGACCAAAAGTAATGGGACAGAATAATAATCATAAATCAAACTTTCACTTTTTAATACTTGGTTGCAAATCCTTTGCAGTCAATTACAGCCTGAAGTCTGGAATGCATAGACATCACCAGACGCTGGGTTTCATCCCTGGTGATGCTCTGCCAGGCCTCTACTGCAACCGTCTTCAGTTCCTGCTTGTTCTTGGGGCATTTTCCCTTCAGTTTTGTCTTCAGCAAGTGAAATGCATGCTCAATCGGATTCAGGTCAGGTGATTGACTTGGCCATTGCATAACAATCCACTTCTTTCCCTTCAAAAACTCTTTGGTTGCTTTTGCAATATGCTTTGGGTCATTGTCCATCTGCACTGTGAAGCGCCGTCCAATGAGTTCTGAAGCATTTGGCTGAATATGAGCAGATAATATTGCCCGAAACACTTCAGAATTCATCCTGCTGCTTTTGTCAGCAGTCACATCATCAATAAATACAAGAGAACCAGTTCCACTGGTAGCCATACATGCCCACGCCATGACACTACCACCACCATGCTTCACTGATGAGGTGGTATGCTTAGGATCATGAGCAGTTCCTTTCCTTCTCCATACTCTTCTCTTCCCATCACTCTGGTACAAGTTGATCTTGGTCTCATCTGTCCATAGGATGTTGTTCCAGAACTGTGAAGTTGTTTGGCAAACTCTAATCTAGCCTTCCTGTTTTTGAGGCTCACCAGTGGTTTACATCTTGTGGTGAACCCTCTGTATTCACTCTGGTGAAGTCTTCTCTTGATTGTTGACTTTGACACACATACACCTGCCTCCTGGAGAGTGTTCTTGATCTGGCCAACTGTTGTGAAGGGTGTTTTCTTCACCAGGGAAAGAATTCTTCGGTCATCCACCACAGTTGTTTTCCGTGGTCTTCCGGGTCTTTTGGTGTTGCTGAGCTCAACGATGCGTTCCTTCTTTTTAAGAATGTTCCAAACAGTTGTTTTGGCCACGCCTAATGTTTTTGCTATCTCTCTGATGGGTTTGTTTTGTTTTTTCAGCCTAATGATGGCTTGCTTCACTGATAGTGACAGCTCTTGGATCTCATCTTGACAGTTGACAGCAACAGATTCCAAATGCAAATAGCACACTTGAAATGAACTCTGGACCTTTTATCTGCTCAATGTAATTGGGATAATGAGGGAATAACACACACCTGGCCATGGAACAGCTGAGAAGCCAATTGTCCCATTACTTTTGGTCCCTTAACAAGTGGGAGGCACATATGCAAACTGTTGTAATTCCTACACCGTTCACCTGATTTGGATGTAAATACCCTCAAATTAAAGCTGACAGTCTGCAGTTAAAGCACATCTTGTTCGTTTCATTTGAAATCCATTGTGGTGGTGTATAGAGCCAAAAATGTTAGAATTGTGTCGATGTCCCAATATTTATGGACCTGACTGTATAAACTGGAATAAATACAAAACTAGAGCCAAGCTAAAACTGAAACGAGACATTGGTAATAAATAGTTTAGTGAATAAATGAAATAATCATAACTAAAGGACATATGAAAGCACGTATTTCTGTACATTTCGAAATAAGGTGAATTAATAGTCAATAATTCCTTGATTAATATGAATATTTTTATTGAAAACATCTCTCCACGTACAAATAAAATTCTAGTGCATTTAATCTATTAAATAACAGCAGAGTGAGCGAGTTTTGGGATATGGTAAGATTAAACTTATTTTAGTGAATAAAGTACCACATTTCAAATATTGTTTTGTTAAGGAGGGCACACAAAATGTTATTTTATACTTGCTTCTTGAAAATTCTTAATCTATAACAGCTTCATGTGGCCGTAAACATTTAATTTTAATGTGGCTTTAAGCACTATGTATCGTTAAAGTTTCACTTTCACCACGTAAAGCTGGTAAATGTGGTGTTTACATAGAATAATCGTAACATGAGTTTACCTTATGGTACGAACCCAGAGTTTCTGTATCAGTAGGAAAGCAATAAAACGAGCATCTTCCATCCGAAGACTTCGGGGCAAAAAAACCCCATTGCCGAACAACAATATAAAATGCTGCAAATTATTAATTGGTTATTCTACAATTAATTGCACTATAAATTATACTACAATTGGAAAATACTGTAAATTGATAAACTGTTCGGCGTGATGACGTTGAATGTCTCCGACAGCGCCTGTAGTCCCATTTAGCAACTTGTTAGCAACCGTCTTTTTTAAGAAACGTAACAGTTTAAAAAAAATCATGAGTGGGGTGTAACTGGTGTGTTTTATGTCGTAGAATAAAACGTGAAAGTATCTTGAGCCTGTGTGAACAACGGACCTTATTTTAGGGGATTTAACCAAACTCCCATTCAAAAAAACCCATTGACTCTGAGACGATGGAACCGGAAGTGCTAAAATGCTAACTCGCTTCCGGGTTTTTGCCTACAAAGTGATGTCACAGTTCCACATATACTGCAGAGAGACAAGACAGCGGGAAATTTTACAAATATGGCATGTTTTTAATTATAGAAAAACTAAATTATTTTTATTCATCTTTATTCATGTGGGTAGATCAAAATTTCAAGAATATACTAATTATTTAATTTTAAAAACATTTTATTTCATGTTCTATGACATTGTAATTTATTATTTTAGATTTTTAATAAACATTTGTGTGTGTGTGTGTGTGTATCTCCCCCAAGACAATTTACAATTTGTTTACATGTTGTAATGCAATTTTGCTATATGTATATATATATATATATATATATATATATATATATATATATATATATAAATCTGTATCCACCTGGGTAAATCAATATTGGAAGAAAATGTAATTTATTATTTTATATATATATATATATATATATATATATATATATATATATATATATATGTGTATATATATATATATATATATATATATATATATATATATATATGTGTGTGTGTGTGTGTGTGTGTGTGTGTGTGTGTGTGTGTGTTTTATAAGTTTTATTTCTTTTCACATTTTATGAAAATACAAAATGTAATAATCTCTATCGAATTTTATAATTACTTTAGTATTTTGTTAAATATTTGTAATATTTTTTAATTATTAAAAATATAAAATACAATTTCATGTTCTCCATCTGGTAAGAGTAATATTTGAAGAGTGTTATATTTTTAATTATTTATTTTTTGTTTTGTTTTTGGTCATTGGTATTGGAAGACTATATTATTAATATTATTTTTTTTTTATTATTTCTATGCATCTGTGTAGGTCAATATTGGGGGAAAAAAATTATATTTATTATTACATTTTTATTCTTTTTTTTTTCAAATCCCTATTATTTTTCCAAATCTCATTTGCGTTTCTATGGTAGATGTCAGAAGCTGTAGTCAGTGATCTGCTTTAATCATGTTCATGGCTCCTCGAGGAAGCCCGTGCATTAATTGTGTTTGACCCGCAGCATTCTGGGACGCCACGCGGGCCTTCATGCTGCTGTCGGTGCTGGGCTGCTTTGCTGGAGTGCTTTTGGGCGTCACTGCGTCCAAACGGCCCCAGAGCCGACGGGTGCGGACCGGAGGAATTGCCCTGCTGCTGTCCGGTCAGAAACACACACACAAAATACATCTCACACACTTCAGCTTCTGGGAAAATATGAAAAACAAAAAAACATGTAGTAATCTCGGTCCATCTGAGTGGGATAATATTAATATTAAAAATTTTTGTATTGTTATTTCTTATTTTATTTTTATTTATTTTCAAATTTTTAATTATTATTTTATTATTTTTGTGTATTTTATTTTTATTTTTTGGTTGTATGTGTATGTAGGACAATTTTGTTTTATTTTTATAATTTTTTTTTTTAAATATTTGCAATATTCCCAGTTATTAAAAACATAAAACTTAATTTCATGTCTAAAGAAAATATGACAAATAATGTTTTTTTTCTACTCTGTATCTATTAATATTAAAACATATTTAGAATAATTATTTCTCATTTTATATTATTTTATTTTTGCATTTTTCATTGTGAAAGACTTAAAGTCATACAACTTATGAAAATTGTTTTCAGTTCTTTAAAATTCTATTTTTTTTGTTTGCTTTTCCATTTAAAAATCTATGTATAGTTGGTGTATCCATCATAATGAAGAATAATGTTATAACGCTTTACATTATTTGACATTTGAGAGGTAATAATATTTAAATGTAATTATTATATTATGTTAAAACAATTGACATTTTTAGACTTTATTTTTATAGACTTAAATTTTAAGTATTTAAAATAAGTAAAAAATTAAACTTTTAATTATAAATGTAATTCTTCAAATAGATTTTAAATTCTGACATTTTTAGAGTTAAAAAATTAAATTTAAATGTTTAAATTAAAAACATTTGACATTTAAGTTATTAAAATTTAAATTAAGTTAAAAACATCTGACGTACAGTTATTAGAAATGACATTATTTAAATTGTTAAAAACATTTACTACATTTTGAGCAGATTTCTGCTTCATAAACACTGATGTCTGTGCAGTAATGATCAGCTCAGCAGCGCGAGGTTCAGTGTGTGTCGCAGTGGTTTTTATGGTCTGGTTTACGGTGGTTTCTGCTCTGAAGCGGTCTGTGTTTCTGCAGGATTTCTTGCGCTCTTGGCTTTGGCGATCTACACCGGCATGACCGTCAACTTCTTCGGCAAACGCTACATCGACTGGAGATTCTCATGGTCGTATATCGTGGGTTGGATCGGCATCATATTGGCTTTTGCAGCAGGTACATTTCATTTTATAGCATGTTTTTTTTTTTTTTTTTTACAAAATATGTAGGGGGAAAAAAAAAATAAATTATATATATATATATATTTGTATATATTTACTTTTATTTTCTGAAAAATAAAAGTAGTTTATTTTTAGTGAGTTTTTTTCCATTTGTTTGTTTTTTTTGCAAAACTTTCAATAAATAAATATGCATAATACAAAAACAAAGATCTAAATAAAACTTGCTTGTTTTCTGCATTTGTTATAGTACATAGTAATATTCAAAAAAGTCGATTCCTGCTTTTTTTTTTTTACAAGAAGTAAATAAATAAATAAAAATAATTAAATATGCATAATATAAAACAAATATCAAGTTTTCTCTATAAAACAAGAACAATAAAAAACAAGAAAGTGCAGTTTTGAAAATCTTAAAATCTTATTTAAAGAATTTTTAAATTTTCCTTTGCTGTTTTTTTCCAAAAAAAAAAAGAAAGAAAAAGAAAGAAAGAAAGAAAGAAAAAAACAAGTTTTGAACATTTTATTTAAAGGCTTTTTTTATATTCAAAGAAAATAAATAATTTAATTAATTAATTAAAAAATAACTATTCATAAAAAATATGAAAATGTATTTATAAATGTTTGTAGGCTGGAGTCTAAATATCTTTATCCTTTATTAAAAAAAATCACTTTTGAAATCTTATTTAGAAAATTGATTTCTAAAATTCTTCATCCCTTTTTTTGTGCAAAAAAAAAAAAAAAAAAAATATATATATATATATATATATATATATATATATATATATATATATATATATTTTTTTTTTTTTTTTTTTTTTTACAATATTTTTCTTTTGTGTTTTCAACAAAAAAAAACAAAAAAAATTCATAATATCTGTAAAAAATCATAAATAACAGTTCGTTTTTTTTTTCTTCATGTGTCATGTTTGTGTATTGTGTGTTTCAGGCGTCCTGCAGCTCTGTGCGTATCAGAGGAGTGTCTCTGAACCGGCGCCTGTGAGCGTCTCTGACAGCTGAAACTCAAACATCTCAACATGAAATAAACAGCTTTTGGACTCTTTCTTTGGTAGATGATTTATTTCTCACACACGATTATTGGTGCAGCATGATTTAATACTGCCATTACTGGTTAGGAGTTATGATTCTGTCTGTCCAATAGATGGCATTCAGATACAAAACACCCTCAGATGAGGAATGATATATGTATATTCAGCACACAGACATTGAGATTTCATTTCTCTACATCGCCAACTCAACATGAAATACATACAGAAATACAGCAGTAAAGCTTTTAAAATATTAATGTAAAAAAGTGCACACAAAAATACCCTGAATTACAGTTTACCTTTTTCAAGCAGTTTCTGTAAACATGCAAAAAAGCATATGTATATGAAATTACACAATTATGGAGTTAATAATTTATGTTCATAAAAATATCAAAATCTATATTGAATACCATTGTCAGATGTTACACTAATGTTTAACACAATCTGTGTTGACATTTTATATGTTTGCAGAAATCAATGTTTGATTAAAGGAATTATTATTACTAAAGGAAAGCATGTAACACTGCACGCTCTACCTATCTCTCTACTGTCATTAATAAAGCCAAGTGCAAACCTAAAGCTCTTTTCTTTGAGATCAACAAACTTGTTAAACCATCGTCTGTAGCTATTAATGGCTCTGTTGATCTTTGTGAAAGCTTTGTCTTGTTTCCTATGTAAAATTGATAACATTTACCAAGACTTTTCTCCATGTCTCTCACCACCTTTCTCCATGTCTGATAGGTCACCCACTCAACACTTTCATACCTACAAATATATCTCTGGTCGAACAACTGATTATCAAATCTAACTCTGCCTCCAGCACACTTGATCCTATTCCAACATACTTACTCAAAACCCTTTTGCCTTCACTCATCCAACCTATTACTCTTATTATAAACAGATCCCTTGCCACTGGTTATGTTCCACAAGACCTAAAAGTAGCTGCCATCACCCCAATCCTTAAGAAACCTGGTCTTGATAACACAAGCGTGAATAATTTTAGACCAATATCAAACCTCCCATTTGTTGCTAAAATACTTGAGAAGGTAGTTGCAGCACAACTGCAGTCTCATTTAGAGAAACATAATCTTTATGAGCGGTTTCAATCTGGTTTCTATCCCTTAGCAATCCGTTAGGATAGATAAGAATAGAGCTTGCGCTGTCACTATTTCCCGTGGTGTCCCCCAAGGTTCTATACTTGGTCCACTTTTATTTCACATTTACGTGCTGCCACTGGGTCAGATCATCAGACGTCATGGTCTCAATTTTCATAGTTACGATGATGATGTTCAAATCTATTTTACGGTTCAACCAAACTCCAGTTTGTCCACCCCTTTCTATTATTTCCTGTCTTCAAGAACTTAAAACCTGGATGTCAGATAACTTTTAACAACTAAATGCAGACAAAACTGAAATCCTGCTGGTTGGCCCTAAATCACAGAGCTCCTCCCAGCATGACATCTTCATAGATATTGATGGTGTCCAGATTAGGCCCTCAACAACTGTGCGAAATTTGGGAGTGTTGTTATGCTTTGATTCACATATTGGTCAGATTGTTAAATCATGCTTTTACCAATTGCGGAGTATTGTTCGTATACGTCCCTCACTTAATTATGGAGATGCTGAAATTATTATCCATGCTGTTATAACCTCCAGATTGGATTACTGTAACTCCTTATATAGCGACTTACCTTACAAAGTTATTAATCGCCTCCAAATTGTACAAAACTCTGCTGCTCGAGCCCTTACATTTAATAAAAAATCTGCACATATCACTTCGATCCTTCACCAATTTCACTGGCTTCCTGTGGCCAAACATATTCAATTCAAACTCTTAGTTTTAGTTCATGGCCTGTCACAGCCTCGCACCTCAATATCTAGCTGAGTTAGTGCAACCATACATTCCTGCACGGACTCTCAGATCTAGTAATGATAACTTGCTTGTTGTGCCCAAGTATAAACTCTCTACGGTGGGTGGTAGGGCTTTCTGTATTATAGGCCCTAAGCTATGGAATAAGCTGCCCCATAATATTCGTGCTGCCTCCTCTCTCCAGACTTGTAAGTCTCAACTTAAAACTTATCTATTCACTTTGTTCTCTAAATAACTCATTTACCTCTCTGCTTCTCAATTTCTCAACTTCTGTCTGTATGACATATGACCACCTTCTTGACATAATTGATGTTCATCATATGATTGCATGACCTCTTGTTGTTAATTAACTGTAGTTCTTTGTTGTCAACACCAGTTTGTCTGAATGTCCCCTCTGATTGTCTGGTATATTTTGTTTGCCAATTGCTTGTATTATTTTGTTCTTGAAAGGCGCTATAAAAATAAAACATATTGTTATTCTTATATTATTATTATTAAGTTGACTGACAATGAAATATATAAATATTGTAAAAATTACCTAACCTGCATATGTAGTGCAAATTTCACAATTATCAGTTATATAAGATGTACAGTACACACACACACACACACACATATATATGCACTGAAGCATTAATGTAAAAAAAAAAAATACAAAAATATATTTTATACAAAATTATGCATAGAAATAAAATGTTAATATTTTTAACAACTAATTTTTTGTTCCATAAACCACTTATAAAGTTGACAAAAAATCTATACATTACGAAGTTTATCACAACATTTAAAAACGTTTTAATATCAGAAGTTTCCCATTGTCATTGTGCGACCCTGTTATAATCACACTCGTATTCTTCTTTTGTACTTTGTTTCGAGCTGCACAGTTTCCACGATGTTCTGGTGGCAAAATAATAACTGAAGCAGTCGAGCGCGCAGTTCATGCTGGACACGCACATCGCGCCGTGAACGAAATTATGTGCAAAAAACTGCGCGCTGCACGAGTGCTTATAAGCCTGCGTGACGTACTTGAAGAAAAAGCCGAAGTGGATGGGAAAGAAACATACAACGAAAACGATCAGATTAGCCGCGATGATAAAAATACACTGAATCTTCTCAGAACGAGATCCGATTTCCAACTGTTTCCTTAATTTGAAAATGACTCTAACGGAGCAGAAGAGCATGATGAGGAACGGCACGAGGAACCCAATGATGTTAAGAACCAAAATGAAGGCCAACGGTAATTCCTTTTCTTTGTTTTTCTGAAAGCACTTTATCGTAGTATTTTGTTCCGGTTCGTCCACGCGATGGAACGCGGCGCTGAAGGAGCACGTGACCAGCCAAATGAGCGCGCAAACCACCAGCGCGTTTCTGCAACACAAAATTTCCCGGGCTTTTAAGGGATACTTGATGGCCACGTAGCGCACGACGCTTATAGCAGTGACCGTGAAGATGCTCACGTACATGTTGACGTAATAAACCGACACGAGGACGTAACACAGCTCTTTGGTTTGGTCCCAGAGTCGCGAACTTTCCCAGATGTAGGACGCGATGCGTACGGGAAGAAGCACGAGCACGACGCAGTCGGCGATCGCCATGTTGGTGATGTAGATGTTCATGTAGGTCCAGTCGGTTCTGGGACGGCGGCAGAACGTCACTAAGACGTAAATATTTCCCAGGATGCCAAGGATGAAGGTGGGAATCAGTGCGGCGAGCTGGAAGTTCTGGATGCCTGCGGTGATGTTCAGCGTGCAGTTAGACATCTTCAACCTGACAGAAATTAAAATAAAAAATGGATGGAATAATGTAGAGATCAAATATGGATGATTTAATGACGTTTAATTTTTAATAGCCTATATATGATCAATTTTGGAACGTTGCAAAGTAGCCTAGGGCCTATTTTCTTGGATTGAAATATATGGAGGGCAAAATGTATTTTTAAATGCGTTTAAAAATAGGTTACATATATAATTTTAAAATGTTTTCAAGAATGCACAAGAAAGAAAAAAGTTAGAAAATATATTTGCATATCATTTAGTGTTTTTTTGTCTACTAAACCACTAATATATGTGACTGATGCAGCAGTAAAAACGAGTCAAATTTTCTCAAAATACGTAAATGAAAACAAAATAATAATAATAATAGTAATAATAATAATAATAATAATAATGAACAAAAAAATAAAAAATAAAATAAAATTTAAGGTCGCAACTGAAACTGTTTAATAAATTTTGATGTACAAGTCTTTTAATCTTTTTTTAAATTTTTTTATTTTGTCTAAATCTCATGAATCTCAAACTTAAAAAATAGAAACAGGTTAAATTATTTTAAATTGAAAACAAACAAGCAGTCTATTTACTTGTAAAACTGCACTCCAATAATTGTTGTTTTATTTAGAACTTTGAAAAATCATTGTTTACAGCAGGGGTTCTCAAAGTCTGCATTCAAAGGTCCAAATCTGAATTTTCATCAGTGTCAAAGGTCCGGACCGAACAACTGGTTATTACAAAACTTGTTTTTAATAAACATACATAACATGCATAACAAATAAACTCTATTTTTTGAAAAAATAAAGTGCCCTTTGCATTCAAAATACATTAATAACAAGTGCAAAAGTGGCAAAACAATCAATTTATTGTCAGCAATAGAGGTCGACCAATAAGGGTTTTTCTCTGGCCGATGCCGATATTTAGAAATCAAGGCAGCCAATGGCCGATATATGATGCTGATTTTTTTGGCCAATATGTTATCTCATAAAAGAGAATCTGAGTAAATTATTATTGCAGGGCACAAGATGGTAGTAGCTGACAGACACCAGTGTTTCCCACAGACTTGCAAATGTAAATTCATTCTCTGCCAGCAGGAGGCGCTGTTGGAGCGGGAGATATAACGGTTTCCCCGGTAACGGCTGTAATCAAATAAGCGCTGAGATTACAAACTTTATCAGGCATTACAGGAAAGACGAAATGAAAATGACATCGAAGCTTTTCTTAAGACAGTCCCCAGCAGGCACCAGACGTCTATATAACGTCAGGTTGACGTTGGACATGACGTCGGACAGACGTTGCATTTTGGTTGAAAATGAAAATCGGGTTGACGTCAATATTTCACGTCAATTTGACATTGACTTAACACTGGATTTTGGTTGCACAACCTAAAAACAACAAAATCTCAACGTCAGCTGACATCGGTATTGGACATCAATTTAACATTGACATTAGACGTTGAATTTACGCTGAATTTTGGTCACCCGACGTCACAACCAAAATTTAACCAAATATCAACGTCTTATATTATTATTGTCAAATATTATTATAATAATCTCTAAAAAATGTATTTAAAATAGGCCTTATAAAATGAAATTGTCTAAAAGTGTTAAGTAACAGCCTAATAATTTAGGTTCAAACAAAATTATATCAAAATAACTGATGTTGAATTACAAAATAAAAGCCCCTCAAAATCTCATATCCAACCCATTTCAGATAGCAGACCAGTTTCACTTCAGCTTGATAGTAGACCTTCTCAGGTTGTCACTCACCCAAAATAAGGCAAGTCTGATGTTGCATTACAAAATAAAAGCCCTCCAAAATCTCATATAAAGGGTGTTTTACTTGGCATTTCAGATAGCTCTAAAAAGGAAAGTCCCTGTTACCACAGACTAGTTTCACTTCAGATTGATAGTAGACCTTCTCAGGTTGTCACTCACCCAAAGTCAGGTAAGTCTGATGTTGCATTACAAAATAAAAGCCCTCCAAAATCTCCTCCTGGAATTGGTTACAAGACCATCAGCAAAAGCTTGGTGAGAAGAAGACAACTGTTGGTGCGATCATTCGGAAATGGAAGAAATACAAAACAACCATCAATCGGCCTCGGTCTGGAGCTCCGTGCAAGATCTTGCCTCATGGGGTAAGAATGATCATGAGAAAGGTGAGGGATCAGCCCCGAATTACACACTGTAAAAAATGATCGTGATTTTAATGGTAAAATGCTACAGTAAATGGTTAATGGAAAGTTCCCCTACTATATACGGTGAAAAACTGTAATAGACATTTCATGTAATTTTACGGTAAAATACCATTTTTGGAAGTGAAAAAGAATGTATAATTTACAGTGAAAAACTGTAAGTTTCAAATTTCATGTTGTTTCTTTGAAATAACTATGTTTCTTCTGTAGGATCAGATGAGTCAGACAAAGTTAAGATTCGATCTGAACATTGAAACATGAGGAGCCGAAATTCCAGAGAGGATCCCAAGGCTGCAACAGGATGTTCGTCATAAATCAGATTCCTAGCTCCAGCACTCTGAAGAAACCTTACCAACAAGCCTCTTTCACAGAACAGCTTGCAACATTAAAACAAAAGGAACACTTATTGATAAGTCCAATGAAGGAAGGAAACCATCAAATTTGGGGCAAGTAATCAAGACTGATGGTCAAAGAGATGGCCATCACATGTGTTCCACGATAGAAATCACAGCTTCTCTTATCTCCACATAGAAGAAAAATCAGACTGAAATTCCTTTGTCCACAGAGTCGTTTCCATATGCACCTAAAATCATCTTAAAAGGACTTATGAGCAACTAATGAACTCCATATTATGTATGTAACCCACACAATTGATGATCATGTTTTAATCACATATTATGTATGTATTTTAATAACTAGGGAATAGTTTAAGAGTTCATATCCTTGTGTGGTATGTATGAGTTTGAAAAATCATGCTTTAAATGTTTCTTCTAATCAGTTCTTTGTCAAATGTACCATAGTCTTGTTAGAGAAATCATGTCCAAAATTGTACTCTGTGAGAGCGGGAAAATTCGGACCATATGACTGATAAGATAACATGTTAGATTTATGAATGGGGAGGAGAAACATACAACACCACGAGCCAAGATCATTTCTAATTGGTCAAGACGTCCAGATAGGACGGTCTAGAAGCCGAGTTTAAATACTCAGGACGGCTCTTAGCTCTTGGCTCTCTTAGCTCTTAGCGCTCTTCCTCTGCTTCTTTTCTTCTTCTTCTTATGCCACAGCGTTTTGACGCTGCTCTCTGAGCGTGCTCTGGCCTACACAATGAGAAGAAAACCCACCTAGTCTCGTTACATTCTTTTATTCTTTTACTTTAATTTCTTGTCTTTCCGTGAGAGTTTCGTTAAGTTAAGTTTGCCGCAAAGTCCAGCTTCGACTGCACCCGCCCAAACTTCAACCAGACCAACTCCGCATCAAGAGCCAACGCCCAAGACCTCACTACGAAAGACCACTGAACTCAGCCAATCAGCAACCTCAGGAAACCCCTTTCTCCAAAGACACAAGGACACAAGGGAATCCCTTAAGGCAACACAAGCAAGTACAACCTCCAGACTTTTGCTGAGTCGGTGCAGTTTAATATAAATTTTAGCCTCATTGAGAAACTCAATGCAAGGGTCAAATGATTGATGGTTCAGGTCTATAGGCAATTGCACATATTGCTGTAAACTTGGGATTTCACATTTTCATTCTGTAAACTCATCCTTTCCTCACTTTCTTTCTGCAACGTGTGAATGTGTGAATGCGCGTGTTCATGTGTTAGATTAGATTAGTTTACATGTCTTAGGTTTATATAAATAGTCTTATTTATATTGAAAAGAGAAGTATCTTGTGTTTTGTGCTTACAAGTTAATGTCTTAAACTGCCAATCTTGTTACTGTGCTTATTAATAATGTTTTCACTATATTTTGGATTGTAATATCCAGTGCAGAGTTGATGTTATACATAGTTCAGTGACTCGCTGCCGATTCAGTGATCAGCCATGAAACAGTGATTCTATTCAAATTCCCTGTAAAATCATAAATGATTTCCTTTGAGCTAAATTGGCTTGTTTCCCTTATATATTTATATTTACATAATTTTTACACTTAGTTTTTTCTTATCAGTTATGTTTTTTAGGGTTGTATGTTACATCTAATGTTGTTAAATTAATGTTTATTTCATATTTCAGTTTCATTTGTGTCACCATGATGGTGTATAGTGTTTGTGTGAATGACATTCTGCACCTTCTATATATATATTAGTATTGGCCTTCTCAGCTTGTGGCGAGCTTTGGTTCATCATGTGACTTTCTCATCACCACCTGATTTTGGTGGTTATCAGTGTATTACAAAGGTACAAAACAGATTTCAGAACTTCAATAGTTTGGTATATGAACATTATATCAGTTAATGAAATATGTTTTTTAATTGTAAATTCAAGTTAAACCCGTAAACACTAAAACGTTTCTACTGTGTTTTTTACGGTAAAGTTCTGGCGACCACAGCTGGCAGTATTTTACCATAAACTTAAAGGGATTTTTTTTTACAGTGCACGGGAGAAGCTTGTTAATGATCTCAAGGCAGTTGGGACCACAATCACCAAGCAAAACATTGGTAACACACTACGCCGCAATGGACTGAAATCCTGCAGTGCCCGCAAAGTCCCTCTACTCAAGAAGTCACGTGTACAGGCCTGTCTGAAGTTTGCCAATGAACATCTAAATGATTCAGAGAAGGCTTGGGAGAATGTGCTGTGGTCAGATGAGACCAAAATTGAGCTCTTTGGCATCAACTCAACTCGTTGTGTTTGGAGGAAGAGAAACGCTGACTATCACCCCAAGAGCACCATCCCTACAGTCAAGCACGGAGGTGGACACATTATGCTTTGGGGCTGTTTTTCTGCTAAGGGTACAGGACGACTTTACCACATTGAGGGGCAAATGGACGGGGCCATGTACTGTAAAATCTTGGACGAGAACCTCAGCCTGAACACTGAAGATGGGTCATGGATGGGTCTTCCAGCATGACAGTGACCCGAAATATACCACCAAGGCAACAAAAGAGTGGCTCAAGAAGAAGCACATTAAGGTCCTGGAGTGGCTTAGCCAGTCTCCAGACCTTAATCCATAGAAAATCTGTGGAGGGAGCTGAAACTTCGGGTTTCCAAGAGACAGCTAAGAAACCTTAATGATTTAGAGAGGATCTGTAAAGAGGAGTGGACCAAAATCCCTCCTGAGATGTGTGCACACCTGGTGACCAGCTACAAGAAACGTCTGACCTCTGTGCTTGCCAACAAGGGTTTCTGCACCAAGTACTAAGTCATGTTTTGCTTGGGGATCAAATACTTATTTGACTTACTAAAATGTAAATCTTTTTTTAAAATTTGTATGCTGCTTTTTTCTGGATTTTTTTTTTGTTTGTTTGTTTTGTTTGTTTGATATTCTGCCTCTATCTGTTAAAATAAAATGATAAACCCTTCTCTTTTTTTCTTTTCTTTTTGAAGTGGGCAAACTTACAAAATCAGCAGGGGATCAAATTATTATTTTCCACAGAGAGAGAGAGAGAGAGAGAGAGAGAGAGAGAGAGAGAGAGAGAGAGAGAAAGATTACACATTGATGTCAGTGCACAGGCTATCAAATAAGCAATCTGCATTATTATTAAACTGCTGCTCAGTTTGTTTCCACAGAGTTTCAAATTACACCAACTGGTTTTGCTACTTGGCCGGAAACCGCGTTATTATTATTATTATTATTATTTTATCATAGATCTCTTTGTAATCTGTATTCTATATTATAGTCTGCTTTATAAATACATTTCTTGAAATGATTCATATACAGATGTACGTGCGAGAGATTCAGTATTTGTAGATACACGAAATATTACATTACCATCCAATACGAAGATAAATTACTGAACTTTTTAGTAGGCTATAAACATGGACATTGTGAAGTGGAAAAAGTCAAACCAACACACAAAGATACACACACACTTAACATTATAATAACATTATAATAAAGAAAGAAAAATATGAGAGTGAAACCAACATTAAGAAACTCGAGAGACAACTCGAGAAACTTGAAAAGTCTGTCAAATCAA
This sequence comes from Spinibarbus caldwelli, assembly GCA_039654775.1. Lineage (NCBI taxonomy): Eukaryota > Metazoa > Chordata > Actinopteri > Cypriniformes > Cyprinidae > Spinibarbus > Spinibarbus caldwelli. Next base: position 2,558,220 of record CM077230.1, read on the forward strand.
AAACTCTTACCTTTTCACACGCCCAACTAACGTTAGAGGAAAGAACTGAGATCTGTTCATCTACCGGTGGAATAAGTCTTATAACAGATAAACATATTCTTCAAAAACAAAAGCGTGTGACTAGTTCTTACTTTATACATAAATGAAAGAATTAAACACAAATATATTTCATGCATCGAGACGGAGGAGATAAACTCTCTCTTTGTGTTTCGGTTTTATGACCGTCTCGATATCATCTAACAAACCTGTTTGTTCGAGCAGTTCGTTCAAATGAACCGATTCGTTTGAGCCATAGGCGCGTCAACGCGGTTTTTGCGCGTTCTTTTTTTGTGCTTAAATATTGCCGTAAAATCATCGAATCAGTTCAGTTCCGTTGATTTAGTGGAAACAAAAGCGTTTATGTTGCTGCTGTCAGTCTAAGACTGTTGTTCTGTTTGATCAATTTTCCTACCTGCTTCCATATATACAGGTGCATCTCAATAAATTAGAATACTTCATAAGACCAATTAAAAAAAAAAAAAAAAAAAAAAAAAAAACCATTTTTAGTGAATTGTTGGCCTTCTGGAAAGTATGTTCACTTACTGTATATGTACTCAATACTTGGTAGGGGCTCCTTTTGCTTTAATTACTGCCTCAATTCGGCGTGGCATGGAGGTGATCAGTTTGTGGCACTGCTGAGGTGGTATGGAAGCCCAGGTTTCTTTGACAGTGGCCTTCAGCTCATCTGCATTTTTTGGTCTCTTGTTTCTCATTTTCCTCTTGACAATACCCCATAGATTCTCTATGGGGTTCAGGTCTGGTGAGTTTGCTGGCCAGTCAAGCACACCAACACCATGGTCATTTAACCAACTTTTGGTGCTTTTGGCAGTGTGGGCAGGTGCCAAATCCTGCTGGAAAATGAAATCAGCATCTTTAAAAAGTTGGTCAGCAGAAGGAAGCATGAAGTGCTCCAAAATTTCTTGGTAAACGAGTGCAGTGACTTTGGTTTTCAAAAACACAATGGACCAACACCAGCAGATGACATTGCACCCCAAATCATCACAGACTGTGGAAACTTAACACTGGACTTCAAGCAACTTGGGCTATGAGCTTCTCCACCCTTCCTCCAGACTCTAGGACCTTGGTTTCCAAATGAAATACAAAACTTGCTCTCATCTGAAAAGAGGACTTTGGACCACTGGGCAACAGTCCAGTTCTTCTTCTCCTTAGCCCAGGTAAGACACCTCTGACGTTGTTTGTGGTTCAGGAGTAGCTTAACAAGAGGAATACAACAACTGTAGCCAAATTCCTTGACACGTCTGTGTGTGGTGGCTCTTGATGCCTTGACCCCAGCCTCAGTCCATTCCTTGTGAAGTTCACCCAAATTCTTGAATCCATTTTGCTTGACAATCCTCATAAGGCTGCGGTTCTCTCGATTGGTTGTGCATCTTTTTCTTTCACACTTTTTCCTTCCACTCAACTTTCTGTTAACATGCTTGGATACAGCACTCTGTGAACAGCCAGCTTCTTTGGCAATGAATGTTTGTGGCTTACCCTCCTTGTGAAGGGTGTCAATGATTGTCTTCTGGACAACTGTCAGATCAGCAGTCTTCCCCATGATCAAGTATTCAAGCAATGTGCTCCAGTTAAATTCAAGGTTCACTTCAAAGCCAGTTGGAAAACAGAACCAAACTGAGAGACCATTTTGAAGGCTCAGGAAACCTTTGCAGGTGTTTTGAGTTGATTAGCTGATTGACATGTCACCATATTCTAATTTGTTGAGATAGTGAATTGCTGGGTTTTTGTTAAATGTGAGCCAAAATCATCACATTTAAAAGAACCAAAGACTTAAACTACAGTCTGTGTGCATTGAATTTATTTAATACACGAGTTTCACAAATTGAGTTGAATTACTGAAGTAAATGAACTTTTCCACAATATTCTAATTTATTGAGATGCACCTGTATGTCACCAAAAAAAGAGTCGTGTGATTTACGACCCCGATGTGAATCACTTTCGGAATATACTTCAAGACCATTACAGAGATCCAGTTGTAACAATTAAATCTAATAAGCATTATAAAATGCTGTTCATTTCAGCGAGTCAGACGGTTCGTTTAAATGATTCACTTTGATTCACGTTATTCCTCAATTCAAAATGATCCGCTAATTCTCACGTGGCGAAGAAGCATTTCCATTGAATGTTTATTGGAAATTTATCTGTATCAGTTTGATGCTGATCTTTTTTTTTTTTTTTTTTTGTTAGATAAAATTTCTGATTCCATGCCAAACACAGGTGCTAATCTTTTCCACCAAATCAATAAAGAATCGTTCGCGAACCAAATAGCGTTAGAAATCTGTGAGTCTTCGTTTAAATGATTCATTTTATTGGAACCACCACTTAAAATGTTTCACAAAGTGCCTGATGCAAAGTTAAACAATATGTTAGTAAAATACGACTCTTATCAATATGTTTTTAATGTTTTTGAGTTACATAAAGTAGGTTTTTGTTGTAGGCCTAATGGGGCTCAAGTATTCAAGCAATGTGCTCCAGTTAAATTCAAGGTTCACTTCAAAGCCAGTTGGAAAACAGAACTTTGTTTTGGAAAACGGTAGTTAGTCGTTAGCAGGACCAGCCAAAAACATGTCCAAAAACAAATTCTACAAGGAGATCACAAGAGGGACTTCAGAGTAGAAATATAAGCATTTATTACTAGCCTACTTATTGTACAGATTAAGCTATTCATAGTACATTCATAGCATTGTTTTTTAATAATGCCAAAGCCTTGTTTAATACTGCAACCCTTATTTATGAGAACAGAGTGTATACAATATTCACAAAGAAACCGCATAATAAAACAAAACCCAGGTCCAAAAGAAAAATTATGTAGGCTTACTAATTGCATCTGAAACCCTGTTATATTAACATTCATCTTCTGTATTGTTAGTCTCATTCATGCAGCACATATTCCAGGATGTTTTGGTTGCGAAAAAATAGCTAAAGCAGTCCAAACCGCAGTTCATATTGGAAATGCAAAGAGCAATGTGCAGGAAGTTGTGCGCGGCCAGTTTATAGTTGCAGCTTTCATTATCTTCTGTGTTTGCATACTTGTTTTGCACAATGTGTTTAACAAGGTAACCCAAGTGGACGGGGAGAAAGCATACGACAAAAACAACTAAATTGGCCACAATGATGAACATGCATTGGATCTTCTCAGAACGCGATCCAATGTCCAACTGTTTCCTTAAAGTGCAAACGACTCTAATGGAGCAGACCAGCATGATGAGGAACGGCACTAGGAATCCAACGATGACCAGCAACAAAACGAAATGCAACGACAATGCCCCCTTGACCCTCTGGAAGCACATGGTCTTGTCGTTGTTGGAGTCCATAACGAAGTAAACCGGGCTGATAGAGCAAATGGTGAACCATATGAGTGTGCAAACCACCAGAGCGTTCCTGCAAGAGAAGATATCCCTGGCCTTCATGGGATACTTGATAGCCACATACCGCACCACGCTTATGGCCGTGATGGTGAAGATACTCACATACATGTTGACGTAATAAACCAACAAAACAAAATTACACAGCGCTTTCAAATGCTCTTCCAACAGCCTGCTGTAGTAATGAATCTTAACGGGCAGGAACATCAACAGAGCACAGTCGGCGATGGCCATGTTGGTGATGTAGACATTCATGTAGGTCCAGTTTGCTCTGGGACGGCGGCAGAACATTACCAAGACGTAAATGTTCCCTAGGACTCCGAAAATGAAGGTGGGGATGGAAGTGACTTTTTGTAGGTCCTCGACTGTGGTAGTGATTTTGAGGGTGCAGTTAGACATCTTCAACCTGTGGGAAATGAAAATGGATGGTTTGAAAACCAAAATCAATGAGCAAAACCAAAGAATTAAGGTTCTTGACTGGCAATGAAATTTCTTACAATTCACAATTGTGAGAAATAAAGTCAGAGTTGCGAGATATAAACTTGCAATTGTGAGAAAAAAGTCAGAATTGAGAGACAAAGTCAGAATAGTGAGATATAAACTTGCAATTCTGACTTTTTTTCTCACAATTGCGAGTAAATATCTTGAAATTCTGACTTTTTTCCTCACAACTGCAAGTTTATATCTCGCAATTATGATTTTCTCGCAATTATGACTTTTTCACAATTGCAAGGTCTTCTCGCAATTCTGACTTTTGTCTCACAATTGCAAGTTTTTTATCTCACAGTTATGATTTTACCTCAATTCTGACTTTCTCACAATTGCGACTGTTTTCCTCAAAATTGAGAGTCTATATCTCACAGTTATGATTTTCTCGCAATTCTGACTTTTTCCTCACAATTGCGAGTTTCTATCTAGCAATTCTGACTTTTTCTTACGATTGCAAGTTTATATCTCACAGTTCTGATTTTCTTGCAATTCTGATCTCGCAATTCTGACTTTTTTCTCACAATTGCGAGTTTATATCTCACAATTCTGACTTTTTTTCTCACAATTGCAAGTTTATAGCTTACAATTCTGACTTTTCTCATATGTGCAAGTGTATATTTTGCAATTCTAACTTTTTTCTCACATTTGCAAGTTTATTTCTCGCAATTCTGACTTTTTTTCTAACAACTGGGAGTTTATATCCTGCAAGAGGAAGACTAGAGCTACTTCAGGACTAAATTAAGGCTTAAATTAAACCTACCAGGAGGCAGGTTTAACTTCAGATTAACGTGTTTCCATTCTTTATATATCAAAATTATTGGTATCTTTGGTAGATTTGAACAAAGAAGCCAGTGAAAATAAATGTGCACTGGTAATCATTTTGATCTTTTATTCAAAAAAAAAAAAAAATCAAAACACTAACCTTTCATTGAAGTAAATTGGAAGGGAAGGGGAAATCTCATTATGAAAAAAAGTTTTTCTCTAATACACATTGGGAACAATTAATGGCACCCTTTTATTCAATACTTTTTGCAACCTCCTTTTGCCAGTTTAATAGCTATGAGTCTGTCCTACAATGCCTGATGAGTTTGGATAAAAAAGAGAGAAATCAAAGACTATTCCTTCATCCAGAATCACTCCAGACCCTTCAGATTCCCAGCTCCATGCTGATATTTTATCTTCTTCAGTTTTTTATAGGGTTCAGGTCAGGGAACTGGGAACCATGGCAGAACCTTAATTTTGTGCTCAGTGACCCATTTTTGTGTTGATTGTGCTGTTGGAAGATCCAGCCACTGCCACATTATAAGGCTTTTTGACCCCAAGACTCAAATTATATTTTACAATTATCCAGCTGTGATCCTTAGAGAGTTTTTGACCACTCAAACTATCTTCCTCATGTTGCATTAAGACAATATAGACACAAACAATATACTGTAGGCAGATTTGTAACATGTCCTGTTGATTGGAACTACTTAATTATTGTCCTAATGGTGGAAATGGAAATATTTGTTGCGTTAGCTCTTTTCTTGAAATTGGGTTGTTTTTTTGTTTTTTTTGGACTTTCTATTTTGTGCTATTTTCTTGACTTCATATTTTGTGAAGCTCAACTATCTGTCATTGCACATGTTCCTATAGTCACCCTGGTGTGCTAAAAAAATGTAAATATGAATGGGAATATAGATCTTCAGAAATTTCACACATAATTTCTAGGATTACAAATAATTGTGGCCAATGTGTATAAGAGAAAAAATATTTTTTTGAAGAGTTAGATTTTTGTGTTTTTTTTTTAATTTATTTTAATTTATTTATTTATTTGGAAAGATCAAAAGGATAAACAATAAAGATTTATTTTCACAACCACATTTGATCATATTTTCTTAGGGTGCCAATTCTGACCATAATTCTCTCTCAATAAAACAGCTGCTTTATGTTTAACATCATAAATAATAATAATAAAAATGTTGCAAAACTGACAACAACTGCTGATTGCAAGAATTTATGCAAGAATTCATTACAAAGAGATTTCTAGGCATTCCTTTTCTTTTATTCGACACCTGATGTGTGCAAATTAGTTTGCTCACTTTAAAAAAAAGTTTTCTCTTAGATTACTTTTTTTTGCTTGTTTGATTGCAGTCTTTTTTCCGCTGCTATTGTTTTCCTTGGATTTGCTTCTCAGTTCCATACGATTTTAAGCTTTTCTTGGTTCATTCCATGTTTTATAGGCAACTTCTTTTGTGCTAATTCAGATTAGCACAGTTGGTTATAAATTAATCTAGTTTATTTTAGTTCAGTACTCCATAATCCAAGGGCGTATTCCAGAAAGCAGGGTTAATTTACCATCTGCTAAACCCTGAACTCTCGGTTGATTAACCCAAACCTTGCTTACTTGAGGTATGTTGGTTCCACAAACGCGTCTGGGAGTAAGTTCATTCAACCAAGAGTAAATTCCTGGTTAACACGCAAGACATTCTCAACAGAGCGACGAATTGGCGAGTCACTGTGGAAATGGAGGCTAAGAAAAAGCGCGCCATACTACTACTACTACTTCTTCTTCTGTTCCAAGGCTATTTGCATACTTGGTTTATATCGCCACTTAACTGGTGGTTGTGCAATCATTTTCCGTTTAATCTTTAATCCTTGAGAATAAGAATTATATTGTTTGTTTGATTCTAATTATATGTCATATAAGATATGTATTTTTATTATTGAAATACATTCTAGAAAATACAGATCCATAATGTGTGGTATGATAATATAAAATCAGTAGGTCACGCATGCGCTGATAGCTCTGAAGAGAACTAACCCTGTAACATAACCTACTCCGGAGGAGGTTATGTTCAGAGAATAAGTTGCTATGGTTACTTACATACCCTGAGAGTTACCTAGATTTTGGAACCGAAAGTTTATCCGCTTACCCTTAAACATACCTGGATATGTCACATAACCTGCTTTCTGGAATACCCCCAGGAGTTAGTAATCAGTACTTAATCTGTGTTTCAGAAAGCCATTTTTAAAACCTTGATTAACTATTCTAGATTAAGCCTACTCTTGGGGCAGTCGTGGCCTAATGGTTAGAGAGTCAAACTTGTAACCTAAAGGTCGCGGGTTTGAGTTTCGGTACCGGTAGGGATTGTAGGTGGGGGGAGTGAATAACCTCATCCTCAATACCATGACTGAGGTGAGACCCTTGAGCAAGGCACCAAACCCCCAACTGTGGTGCAGCAATATGGGTGCTCCGGGTGTGTGCGCTCTTGGATGTGTTAATTACAGAGCACAAATTCCAAGTATGGGTCACCATACTTGGCCACGTCACTTCCTTTCCTTTTCCCTTTTGGCTTAATTTAAATCCTGTCCGGGAAACCACACCTAAGAGTTTATATCCCGCAATTCTGAGTTTATTTCTCCGAATTGCAAGTTCATATCATGCGATTCTGAGAACTTTTTTTTTTAGAATTGCATAATGTAAACTAGCAATTGCAAGAAAAAAGTCAGAATTATGAGATAAAAAGTCGCACTTACCGGGACGGGTTTCCATTGTTCACTAAAAAGTTCTTTGGGGAACCAAAAATGGCATCACTGCGAAAAACCCTTTATTTTTAAGTGTATTCCAAGTCTTTGAAAGTCTTGCAACTGTTTGTATGATGCTTTTGCCTCATTTGTTGGAAGACTAAACCAGAACATACAGTTAAGTATCTCTTGAGATTTTGAATTACATTAGGGCAGATAAATGTCAATGTTTTCATTTTTTTTAATGAACTATCCATTTAACCTTCTAAGAAACGTTATGTAAACAGTCAAACCCATATACAACATAAGAAAGCAAAGATTAGCAATGTGAACCCCCAACAGCAGACAACTCTTACCTTTTCACAAGCACCAGAACCGTTTATTCCTGATGAAATCTGGACAAAACAGATGGTCTCAAGCACAATACTGTTAACTTTATATAGGCCAAGTACTAAATAACGGGTCATGCACCAACTTGCATCCAAAGCCACTGAAGATAGAAATATGTCACGTTTTTGCAAATATCCCTAAATATGCAGATTAGATCACATTAACACGCTTTTCTGTCACGATGGGAATGAGCTTCGTCTCGTTATGCAGTCCGCGTGAACGCGCTTGCAACAGCACCAAAAAATGCAGTGGTTACGTGTTCATGGTTTCCTCCAAGTTTTTTCCGTTTTTGTGCATCTCCTTAGACGCCTTAACAGAAACTTACCAGAATAACATGCAAATCAGTTTTGAGTGCATTAAGGCGTGTACGGTTTTGACGGACTCATAAAACGAAATGTTTTGGCATTGCTACTGACTGACGTGAATAATGAACACAGACAGCCACAAAATACATTTACATGCAATTGCATGTTACTGTGCAATGCTACAGAATCATCAGCGCCTAACACACAGCGCGAGCAGCGAAGTTTGATTCCTGAACCAATGACTCTTACGAACCGGATCTTTTAATGAATCTAAAACACACAGCGCGACCGTGTTGCACGATTTTCTTTCCTGTTTTATTTGTATATGCACCATTAATGTCCTATATTTTAATTTTGAACAAAAGTGCATGTATAACGAATATTCACTAAAGAACATTGCTGTCTGATTCTCAAACGAAAGACTCGGATCTTTTTTAGTGAAGGAAACATGCTGGAAAACCAATGTAGTTCATATCCAAAGCTGACGGTTCGGAGTTGGTTCTCTTTAGCGATTCAATAACATATCACACGGGCTTTTAAATGTTTAAATGAAACATCTTACATAAAATAGACAAATGTTAATATATTTTTGAATTAAGTATTACTGTCGATTAATATATGATGCTGCCATTACACCCAAAGCAGTTTCACACATTTTCACTTCCATTTGTAACGGACTACTAACTTCTCCATATTTTAGAGTCAGAAAAAAAGTGCCTGTTCAATGAATAAATCTGATTATCCCTGCCTGCAACATAAGAGTTGGACACAAGTCTCATAAACAAATTCCAGTAGCGATAAATATAGAGAATATAAATAAACATTGGAGACACTGATTTCCTTAGCACTTGATTTATTCAAACAAAGCCAAAGCCAGTCTCACAGAGACTACTTTGAATTACACATTAGGCAATAAATAGACCAAACAAGATATTTACCGACATATTGATACAAAAACAATAACACTTCAATAGTGCAATATAAACAAATTATTAAAGTTGGGATTCTTGCATTGTGGTTATTAGACAGTCGTTCAGGGGACTTTGAGGCTGCAACGTCCCAGATGAAATGTTGCGTGAATCCATTTGCACGGATCAGTCCAACAAGGAATCTCCATTTCAAGAAAAAAGCATGCATTCATTCACGCAAGAAATTTGAGTCCATCCGTGTTTATTCCACCAGCATCTGTGGACTGAAAACCAGCAGAGCGAGTCCACCAGCAGATGACCAAGATACCAAAACTGAGGTGCAGCAATTCCACGATGCATTGCGAGTGAGTCCCGGCCCTGAGCAAGAGGTTCTTAGCACCATCCAATGCTCCAGACCCTCAATATAGCGTCCCCTTCAGGACTGGAGAGCGTCCCCACACTATAAAGTGCACTCGAATGGCTACACGTCTCTCATCTCTTGAACATATTGCAAAATATGTGCACACACATACACACACACACAAAAATCATGCATATTTTGGACCACGTCGTTTTCGTCAAGTATCGCTATTCGTCTCGTTATGAGTCCTGAATGGAAATGCTCCGTTTGGGTTTGCGCAAACATGCATGCTTGGCTTTAGCCGCAAATCAGACGTTTAACAATACCACATCCATCTCTTCTTGCACAATACAATCTTTCTTTTTTTTTTTTCGTTCGGATCACGAAAAGACCAACATGTCGGACTACTTCGTCTCCTTAAAGTATAAAAAGACAAAAGAAATGTTACAAAAACTTGTTAAATACCTGATCTGAACATTTCTTGTGCAAAGACTATACATACAATAATACTAAGGGCTGGCTAACTAGCTTAGCTCTTTTTTATTGTTAAACCGAAACCAATAATATCGCAAACCCTTATATGACATCGTTATTCATGACATTTTTTTTTTGATGGTTATAAAAGTGGTCACTTGAAGACGCTGTGACGAGTAAGGGTTAGCTAGCTAGCTTAGCTCTTCTTTATCATTAAAATGAAACCAGGAATAACACAACCCCTTATACAAAAAATATTGAGGAAGAATGAAACCAAAAGAAGACCAAGATGAAGCTAGCCATCAAAAATAAGGAACTTGTGACGAAAGTTGGACAAAGTTATTTGTGACATTTTTTGATGGTCAGACAAAGGCGCTGAAACGAGTTGGATAGTTAGCTCTTTTTATCGTTAAACCGAAACCAGTAATAATCGCAACCCTTGTACGAAAAAACTTAAGGAACTTAGGAACAAAATAAAAATGAGTTCTTCGCAACATTTTTTTGATGGTTGTAAAAGTGGTCAAACAAAGGCGCTGCAATGAGTAATAACCGATGAAATGCTTTTCCACAAAAGTAGTTTGTTTTTGTTGTTTTTGACAGTCCTCCGAGAAAAACCTGTTGTCTTTGGCTGTTTTTGGGTGAGTCGCTACAGCGCTAACACAAACCGAACATATGCGAGCAAAGATATGCCCGCGTTTCATCAACACCAGCGCCCCGTAAGCGCATGCCCTCTGGTGGTTTTCTTGGCAAAGATGCACAGAGTTCGGTAGCTGGTGCATGTGCAAATAAAGGTCCTTCCCAGCATTCCCTGCAGCAGCTAGTGGATCTTTAAAAATGGTTTTTGGTGGTTCTTTTCAAAGTTCAGATGGATCTCTTACGTTTCTTTGTACCTGAAAGAACAAAAAACAAATAACGTGATTTTCTGATACTGCTTTGGGTTTTAAACATGCAAAAATATCAATGTAACATGACAGTATTTACCCGCTTTGTAAGGTGAACTCGGGAAGCGCTCCGAGAGACGTCAGCTGCTCTTCTAAGGCCACGATACGCAGGCCGATATAGCCAGACGACAACAAGAGCAGAAACACCCTGAGAGAGACAAAAAAAAAAAAAAACACGTCACTTTACACAACAAAATGATCTCATCGTACAGTTAAACGCACATTTAGTATCAGGGTGTCTCACATCACAATAATAATATCATTCCCATACAGGTGCATACCGGCAAGATGAGACACGTTTGCCTGGTAACTACTTATTTTGACAACTAAAATCACGCGGAACAGAATCTCGTCACGGAGCTCATGATTATTTGTCACTAATACTATGAATGAAGCAATATATATATTTCAGTCTATATTGACAGGACTGGTAATACTTGATTTTTTAATGCAAGTAATTTTAACATCAAGGTAAGTGTATCCACAGTTTTTTGTCATATGGAATTACATGCACCAATATAACAGAAGTAACCTCCATATGTTTTTAGTAAAGGCAGGGCTCCAGACAAAAAAAAAACAAAAAAAAAATTCATCAACTAAAGAGCCACTGGCTCCTATAAGAAATAAAGTTAGGCACCAAATTATTTTTTTAGGTGCCACAGAACAACACTAACATTTAAGTCATACTGTCATGTGTTTATGTCTGTTTTATGTCTTTTTTTTTTTTTTTTTTGCATTTTAATCCATCTTGCAGATGGGAACTTGTTCTGGGAACCAAGGTTCACTTGGGAACTAAACGCCTTTTCCAACTTGAACTATACACAGCCAAAGATATGTTTATTACACAGAAGCTGTGCCAATGTCACGGGCCATAATGTCAGCAGCCCTTGGCCATCGAGTGCAGTTTGGGCTCCTCCTCAATGCGTCCTATAAATGTTGTCGTGTTTCTTCAGTGTTGCCAAGTCTGCGGTTTTTCCTGTTTTAACTTCAACACTTTTTGTTGCTGCGGTAATACTTTTTTTCATGTCCGCTGGTTGAAACGACCCCAATAACGTGAGATTTAGCCCCTGCAATGCGAATTTTACTGGGGGAACCAAGCCAAAAAAAAAAAAAAGTGTATTTTACCCCACATAAGGTTTTTTTTTATTTTTACCGGGGGACCCCTTTGAAACACCATAGAGCTAGTTTTGAGTAGCAATTGGGAGGATTTTCTTGTGAAAACCTGGCAACCCTGTGTCTTTTAGACATCCAGTCTGTTTTTCTTCATTAGTAACATGCAATTATATAGGAGGAATTGAATTTTATCTTTAGCTCCTTGTATTCTTTTATCATGTAGACAACAGGTTAAGTAAAAATTTGAATATGTCTCCATTTTCGATCTCTCTCACGCTGTACAACTGGAACTGCGTTTAGCAGGTATGCTGTTAGCGCTGGCATTGAGCAGAGATGAGGACTGTTTCAAAGTCTTTTTTTTTCCCCACTAAAACTTTGATGCGCATCATCTCAGTTTATTACATCAACATAACAAAAGATGTGATCGCAAAACAATCAAGAAAAAAAGGCACATTTTTTAAGTCATAACGTACATTTATAGTCACCAGTGGCAACCTCAGAAAAAAAAAAAAAAAAAAAAAAAAAAAAGTTTATTCGCAAATTAATATTTTTCTTCGCAAATGCGACCGCTTTAGTCGCAGTCTGGAGCCCTGAAAGGTGTCAAATTATTTTCAGTAAATATTTGTAAAAATATTTTAGCACATTTGTTACTTCTAGCAAATATTTGTATAACATTTATAATTTAGCAAATATTTGATAAATATTTTTAGAAGATATTTAATTTTTATTTTTTTTTACTACAATTCATTGGTCTAAATATTTTAGAAAATATTTCATATTTTTATAAATATAATAAAATTAACAAGTTATGTTTTAGTAAATATTTTAGTTTTTTTACTAAATATTTTTAGAACATTCATGAACTAAGTTCTTCATAAATATGTCTAGTAAACATTTTTATAAACATTCTATAAATTCTTATTAAAAAATATTTATACAAATATTTAGTAAAATGTATTACATTTAGTAAATACTGGTATAAGAGTTATCATTTTTCAGTAAATCTTTAAATATTTTAGTTAATATTTTAACTTATTTTTACAAAAATATTTTATAAATGTACTAAATATTTGCATAATATTTATAAATTATGATTTTGGTAAATTTATACATATTTTTAGTATGTACTCTACAAATGTTTTTATTAAATATTTTTAAAATTATTTCTATCAAATACTTGCATCACATTTATAACATTTTTGTAAATATGTTTTTAAAAGTTTTAGATGTTACTTTTAGTAAATATTCGCTGTAAATGTGTATAACATTTATAATTTTTTAGTAATAGTAATATTATATTTTTAATACTAAATGCTAAAATACTAAAACTACTAAAATTATTATACCTTTTTACTACAATTTATAAATACTTAGTAATATTTTAGTAAATTTTAGAAATTATTTCAGTAAATATTCCATTTATTATTTTTAGTAATCCATTACATTTTATAGATTACTTTTTGGAAAATATTTTATAAATTTTTTAAAATATTTGTATGACACTTTTTAATGTTTGGTAAATATTTTTAAATATATTTAATATTTTTGTCAATATTTTTGTAAATATTTACTGTGAAATTGTAAATACACGAGCGCATTACAGCTAAAAGCCGTGGCATGAATACTCACAGGATCAAGTAGATGAGCAGCAGAGTGTTGAGGTTGCTGATTTCTCTTTGGATGAGGAGAGATCGCGCTCGATCCGTCACGTTCCAAACCCACGAACTTCCTGTGGAGAGAGGAAGCAGAATCTCTGTCAGCCAATCAAACACATTATCACTCAAGAGTCATTCAGATCTGCCGGCCGGTGTCTCTCGTACCAGTGTATTCCTCGCTCGAGCTCTCGTCTGGCGTCTCGCGAGTCACAGATGGGCTTTTAATCGCAGTGTTTTCTGAAACAGAAGCGAACACAGTATTTTAGCACCTTTATTTCAGAGTCCCGCGGCTGTGAGGCGTTCAGCGGGGAGTTTACGAACCTCGAGTGAGTCGAGACGCAGACAGATCGATCGTAGGAGAAATCTCGCACGAGTCGTCCAGACTGGACTGGCTGGAGTTCTGCTGGGAGAGACGCAGGTTTACCGTCAGCGCAGAGCGATACAGTACAGACACAGACGAGCGCTGAGCCTCACTTACCACCAGCTTGGCCTGATCGAAGCTGTTCTCGGCCGACGAGAAGAGAGGGCTGCTGTTGGCACTTCCGTCCTGTCAGGAACGAGAGCAGCGACACGTCAGGAGCGAGTTAAACACATGAACGTCAGTGAAATCACATTAGCAAACGCTCACCTCCAGCTGAGGACAAACGGATCGCAGCAGCTTATAGCAGCCTTCTCTGTTCCTCAGAGACACGAATAAATACTGCAGCACAGAGAGAGAGGACATATATATTCACATAGAATTCATATTAAAAAAAAAAAAAAGATTATTTTTAATTTAGTTGATACTTAAATATACTACAGATATAATTCTTAAAATGAATAAAAAAAAAATTTAAATAAGAAATTCTCAAAATAAATTAATATAAAAAACATTTGAATACAAGTAAATCTAAAAAAAAAACCATACATACATACATACATATATATATATATATATATATATATGCTTAAGTGTAAAAGTGTTAAATGTTTGAGGCGCTGACCTTCTCTCCTTCTATGGTCCGGACAGAGATGGCGTTTGGCACGAGCAGCGCTGTGTTCTGTTTCTTCAGGACGTTCACACTGGCGACGGGAACGATCACCTGACACACACACACACACGCGGGTCTGTTAACCTGGGGTTAGATCGCTGCTCTGAGCGAGTGTGTGCAGATCGGACGGCTCCTTACCTTGGTGTCTTTGAGCAGCACGGAGGAGAAGAAGCACAGGCTGCTGTCAGTGATGTACAGACGGCCGTGGTAAGGCACTTCCTTCTGCAGTGCACAGATGTAAGCTGCAAACATAGCATTAAACACGCGTGACACCACTGCTATTGTGTGCCGCAGACGTCACAGACACTCCTTAGGCTACAAATGTGAACGTAAGTCTCTCACCGTGCAGCAGGTCTTCACTCTCGGGGAGTTCAGGGAAGAGTTTGTGGAACGTTTTGTTGTGCTTCATAAAACTCTGAGAAGAAAGGAAATGAGAATTAGAAATGTTTTATTTATGTTAGATTTAAAGATGAATGAAAAGCTGTCTTACACTTCTTGAGTTGAGGCTGTCGCTTCTCTCCAAAGGTCTGTCGACCTCAAGAGTGTGAGACCTGCCAATAAAAGAACAGACATTTTACATATTGATAAAGGTAGAATAAGTAATAAACAAATTGTATATATAGAAACTTGTAATTTTTAGATTTAGTTTTTAGTTAATTTTTAAAGATTTTAAAATATATTTTAATGTATTTTATATACAACAATTAAATATTTTAACAGTAATTCTTCAGATAAATTCAGCATTTTCCTTTATACATTATAATACAAGATATATTTTATATAAATGTAATTTGTTTTTCTTTAAATGAAATACATTTTTTAATCTTTATATTTATAAAGTATTTCATAAAATATTTATATTTTATATTATAATATTTTATATTGTTTTATACATATATTTTCTTTAAAACATATTACTTTATACAAAATAAAAAAAACTTATTTTAGATATTGATAGACTAAATAAATAGATAAATATAATAAATATTTACTACAATTATTTTGTGTATTTGGTTCTTTTTATATATTTTTATTCCTCTAGATGAAGACGTCACATATTTTAGATATTGAAGAAGGCCATTAAAAAAAAACTGTAACAAAGTAATACAATTTTTTTTTATATTTTAATTAATTATTTACCCATCCATCCTTCCATCACGCATTCATATCCAGTTTCCTAACAGTTAACAGTGTTGTTTTGACAGAGTAATCATTGGGCTGTACAGCAGCAGAACGGGTTCAAGGCCAACACAAAGCAATGGAAACTCTTGTACCTGGGCGGGACCTGCCGGCTCAGGCTCTTGGTCTGCTGCTGAACCTCCAGCTGATTCTCCTCCAAACTGAATGCTTTCCTGCTCCCCAGCTTGGCTTTCGTCCTGCCCTTCTTGGTTTTGGCAGGAATCGTCCCGGCGTCCACCGCATAGCTGTGAAAACATCGCAAAACCACCGTCAGCCTCATAACTGACGCTCGCACCTCTCAACTTCACCCTTAAACAGCCTCTGAGTTTACGAGGTCATGCCAACTTATAAAATAAGTTATATAAATATAAAATATAATATAAAATATAAAACAGACAGATATGCAATACACAGCATTTCACGTATTTAATAAGGCCAATAGCAGGAATAACGACATCAGATCAAGCAAACAGTGTAGCTTTACAAGTTTCTCTCAGGCGATGATACAAGTGTAATGGTTAAACAGACTAAGCAAATATTATAAAAACACCAACGGCACTTCACTCCGACCTCGATTACCCAACCACAGCAGTAAAAACTCAAGAATAAACACTACTGACTGAAAAACAACCTTCAAAGCAAACTCCGCACCAATTTTCGCTTGGAAATTGCGAGCCTATTTCAAAAAGTTACACACTGAACGCAGCCAACTGAATGGAAACCTACTCCATATAAAAAGTGCTATTCTACTATACCTGAAGATATTATGTCCATTCCTGTGAGATAACGATCGGTTCATCCTCAAAAGTGTACAAAACTGGCCTCAAGCCATAACGCTGGAGTCTGGATGCAATAAATACATAAAAACAACAGTCTAGACACTCAGCAAGTCTAAAAAACGCAGCTTTGGTCTGCGGCCGTGCTCCTGATGCTTTCCTCTGTATGCAAATGAGGGGGCAGGGCTAGAACGAAGCTCTGGGATACGGTTGAACCAATGGGAGCGGCTCCCTTCCACTGTATGCAAATGAGGGGGTGGGGGTGAGGACAGAGTTCCAGTCTGTGGTCTTGTTCCAATGGGAGCAGCTGCTTGTTCTGTATGCAAATGAGCATGGGCGGAGTCTCTGACATCAGATGGTGTGACTGTGGGTTGCTGATGTAATGGAACACCTGCAGGTCAAAACATGCTGAGAAACGCAGCAGCTTTTGAAAAGAAGCGAAAGCGAATGAGTTTACAGTGAAGAGAGTGATGATTTTTTAGAAGCAAAAGTCAAATTGCTGTAATTCTTCACCTGAAAGGAACTCAAAATAGCCGCAGACCGCTTCCTCATTTGGCTCTGCGGTTTTTGGGTAACTCGAGACCCTGAAACGTCTGTTTTGGTGGCTACATGCTAAGCACACCTGCTGGAAAGCACACATCACCTTTCCCAGCATTCAGAGCCATTACATTTATGACTCAAGGACAAAGGTGTGACTTGCTGAAATATAGCTTAAAAGACAGCATGACATGCAATAAAAACACTTGCAGTCATATGACCAGGTATGCAGAGTATGTATCACACTTTGACGAACAGGAATGCTATCAAATGACTATAAGTAAATACCTTCTATATAATATTTAATTTGTTTTAGAGAAAAGGTATCATTTATTTTATTTTTTTTTTTACATATGAATATGAATGGCAGACATGTATAATACTATATATTTTATAATTATATTTTTCTATATTTATTTTTCCCTTACATATGAAAATGGCATATATATATATATATATATATATATATATATATATATATATATATATATACACATATATACATATATATATATATATATATATATATATATATATATATATGTGTGTGTGTGTGTGTGTGTGTGTGTATATATGTGTGTGAAAAGAAGCGAAAGCGAATGAGTTTACAGTGAAGAGAGTGATGATTTTTTAGAAGTGAAAGTCAAATTGCTGTAATTCTTCACATATATACACACATAGATAGATACACACATAGATAGATAGATAGATATATATATATATATATACACACACATTTATTTATTTAAATTAACTTCCTGAAATATATAGGTTAAAAGACATGTAATAAACACACTGAGCAGGCATGCAGGGTATGTCTTACTCTATAACGTCCAGCTATGACTGGCATAACGATTACGAATAACTCTCAAATGCGACAAAAACATTCCTGAGCTCATCTGCGGGGGAAGGGAAGCTTTTACGGCACGCAAGAAAACAAAAGAAACCATTAAGACACAAGGAAGCTGGCAGCCACTGACATAACTAGATGTTTTACAGCTCAGCCAACTTTTGTTTGGTTGTTTCGGTCTTGAAACCTTTGGATAAAAAAGCAAATCCATGCATGTGGTACGCAAACACATTCAAATCAGAGAGGCAAATTTGGCATGAAATAAATGCTGATTAAACGCTAAAGGAGACTTCCTAGACATCTCAACATGTTGCCTAAAGAAGCGGGAATACCAGGAAATAATGCAATATATCTATTCTTAATGCGATTTGCATATAATGACAAGATGTGGAAAGGTTTTTTTTTTTTTTTTTTTTTTGACCTACATGAAAACATGCTACAAATTGAATTGAGGAAGTAAACAATTAAAAATAAAGTTCATGTGAACCCACTGGGACACAACTAGAGACTTAAACTGCTTTGGATGGATGGATGGATAAATAAATAAACATTACTCTTCTAGTATTTTTTTAAGTCTATATATATATATATATATATATATATATATATATATATATATATATATATATATATATATATATAGGGAAAGGCCAAAAACATGTAACTTTTAAATAAATAAATTAAAATGTTTTTTCATCTTTTTAAAAGAAACAAATTGTATTGTTTCAAGTTGCATTTTAATTAAATAAAACAAATAAACAAAATAAATAACAAAAAGTAACAAATTAAATTACTAAAATTATAATTACTACTGACAAAAAAAATTAATAAATATTCAAATATAAAATAATATTATTAAAACAAAATATAAAATTAGCAATAACTTATTAGCATTAGTGTTCAGTAATATATTGTATAAATTATTTTGCATACAGAAAAATCAAAGAATGAAATAAAATATGAACTTCATTTTCTCAATCTAAATGGTTCTTCTGATATTAATATATGAAAACAAAAAATAATATGATTCTGTGATAATGCGATTCTGGTAATATAGTAACTTTTTACTGCATTACACAAAATATTTATTTAAACAAAGTGGTTCAACTTAGTATAAACTCAAGCTATTAATTTAATGCATCACTTCATTTTCTTCATGCAAAAGGTCAATGCTTGTTTCTCTTTTCCATTCAGCATAAAAAAAGCCACACAAGACATTAAAACAGACTTCATATTGCAGATCTATTTTAAGACCCCTCAGATCTCATCGGCTTCAGCTTTAACCAGTGTCAATAAACCACAGCTCACACTCTCACACCGCAGCCAAACTTCCCAACACACCAGCTGTTTCTCATGTCTGAGCTTGTGTATTTGGGCTAAACAGAGGATTTGGGAATCTGCCATTTATAGGAAACGCAATCCAGCAAAGGCATTTGAGAAAGTCACTTGTAAATGAAAGTGTTTGCTGTTCAAACACTAATTCAATGCATTAGG
This sequence comes from Spinibarbus caldwelli, assembly GCA_039654775.1. NCBI lineage: Eukaryota > Metazoa > Chordata > Actinopteri > Cypriniformes > Cyprinidae > Spinibarbus > Spinibarbus caldwelli. The sequence goes on from CM077230.1 coordinate 2,577,652, forward strand.
ATTTAAACAGTGTGTCAATCCGGTTTCGTGACGTTAGAACAATAAAAAAGGATCCAGGCATCCTATTCAACAGTCTTGAATGAACTTCGCGACTTCTATTTAGCCTAAAGACGCGTGCAGTGATTTAGAACGAAAACAACAAGCATCAAACATCCCCTGCTGAATCATCTGATGCTGACGATAAAACACAAAGCTCGCAAAAATGCCACAAGCTCAAACCAGAGCAGATAAGCATCAAACAGTGGCATGAGACGCTTCAGAAACACGCCAAAAAAGGAAATGTGTCGGAGTTCAAGGCCCGTTCTCAACGATAAACGTTTATCGCGCACGCCTTTGTGCTGGGAACGAAAGTTCAGTCTTTGCAAATGAGTCAAAACATTTGATTTTTGTGATTAACTTGCATGAATAAAACAAAACTAGTCAACGTTTTGCTCTTTAAAGCTGTTTGAATTCAATCCGCTAGCTATGAAAACAAATCCCCACCAAGCTAGCGGCTCAACGACACATTCGCAGCTGCTCACCATCGTATATCAGAGCTAAAACAGTCGTAAACGTCTCCTACCTTCCCAAATCCTCACGTGCGGCCGTATCCACGCGGTTTAGATCCTTCTCGCCATCCATCGACACGTCTTCTTAGAGCTAGCGACGACTGAACCGCTTCTGACCAGCTGAACTAGATGCTGAGCAATGGGGTCTAAAGGTTTCCTTTACAGCTGCTCCGTTATGGAAAAAGTGAGATAATGAGGCACAGGGAAGCCAAAGTGGGAGTCGAGGGAGGGATAAAGGATCCTCCGCCGGCCCACTCCGCTCACCTCCAACTGCGGCAGCTGGAGAAGCCCACAATGGCCCATTTGGATGCCATTGAAGAAATGCAAACTACAGAGGACAGGACTTAAGACATGCAAACAAAGGCCTTGCTAGTGGGCCACCTATTGTCTTTGCGGTGGGGTATAGGGTCAACAAACTCATGGGAAAACTGGAGAAAGATCCCCTACAAGACCAGGATTTTTCTGCAAGGATCCGATTTGGCTTGAAGTATAGCGTCAAGTTTCTGTGTGGATTGGAAATTGCTTTCCAACAGCTTTGAGAGTGCCAAAAAATGGTTAGTTTGAAGTTAGATCAACAAATACTACTAGAATTTAGATTTTTTGATCAATTACAAACCCCAAACACAACAAATTCAAACGATACATGAAAATATCCATTTAAACTCAGTTTAAGTCTGTAAAAACTAAATTCTGACTTTGAAAGTGTCAAAAATTGTTTGTTTCAAGTGAAATACTACTAATTTTATATATATATATATATATATATATATATATATATATATATATATATATATATATATATATATATATATATATATATATTTATTTATTTATTTTTTTAAAATCAATTACACATCCAGACACAACTGATTCAAAAATACAGAGAAAAACTGACCTAAAATCTGACTTTGAAAGTGCCAAAAAAGGTTACTTTTAAGTTAAATAAAGAAATACTATTAAAATTTATACATATTTTTAAATCAATTACAAATCCAAACGCAAAACAATATGGAAAACTGACCAAAAGCCATTTCAAGCCTGTAAATACACTGAATTCTGACTTTGAAAGTGGCAAAAGAATGGTTTACTTTTGGTTACTAATGGTTAGCATATGTAGTTTAATAAACAAGTACTATTATAATACACAGAAAAATGGACCAAAATCAAGCTTAATCATGTAAAAACAGCCAAATTCTGACTTTCATTGGGAAAAAAGGTTACTCTGATTAAAAATAAATAATGATAATATTTGTTCATTTAACTTCAACTAAATCCAAATATGGAAACAGACCAAAACCCAGTTTATGTTAGCGCAAAAAAAACAAAAAAACAAACAAAAAAAACAAACAAACAAAAAAACCAAACATAAGAATTAATCAATAACCAAGATTTCTGTATCCAATCATCTCTAATAAGTTACATTTTTCCTCAAGAAAGCTAAAAAATACATTCAAACCAGTGTTATTTTAGTATCATTGAATTATTATTATTTGAATTAGTTTTTATTTCACCATTTACATTTTTATTTTTGTTAATGTGTTAGTAATTTAGTTGTGCTTTTCTCTTTTTTTAATGTCTATGGATTGTACTCATTTTTATTTCACTTTTAGTTTTAGTTATTTTAGGAAATTAAGTTAAACTAAATGAAAATGAGAAATAATGTAGCTGAATTTTTTTTTAGTTTTTTTCGTTAACATTTAATTAGATTGCCGGTAACAAAAATTAATCAGACATGTCATGCTTTACATAGTATATTGTTATTGCAATGATAAAATTTTTTAGGAGACCTGTGACCAATTTAAGATGTGGGCCACACCAAGTTCCAAGTCCATTACCACTGAAACTTTTCTCCATCTGACCCCTGACCTCCTTGTGCCATTATAAATCAGGATGATTTATCCCTGGCCTAATGCTCACTGCATGAACACAAGCATTCAAAGCTGATGTTTGACAATGGAAATGCATTAGCTCATATACGTCCACACCTGCGTGGTGAATCAGCGAAGATAGCTTAAAGATCCTTGTCCAGGCCTGAAAACCAGCAGTTCTTGAATCTTCTGCACTTATTTTTAATCAGTACTTCTCAGGGCATTCTGTACTTCTGTTTATAAACAAGACGCCATGTTCTAACGGGGATGATTAAGTGAGTGTTTACTCTGTTTCATGAAGCAGACTAGCAAAACATGATATGGAGAATATCAGGTCAGTTTTCATTACATAAGCATAAAATTTTCACGCTCTGTAAAACACAAGGGTACTAGATCACCATTGGTTGACGGATGGGAGGAACTGTTGACTGAATGCAATTCAAGATCACTGCCAAGAAGCCGGTATGTAAATCAGAGATCGACTGGTTGAATTGTGCCAGCGCTGCACACCAGGAAACCATAGATCATTTTCAAGAAAGCCTCCGTTAGTGTTCACCAGTTGAGCAAGTCATGTATTTCCCAACTTGCAAAATGACTTGAGTGGAAGCAGTGAAAATACCTGTCAAACCACACATAGACAATAGAAGGTCATGCATCAAACTGTGATAAATGAGCCGAGTGGGCATTTGCTGAAAAAAACAGTGATGTGTTAACCACATGAAAACTTGAGCTTGAGCTATACCATTTAACCAACAACAAACCACACCAAGTTGTCATATAGATCTAAAAAACAAACAAATTTAAACATAAAAATACATGAAGTCCAAAGTTCAAATCCATCTCTCAAATACACCAAAATTTGTTCTCAACACTCGAGATGAGTTGCAAAAGAAACTCGCCCAAAAACAAAGGTCAAACTCTAAGGGACACTCTTTAAAACTTGGTGTAACCATGAAACCAGAGCTAACGTCCACAAAGAAAGGTGTAGGACAAGGATTAGGCCTTGACATCTATCGAGCCATGATGTCTGTTCAAGAGCCAACACCAATCCCTGTGGGCAAACAACAGCTTGCCACTTGTGGACAGGGGCCAAACCTACGACACAGAGGACATTTGTTCAAATCACGTGGCCTGAATGCATCAGTCTCACTTCCTCAGTCTAAACAGAAAGAGGCCTTTCTTTCCATGGACCGATAGAGTCCAAAAGTGGAAATTCCAACCAGGAATCACATGAAACTGATCATATCTTGTTCTTTTGGTGCATTTCTTATAGCTTAGGGGAACTTTACTTTGGGGAAGTACGTCATGCAAGTATTATTTTCAGTAAAGGTGCTGAAGGATGAGGGCACCAATATGTCATGGGTTCCTCAACGTGGGTTTCACCAAATCAGTGAGAAATGCTGGGGACTGGAACGTTGAGACCCTTGAACGTTTGCAGGCAACGTGTTAAAGATTTAAGAATGTTAATGGGAACTGATGTACTAAGAGGAAGAAAGACTTTAACCTGCTTAATCTGGAAGCCACGTAAAAATTTACAAGGAGTGGTCCAAATTTACTCATGGGAACTGACCTTCTAAAACAACCTCAACTCTATCCAAACAATGTTCCTCATGTAGTAGCAACGCTCTAAAGAAGTTGTGCAAGTATAACTTGTGTCCTTTACCGGTTATCTATGTGAATGATAAGTGGTCAGGGCCCATAGTTTTCTTTACAAAGCTTGGAGAAGCTAATTCAATTCCACTGGGAAACAAAATTAGCCCAGACAGCTTGTCCACATCTGGCACACCACCTGGAACAAGCTTTTGGGCTAATAATAGATGCAGACAGATAACATGACCCACATGTGTTGGAATACCAATACAACGGGGGGTCTATGAGATCATCCTTTTATCTGGAGAAATGCTTGTCAATCTAAACCACATACGGGGCATTGTGATGTAACGTCGACACTTAGTGCATGCCGTAATTTGATTATGACACATTCCAGCTCCAAATTATGTTTAGGACTATCATTGAAGACAAAGCAATCTGGCCAAGAAAGAGGTTAAATTTGCATTTAAACTGCCCGAGTGAATGAAAAAGAGGGTTGGCAAGGTTGGCACCTTGAAGAGGGTTAGGAATTTGACGCATAACGGCGATGTGGATTGGTTTGTTTGTGTCACAATTGCAGATGAGGGCTGCACCATTCATGCTACAAGGGTATAAGAAATGCTGGTATATTAACAGGTATATTTCCATCAAATGGCTGAATGTAAATGAATGTAAGTCACAAGTAACTCACTCATTGGAAAATGTGAGACGGAAATCAGCTCTAGTCTAAAACTAGCCCAGTAATTCCTTTACAATAGCATGAGTGATGTGATCCAGGTACAATACCAGCTTAACGACTCTAATAATAACCAACACAAAGACACAAGTCCACATAAAAAGCTGATATTATATTACACCGCAGGGCTGGTTTTTAGGAGTTTGGAGGTTTTTAACGTGGCTGGCAATGTAAATACAATAAAAACATGGAATCACCATGGTGGTCAGATATGTATTATGTCATAAATTAACAAACATATACAATATTACATATGCACCATAGTAATACCATAGTTCACAATGGCATGCCCAAACACACACTGGTACTGTAATGATACATGTCAGAAACAATATTACTATTATTACCGTAGTACATATAAAAGCTGTGGTGAAATAAAAACGGTACAGCCATGGCAGATGGCATTTTACCATAGTATTTTTCTCTAAGAGTAACAAAAACATACTGTGGCACTACCATAATGGTCTTATCAGACAATACCATAGTATTTTAACATGTACCATAGTAAGTCCAATGCTCTACCATGGTACCTGTCCAAAAACAGTGTTTTTTTTTTTTTTTTTTATAAATATCACAGTGTTTACATCTAAAATCTTAACTGTACCACATTAAACGGAATGCAGTAAAAAACATTAATGATTGGGATAATTTTATGATGTGTAAAACGACGTGTAAAAAGCTATTTATTTACTATAAAGACATAAATAAATTATCTCTAATCTGTAATTGAATAAGATAAATCAGTCAACGGGAAGCAATAACGTCATCACACGCGTGCACGCGCACGCATAGTAGGGTGGATTATAACTATAAAACAACACCAATCTGACCTATATCAATAAAAACCGCGCTCATCACACAACCTTATCAAAACAAACACATCAGCACCTTGTAATTATAATATGAACACAACATTAACATAGCTGCGTATATGGCATTATCGGATGTCGACAGCTGATAACGTTATTCTCACCTCTCCTTCATTAAATGCTTGATTCGCGATATGGCGCTCTCGTCGATCTTTCTCAGAAACGTTTTCAGTCTCTCCCTCTTGTTTTCCAGCATTCTTCCTCAACACAAATCGACACACGCCGACAAAAAGACGCCGTTTAACGAGGATGCGATGATCCGGTTTCTCTTCGGCGTCCCATGAGCGCGGCCTGATTAACAAAATGAGACAAAATCGGACCAAGTGCTGGCAGCCAATCAGCGCGCATCTGATCAGCCGCGGTGGCCAATCGCGGCGCGGTGGTCGCGCTCGGACTCCGCCCATGCCCTTTTATGGGCAGGACGCGTGTCTGCATGCAACGTGGTGGTAGGGGGGAGGAAGTCAGGGTGGAGAGCTAGTGTGGATGGCTGATTATACACTGGGCGTTTGTGTTGCAGACAGACCTTGTGTTTTTAACTCTGTTCTCACATGTTTTCATACGATCATGAGTTTGAACACGTTATGCGTGTCTAAATGTTCATTAGTGGTGGATCTGAGACTTAGTTATTATTATTACTATTAAATTTTTATGTTGAATTAATGCATAAATTAAACAGATTGCATGCAGACTGGTCTTATGTGACTGTATAGAGTGAATATCTATCTATCTATCTATCTATCTATCTATCTATCTATCTATCCGTCTGTCTGTCTATCTATCAATCAAACTCTGTTTCTCTTATTTTTTATTTCTCTAATTTGAATCACATATGGAACACTTCAGTCCTCAGGCTACAAAATTTCATAATCAAACTCATGCTCTGCTGCACAAAATCCCATTTCAACACAATTTTCCTCAGATCGTCTCATTGCTTTTGCACACATGATCACATCACATGACATCTCATGACCCGCATACACCCTTTTATGCATAAAACATCGTGGGCACTATGTGTGTGCAGTCAGTATTTGGAGGAAGGAGTTGACACAGCAGCTCGTGTTACACTCACTATCTGAACAGAGGAGGCACTGTACCCACTGCACAGGACAAATATTAGATCCTCAGCCAGTTCCTGATATCAGACCACAGCTCAGCTGACCTCTGGATGTTCCTCATGAAGACTTCTGTAATTTCATGAGTCCAGTTTGTTCAGAATAAATGTGAGGTTGCAAATGTGAGCTGAATGGGGTTTGTCAAATATTGGCTTTAAATGCCATTTGTGGTTGATTTGAAGACTTGTTGCTTGCTACAGTGCTTCTGGTGAAAAAGAAGCAGCAAATATTGCCAATCATACAACAAACAATATTTTTATACAAAAATGCAATGCAGTACTTCTCAAGTAACATTCTTGCTTATGCTAAACTATTCTTTAGCTGTTAAAGGAGTAGTTTACCCAAAAATGAAAGTTTACTGCAAATGTCCTCACCTTCAGGCCATCTGAGATGTAAAAGAGTTTGTTTCTTCATCAGATTTGGAGAAATGTAGGATTCCATCACTTGCTCATCAATAGATCCTCTGCAGTGAATGGGTGCCGTCAGAATGAGAGTCCAAACAAATGATAAAAACATCACAATAATCCACAAGTAATCCATATAATCTTGTAATCCAGTAATCTGATTAATCTCGTAAAGCCAAAGCAAAAACTACATTTGTAAGAAATAAATCCATCGTTAAGATGTTTTTAACTAAAATACAAATCCACAATCCATAATAACGCTTCCTCCAGTGAAAAATTTGTCTGGTTTGAATCAGGAGAGAAATCTGCACAGATCAAGCACTGTTTACAAGCCAAAACAGCTCTAAACAAATATGTGGCTGGATTTTGATGTGAGAGACATCAGGAGATGCACTTTTTCCCTGGAGGAAGCGTTATTATGGATTATGGATTTCTATTTCATCCGGAAGCAAGTTTAAAATACCTTAATCATGGATTTGTTTCTTACAAATATGCAGCTTTTGTCTTCTCAAGATGTTAACTGATGGATTGGAGTGGTGTGGATTACTTGTGGATTATTGTGATGTTTTTATCAGCTGTTTGGACTCTCATTCTGACGGCACCCATTCACATCCATTGGTGAGCAAATGATGGTATGCTACATTTCTCCAAATCTGATGAAGAAACAAACTCATCTACATTTCGGATGGCCCAGGGGTGAGCAAATTTTCAGCAAATGCTCATTTTGGCCGAACTACTCCTTTAGATCAGCTAAATATTTGACTAAACGCTGCATCTCTGGTGTGAAGACCGTCCCCTCTGCCAAATCTACAGACAGATGGTCTCCAGGTCCTCGGGGTGTCGCTTCACTTCAGGTGTTCGTCCAGCTCTCCAGTGTCACCCATAAGATCGCTAGCTCAACTGGTTTTGGGTTTCCACTAAGCAGGGCCTGAAACCGCTCACCTGTGCAGCGTTGCCTGGCTACCCTCATCTTTAATTTAACACGGCAGACCCGACTACAGACACCCGCCGACGCCTCGATCTTCACCATGCAGGAGTCCGAAAAGACGACGAGCGACCCAGAGCCAATGCAGAACGGAGAGGCCATGAGTCCGGATGAGCAGGACTCTAGAGGACCGCCGGGGGACGAGGAGAACCAGGGAGCCGTCCCGTCGGCGCCGCCGCTGCCCCAGGAGCCTCCGCCATGTCCGAGGCCCAAACTGGTGTTTCACACGCAGCTGGCGCACGGGAGCCCAACGGGACGCATTCACGGCTTCACCAACGTCAGGGAGCTTTACGCCAAGATCGCCGAGGTCTTTGACATCTCCGCTTCTGAGGTACAGCGAGTCTTTGGTACTCTTTTTTTTTTGGGGTCAAAGGGAAACGTTGCTGATCTAAGGAGTGGTGTGTAGGTCATTTGTTTCTTGGAAAGTATACTGCAGTTTGCTCTTAAGGTAGTAAATGTCTTGTTGAAAGTTGCTAGATAATGTATCGCCATTGCATTAGTTATCTTGATCATTACACCTATTAAAATTGATAATATTTCATTTTTCAATTTCGGTTACAAAATGATGCAAAAATAATTACCTACATGCTAGTGGTTAGTAAATGCTGGGGAAAAAAACAAATAAAAAAAATACAAATAATACATATTTTCATATATGTCAGTGGCTAGTAAACTAGTACAATACATAAATAAATAAATAAATACTTTAATTTATGCCAGTGGCTAGTAAACTAGTAGAAAAATAAATAAATACATATTTTCATTTGTGCCAGTGGCTAGTAAATAAAACAAACAAACAAATAAATTAAATGATTTTTTTTTATATATATGCTGTTGACTAGTAAGTAAGTAAGTAAATAAGTAAGTAAATAAATAAATAAATAAATAAATAAATAAATGTTAAGTGTCTCCATATATGCCAATGGCTAGTACATGGGGGAGGGGGGGAATAAAAAATAATAAATAAAAATGATTTTTTTTTTGTATATGCCAGTAAGTGATAAATAAATGAAATGAACAAATTAATTATTAAAAATAATAAATATTATTAAAATGTTCTTAAATGTGCCAGTGGCTAGTAAATTTAAACAAACAAACAAACAAACAAACAATGTTCTACATCTAAAACAATTTTAAAAAATAATTTTTCTTTAGTAAAATGCCTTGAACAATTAAAAAAACAAAAAACAAAACAAAACAAAAAAAAAACAAGTATTAAACATGTTCCAGTGTCTTATTTTTGTTTTAACATTAAACTGCATAAAACTTATTAATGTTGTTTTATTTTTTTTTTTAAATAAAAATATCAAAATGTTTTCTTATATGCTTGAGCACAGAACTTTCTGGAAATATAGTTTTATTCCAGCAGTCAGCTTGATCCTAAGGCAAATAAATAAATAAATAAATAAATAAATATGTTTTTAAATGTTTTAGTTTTAGTATTTGTATAAAACATTAAATAAAAATGTTTTAAACTATTAATTTTTTTTTAACTGTTATTAAACTATTAAATAAAAATGTTTTTTAGTCATGTGCTGCTGCTTGTTCATCACCAGATCAAGTTACATAACCGATCAGTTTTATCTGTAATCTTTTCTTCAAAGCACTGTACTGAAAAATCACACAGCCTTCAGGAGAAAATGTCCTTCAAGAACCTGTTATCAAGACATTTCAGCACTCTTGGAGGGGTCAAGGCTAGAAAAAATAAGTTTTTATCTCAAACCAAACAAACATGCTTCAGTTTGAGTCGAAAGTTTACTATGAAGAAAGACTTCAGGGTCACGTGAGCATTTATGCATTCAAACCGCTATAAACAATTGCGTCCTACTCACATTTATAGCTATGAAAAGCTGAAAATACTTAAGATTGGTTATTTTATGCACATATTAAGTGTATTGCTAAATTTAAAAACTTTAGTGGAAATTAACAAGAAGACTCGCGCCTAAATTCTTGCAAACAGGAGTGTTAGCATCTGTAAGCATAGTTAAATACGCTGTAATACGAATACAAATCAAGTTTTAATCAACGCTTATCGACGCTAGCTACCTATTTGACTCCCTAACACACAATATCAGTTATATTCTGTTACATTGAGTTACCTTGAAAGTACTAGTTAACCACCACAATGAATCAAAAGTCAAAATTGCTTTCAATGTTTAACCTTGAATAATTTCCCCCCTCTGGTGCATGTTATGTTATTTATTTATTAGGTTTTTTTTTTAGATTATTTACAGGCTTCAGTTTGATTTGAATGTTTACTATGAAGAAAGACTATGAAACCGCTAAACAATCGCGTCCCACTCGAAAAGCTGAAAATATTTAATATCGGTCATTTTACGCACATATTAAGCTAAATTTAAAAGACTTCAGTGGAAATTAACTAGAAGACTCGCGCCTAATTTACATTTACATTTATGCATTTAGCAGACGCTTTTATCCAAAGCGACTTACAGTGCATTCAGGCTATACATTTTTTTATCAGTATGTAATTGCTAGTAATTCTAGCAAACAGGAGTGTTAGCATCTGTCAGCATAGTTAAACACTATAATACCAATATAAATGGACCCTTTTCACATTTCCAGTAGTGATGTGTCGTTCTTGAACGATTCGTTCTTTTTGAATGAATCTTTAATGTGACTCGAGAAGAATGAGTCGTCTCGGGGAGTGATTCGTTCAGTCGCGCATGCGCAACATCCTATAGGTTCTGTACTGGAATTAGTCAAGTAGTTCACCTGTTTTGAGTCTTCGGGTTTTCGAGTCGTCCGTTCATCACGTGACAGCCCCATAAGCTTTAACCAATGCAGTCTGAGCCGGAAAGAGAATTGATTAGTTCATCTCTCGAGTCTTCGGGTTTTTCGAGTCGTTCGTTCATCATGTGACAGCCCAATAAACGTAACCTATGCAGTCTGAGCCGGAAAGAGACTTAATAATAATAACCAACTCTTTATTACCTTTGTTACCACATTCAGTGTTATGGAAAAGAACCATCATGACAGAAATTCACACATTTATAAACTGTAAGAAATAAAAAGCTACAATTTGAGACCAGAAACGCATCACGTAACTGTAAGAGTAAATAATTATAATAATGATAACAATACTACTACTACTACTACTACTACTACTAATAACTATGCACCCGTTTGTAAGGAAGCTCGTAAATTAACTAATTTCTCTATCCAGTGCTGTCACGTCACGTGACAAAAGAATGAACGACTCGAAAGACTAATCAATTGAACTAATCAATTCTTTTTCCGGCTCAGACTTCATAGGTTAAGTATATGGGGCTGTCACATGATGAACGAGCGACTCAAACCCGAAGACTCGAGAGATGAACTAATCAATTCTATTTCCGGCTCACTCTGCATTGGTTAAGCTTATGGGGCTGTCACGTGATGAACGAACGACTCAAACCCGAAGACTTGTCAGATAAGAGGTGAGGTGAGCTAATCATAGACTGAAGACCCAGGTAAACAAAGAATTAATCTTTTCTGTTTCTTATAGCATTATAGTTTTGTATTGTTTGTAGTGTGATCAACATTTGCGTAAGTAGTAGATGTGTTAGGGAAGTAACACGTAACATTTTAATTATATTTTGCTAAAATGAACGAAATGACTCGAAAAAAGATTCATTAATTTTGCTGAACGAGACTCAAAAGATCCGAGTCGGTAAAATGATCCGAACTTCCCATTAGTGATTTCCAGGTTTCTCAGCAGCAGAAGTCGTCATAGTTGGGTTAACTTGAAGAGCAGTGAATGGGAAAATACCACAATTTTTTGCACTCCCATTTGATCAAATAGCAAAAGAAAAACTCCACGATAGTGTTTTCATGACTTTCAATAAAAGGAAAAAAACTGATGCCCCGTTTACACCAGTGCGTTTTCGTTTTAAAATGGCATTTTAGAATGAAAACGATCCCAGTTTACACTGGCGTTTCCGATACGTTTCAGAAACGATCTCGGTTTACACTACACAACCTAAAACGCATGTCACGTGACCATTTATGCAGGTACAAACATAGGTATGTATAGGTAGATGCCCTTTTATTTAGATGGCGAACGAGTCTGCGTGCTTGGAGCGGTCGAATGGGGCATCTACCAACACACACCTATGGCTACAACAACTAGTATGATGTTATTGTTTACACGGTCGTCAAGGATACGCAGAGAGAATGTGGGCAGCCATGCCATCGTTTTCAGAAGTCTCTGTTTTGGTCCGTTTACACTGAAACACAACCCCGGAGTTTTCAAACTAAAACGGGGTCTGCAGCGTTTTCAAAAGTCTCCGTTTTCGACCTCGAAAACGCCGGAGTAGAGTAAACGATAGGTGTAACCGTACCAAAAGTTATGCGTTTTAAAACAAAAACGCACTAGTGTAAACGAGCCTGAGAGACTGATACGGCAGTGATGTCAAATTTACCATCGCTGCATTAGATTGCGTAGCATTAACTAGTTTTTTTTTTTTTTTTTTGATGCAAAGGTAATATAATGCAAATAATAGTGTTATAAATGTATATACATTAAAAAAATATATATACAAATATGAAGGATATCCGAAGATTTACGATGCTGATGACCGTTAAACGCTTCATCACAGTCTTCCCAGCAGGCACCAGACGTCTATGTAACGTCAGGTTGACGTTGGACATGACGTCGGACAGACGTTGCATTTTGGTTGAAAATGAAAATCGGGTTGACGTCAATTTGACGTTGACTTAACGTTGGATTTTGGTTGCACAACCTAAAAACAAAAAAATCTCAACATCAGCTGACGTCGGTATTGGACATCAATTTAACATTGACATTAGACGTTGAATTTTGGTCACCCGACGTCGCAACCGAAATTTAACCAAATACCAACGTCTTATGACGTTGTGTGCCTGTTTTGTGCCTGCTGGGTTGTGAAAAAGGTCCATCAAGTTTTAATCAACGTTCATTGACGCAAGCTACTTATTTGACTCCCCAACACACAATAGTTACCTTGAAAGTACTAGTTAACCGGCGCCATTATCTAGTGTGTGTAGTGCGCGTGACCGGCCGCGCTTATGGAAAACGGCGGGAAAGGTTCCGGTGTCCGTTTTCTCTGTAGTCTGACGCATGTTTGTTCATTTTCTCCCTCCAGATCCTCTTCTGCACGCTGAACTCGCACAAAGTGGACATGCAGAAGCTGCTGGGCGGTCAGATCGGTCTGGAGGACTTCATCTTCGCGCACGTGAGGGGAGAAACCAAAGAGGTGGAGGTCGTTAAAACCGAAGACGCGCTCGGTCTGACCATCACCGACAACGGCGCGGGATACGCCTTCATCAAAGTGCGCGCTGGTTAGCCGGTTAACCAGGTTAACGGTTTCCTGGAAAACAAGTCTGGAGTGTCGAGAATCTTAACATTTGAGCCCCCACAACGAAATACAACCCTGGAACAAAACAAAATAAAAACAAAAGCAAAACAGAATCAATAAATAAAACAAAATAACATAAATAAATAAAAATGCTAAATGTTTTTGCATAGTCAATAGCCTAAGTAAATAGCCATGTAAGTAAATAATTAAATAGCCTAGCCTACATAGAGAGCAAAGTGGGAGTAAGTTTCTTGGAAAACCAATTTTGAATATTCAGAATCTTAACATTTGAGCCTCCAGAAGGAAAATACAATCGATCAATAATTAAACGTTGCATGTTTTTGTATATGCCAGTGGCTGGTTAAAAAAAAAGTTAATAAAAAAAGGTAAATGCTTTCATTTATGCCAGTGACCAGTAACATAAAATAAGATATATAAAATGTTTCATATGGCTAGTAAATAAGGGGGAAAAAATTAATAAATGAAGTGGGTATAATCAAATGAACCAGCACATTTTCTGGAAAAACAAGCTTGTAAAATTTTAACCTCCAAAATGAAAATACAGTCCTGGAAAAAATAAATAAATAATAAATAAATAAAACAAAACAAAACAATGAATGAATGAATACATAAAACATAAATAAATAAATGAAGAAACAACAAAAATAAATAAATAAACAAACAAACAAACAAACACAAAAAACAAGTCAAGACCAGACAGCTTAAAAGTCAAAGTTAAATTAACTTAAATTAATGCATAGAAATGCAGCATGCATTTTGCAATGAAATGTTACTTCTGAGAAAACTGAAGGATGTAAATCTAAAAAAATAATCAAATACGAAGGCTAAAAAACAAACAAACAAACAAAAAACCTAAGACCAGTTGAAAATAGTGAAATAAAAGTTATAAACATATATGCAAATGTAAAAAAACTGGACACCATGAATCAATAAAACACTTTTATTATGCATTATTTTTTATTGTTTTACATAATTGAATACAGTATATAAATATATATTTACATATATAATATAATATTATATTATATTAGTATTTCCTATTCTGTGTTTTGTTTTAGAGGATAAAGGAAGGCAGCACCATTGACCGAATAAAGACGGTGTGTGTCGGCGATCACATTGAGGCTATTAATGACCAGAGCATTGTGGGATGTCGGCATTATGAAGTGGCGAAGATGCTGAAGGAGCAGCTGAGAGGAACACCTTTCACCCTGCGCCTGGTCGAGCCCAAGAAAGCCTTCGGTGAGAACTCATATTAATATCTCTTATCACATCAACACATGCTTCTCGCTTCACCAAAACATCCACATAATACACCTGAAGTCAGTTAACATCAATAAACTACTGGTTCTGTTTACAAAATATAAGCAGTTTCATCAACTCAGTGCTAGAAACTCACTCTGGACCTTATATTTGGGAGAAAAGCGCCATCATGTGTTCACACTGTGGAATAACACTGTAGTATATTAAGGTATTAGCCTAAATACTATAGTACATGAATGAAAATATAGTAATAATATATTATTTTATCAAATATGTAATATATTATTAAAATAATTATAAGTGTATTCATTTTAAAATGTACATATGTAAAAACACAAATTTGTATTTATTTATGTTTAAAACATATATATGTAGTATATTAATAATTGTTTAGTTATCTGTAAACATTTATTTACAAAATATTTTTTTAAATATTTGCACAAACAAAATTGTAGTGGCCAATATATTGAAGAGTATCGTGTGGTCAAACAATGGAAAACAATGGTAAATTATAAAAAGTATTAATAATTTAATTTAAATAAATATTACAAAATGTGTTTAAAAATATATTAAATATATTATATGTATTTAAAAAATATGGAATATTTACATATTTATACGAGTAGGATATTACTAAGCTATAGATATTTAAATAGTTAGAAGTGTATTATTTAAATAATTGTAAATAATATATGTAATAATAAATGCATAGTATATTAATATTTATTAATTAAAATAAACTAGAAATGTATTTTTTATGAAATATTTAAATATTCAATATAAAATTGTACAACATACATAAAAGAAAAAATATTAAAATATATCATGTTGAATATAATATAGTAATTTTAGCCTGAGCAGCAGTTTAAATATAGAATTACATTAAATTAATTAAATTGAAATTTTGATATAAAAATGCTGTGAATCAATGAATCATTGTTTTCAATCCCCTACTTGACTCCTCTAAATAAACTGATTCACTAGAAACACATATTTAATAATAAATGCACATTTACAGATACATATTGCTATGAGTAGTACATAACTAGATTTGAATATTCATTTAAATGTTATGTGTATATTATATATATAATATTAATATGTTTCAGTCGCTCGTGAACACAATAAACACACGTCATTAATCAGATTCATATCATTACATTACAGTGACCTCAGATGACCTGTGCCATGTAGGAAATAACAGTGAACTCATTATGAATAGCAGATTTCCTCAAATTGTACTGTAAATGCAACTTTAAAGACATGAACGGAAAGTCCTTTTCCGGCATCATTTGTCAAGGAAATGTTCCAGGGTTCAAGGACGGTTTGACATATCAGCCATTACTAAATTGTCACTAGCAATAATTATTGATCAAACAATGAAACATATGAGCATGTAACTATTGTTATTGTAATAAAAAGTAATAAAAAATAGAAGTAAAAAAAATACGCTAGAAAACTGCACACTTTTAAGAAATACATGTGTGGAGTAAGAACATATAAGAGCCGAAGTGTTTAAAACATACGAGAACAGTTCAGTTGAATGATAAAGTCATACACCTTTATGATGTTCTGCTGTTTTGTGTTCATCTGCTACTCTCTTTTTGCTCTTTTACATAGACTATCACTCTATATAGACTAATACAATAAAATACATCAACAATTTCTCAAATATTTATTACAGTATATAACTTACTGATAAATTGAACATTGACTTCAGTGGTATGAGAGACTGGATGCTTTCAGCTGATTTCCTATTGAACTGTCACCAGCTGAACTGCAGCTCAAACTATTTCAAATACAGTGAATTAAGCTACAAACTCGATCATAATGCACAATGTTTCCATCTAACATGTATTTTGAGTTGCAGCTTGTCATATTAATGGAGTGTTTCATTAGTTAGCAGTAAACCGCTTGCCTCACCTGAATATGTGGAAGATTTGTGTTGGATGTTATCTTTGGAATGGAAAATTTATATTTTATTTGTTTATATAATACTTTTTTTTCTCTTATTTCAGTTTATCTCATAAAATTAGCGAGCTAAGCCAGTAGAAGTACTGACAGTGTCATATAAACACGGCTGAAGACGCGAAAAGCGGAGGAACAGACAAACCGAATCAATTGAGTGAGTCATTTACGCTGGAACCGCTCTGATTGAATCAAACTCGTGACTTCGATCATTCAGTTCAAGCGATTCACTAGCAAAAACCTGTTCAAAACAGCCATACATTTTCGAAAGTCGACATCACTTGTAATAATTTAAAAAAAGCATGTATAGTGATGTGTGAATCGGAGCTTTTCGAAACCATTACGGGGCAAAATGATTCACGAGTTTGAAGTGGTTTCGAAGCGCTCCAATCGGATCGTGTATCGCGAGTCGTTTGATTCAAATTGGAACTTCGGAGTGGATTCGCGAATCATTTGATTCAGATTGGAACTTCGGAGCGGGTTCGCGAATCATTTGATTCAGACTGGAACTTTGGAGCGGGTTCGCGAATCATTTGATTCAGATTGGAACTTCGGAGCGGATTCGCGAATCATTTGATTCAGATTGGAACTTCGGAGCGGGTTCGCGAATCATTTGATTCAGATTGGAACTTTGGAGTGGATTCGCGAATCATTTGATTCAGACTGGAACTTCGGAGCGGATTCGCTAATCATTTGATTCAGACTGGAACTTCGGAGCGGATTCGCTAATCATTTGATTCAGATTGGAACTTTGGAGCGGGTTCGCGAATCATTTGATTCAGACTGGAACTTCGGAGCGGGTTCGCTAATCATTTGATTCAGATTGGAACTTTGGAGTGGATTTGCGAATCATTTGATTCAGACTGGAACTTCGGAGTGGATTCGCGAATCATTTGATTCAGATTGTAACTTCGGAATGTATTCGCGAATCATTTGATTCAGATTGGAACTTCGGAGCGAGTTCACGAATCATTTTGATAATTGAATGATTAGCTATCTGTGCTCTGAAGTGCTGAGTTAAAATGATGGTTCACGAATCACTTGTCAGATGGGATCGGAACGCAGATCGCAATTTTTTTTCTGATTTCTTTTTTTTTTTTTAATTAAATGTTACAAAACATAAAACCATTAGCCTACAATATAGTTGTAAAATCAAAACAAAGAACAAAGAAATAAAGTTTACACAAATACAAACCCCTTTTAAAATCAACCATGATTTTATTATAGTAAAAGTGTAGTAACCATGTATTTTTCGCCTTAAGAGGATACATAGGATGAATATAGAGATGCAGTTTTCACTGATTTAGGATTAACAGAACTTTGGATAGTTTCCATATACTTGTCTAAATCAACTCTGAGTAAAGAAAAGAGCGATTTACATATTGTTTATGTATATGAAATTTAGCAGGAAACACAAATTAAGTTATATTTTCCAATATTATCTAAACAACCCAAACAAAACATCCTTAAAACAGAAATAAAAGTCACTTACAAAATGAGATTAGATGAACATTAAAAAATTTGATCAAAATTTCTCAGTGTGGGTACAAAACAAGTGAACGAATCTTCCTCAGAAGAGACAAAAACAGTAACTCACTTAAGTGTCTGACTTATATTATAATTACGTCCATAAGCTTTTTCTGAAATTTGGAGTCGCTCATTATATTTAAGGAGAGAACTATAGTTTTCAAGTTGGACATCGCTTGTTATGATTTTTAAGGGTGTAGAATTTTGTAGAGATGCTATGACATGTTTCTACCAATATCCAGCGACTACAGCAATAATTTATGTTGTTATGTCCCCACCAATGCCAAAATCAAACCTAGGTCTTTGCCAGGGTTTTTCAAACACGTGTTTGAGAAAGCAGGTACAGTGCGTCTGATCCGCGTGTTTATGAACTACTGGCCTCCGTAAACGAGCTGGTAATTGCCCCGTACGCAGGTCTGAGTAATTACAGACTCAAAGCAGTAAATGCTAATAATTAACCGAGGCGCAGAGAAACAAACACTCATGTAAATCTCGCCACGCTCGGCAGACTGAGCAAACGCTGAACGAGCCTCTGCTGTCTGTGACAGCCAATTACTGCCGTTAATAATCGAAAGGCCTTTGAATATCATTATAGCATTAGCTAATTGGATGTTGTAGAGTGATGGATTAGCCTTTGTGAGAGAAGCGTGGGTAATTACGCTCTGGAGCGCGCACTCAATTCCCTCACCGTGTTTGTACATAGAAGATCAAAGGAAAAATGGCCGCCACTGGCTGCTAATGCTGTAGCTTGCTAACTAACTACAAGTAGCCTAGTAATTCCTGGCTATTTTCAGCAGCATGACTGTAGTTTAGTTTACCTTTTCTACTTTAGCATTGTATATTTAAAATGATATTGTCTCCTGAAATAGCTTCTGTGAAGTTAGCTTTCTGTTTGTAGCTAACTCCTGTTTCAAACATTTAGCTTGACTGTAGGTGAACTAACTATATTGTAGATTAGAAGCTTCGTGAAAATAAATGGAGAGAACGGCATATATATATATATATAAAAGCTAGATAGATGTATTGTAACGTAACACATTCATAATATGTAATAGTAAATTAATAAATTAATTTAAAATGTATAAATCTATTAATGTATTCATTCAATAAATATATTATTTGTATATTATATCATATATTATTATTTATTTAATCATATTGCTTATTAATATATTAATATGAAATATTTTATAATATAAATATTATTATAAAAATCTACAACAACAAAAAAAAGAACAAGTATCTAAATATATAATGTTGAATATAGAGTAATTTTGGCCTGAGAAGGAGAATTTAAATAGAAAATAATTAAATTAATATAAATTTTGAAATGAAAATGCTGTGAATCAGTGAATCGTTGTTTTGAATCCCCTACTTTACTCACCTAAATAAACTAATTTTAGGATAGAATTAGTTTTTATCTCTATATTTTCCATTTTCATTTCTTTTGTTGTTAAAGTTTTAGTTATTTTCTTGTGTGTTTTTGTCATTTTATTAGGTTTTGTTCCTTTTAAAACATCTATTTAGTTCAGTTTTAGTTTATTGCAGTACATCAATTTAAACTAAACAAAAATTATATATTAATAAAATATCATGCTTACATTTACAGTAATCCCAAAGTGGATATGAGTCGCATGATTTCTCAGAAATTTCACAGTCATAAACAGGAAACCGAAGCTTGGAATTTCTTTCATTAATCGCTATTGATGATTCAATCTGTTTTCCTGGTTTTCCGTTGAGCCCAGATGAGGATCTCTAACGACTGAAAGGTTAAGTTTGTTTGTGTTTGTGTGTCGACCAGATATGATAGGCCAGAGGACACGAGCGCCAAAGTCCAGCGAGGGCAAAATGGTGAGCGGGAAAGAGACGCTGCGGCTGCGCTCCAAAGGATCAGCCACGCTGGAAGAAATCGTGAGTCAGGTTGCAAATCCCAGGCCTTTTCAACCTTAAGCTTGCTCTCCATCTCATCTCCAACCGTTTGTCTTCCAACAGCCCAGTGAGTTCGAAGACAAGGCCATCAAGAAGGTCGACGACCTGCTGGAGAGTTACATGGGGATTCGAGACCTCGAGCTCGGTGAGAACTTTACCGTAAAAGGAATGCGAGACTCGAGCACAACATCTCCGGGATTCCCATAAATTCATGAAAGCAATCTGTGGCCCATGGGATCAACTCCTTCCAAAAAACAAATTAATGGAATAGTTCACCCAAAATTGACAATGTGCTAAAAATAAGCTCACCCTCCAGTCATCCGAGAAGTAGATGAGTTAGTTTCTTCATAAAGTTTGGAGAAATGTGTCATTCCATCACTTGCTCACCAATGGATGTGAATGGGTGCCGTCAGAATGAGAGCCCAAACAGCTGATAAAAACATCACAATAATCCACAAGTAATCCAGCAATTAACATCTTGAGACGACAAAAACTGAAACAAATTCAACATCGCTTCCTCCAGTGAAAAAGTGATCTGGTCTGAATCAGGAGAGAAATCTGCACAAATCAAGCACTTGATTATGGACTCGTATTTTAGTTAAAAACATCTTCATGGATTT
The DNA here is from genome assembly GCA_039654775.1 of Spinibarbus caldwelli. Lineage (NCBI taxonomy): Eukaryota > Metazoa > Chordata > Actinopteri > Cypriniformes > Cyprinidae > Spinibarbus > Spinibarbus caldwelli. The sequence goes on from CM077230.1 coordinate 2,598,425, forward strand.
GTTTTTTTGTGTGTTCTCAAGATGTTAACTGATGGACCGGAGTGGTGTGGAATACTTGTGCATTATCGTGATGTTTTTATCAGCTGTTTGGACTCTCATTCTGACGGTACCCATTCACTGCAGAGCATCCATTGGTGAGCAATGCTACATTTTGATTTCGTATCTCATTCGTGTCCTACAGCGACTACCATTGTGGAGGCTGGGAAGAACAAGAAGAACCCGGATGATTTCGCCGAGGCTCTTGACTCTGTCCTGGGTGACTTCGGCTTTCCTGACGTATTTCTGTTTGACGTTTGGGGCGCTATGGGAGATGTGAAGAACGGACGCATTTAGAGGTAATGCATGACTTAAAGATATTTTGTAAAGAAAAAGTTGTTCCTTTTTGTCTTGTAGTCAAATTTGTTTTCATAAGTATAATTTTGGTACATTTTTAGTGATATTTTTTTTATTTACATAGCTAAATGTAGGAATTACATATACTAGTTTTTCAAATATATAGTCAGATATAAAAAAATTAAATAGCAAAATATTAAATATTATTAAATGTTATTAATATGAATAATTATTATAAAACTAATACATAATATTTAATAGTATTTTATCTAATATTTAATATTATTCTTTTATCTACACTTGTTTCAATTAAATATTTTCAAATATTAAAAATGCATATAGATTTAGAAAACAATGTAATTTATTCATTTTTTTCTGATTATTCCTTTAATGATTCTTTTGCATTTGTTCAAAATGTATGGCAGTTTTCATATATCATAAAAAAAGTAAAAGTATATTTAGGTAAATATTGCTGTTAATTTCTTTGTAATACATAGCAAATTTATTTAAAATATTAAACATTTTCAGTAACAAATAAAACAGAATATAAATATTAGATGAAAAAAGTAAAATATATAGAAAAAATTAAATGACAAAAGCACATAAAATTATTAAATCAAAAATGATAAAAAACTGAAAATATAAAAGTAAAATCAAATTTAAAATATTAATAAACACTACAAAAGCATATTAAAAAATAATGAAGTATTAAAAATTGCAAATTTTTCTTGAAATTCTAACTAACTAAACGTCCAGCCCTTGTTTCATGACTGATATTTGTTGATCTAGATTAAATTTGTGAAAGAAAAGCACGCAGAAAACACATAAAGCAGGTCATCTCAGGAGGTGTTTATTTACGGGCAGCTCTCAAACACACACACACACACACACTCTTACAGAAAACAATTAGCAGGCCTTTCTTCCTGACGCCGGACAAACACCGTTAAAAGCTTAACGTCAGACGCTACACGCTAACGCTATCTCACACCAGCACATGCTTTTCCTCGTCTGTGTGTTTCAGAGTACGTCAGACATCTGAGAGACATTCAAGCTTGATTTGTGACATCTGTCATCTGTTTTCATATACACAATCCTCCCAATTCCCAATTTATCCTGAGGAAGGAGAACGTCAAGGTATTAGCAGCTAATCGGCATGCTAACGCAAACGTCAAGTGTGTAAAGCAGTATGAAGTAGGTCAAACTGTATTTCCCACCAATGTGTATAGCTAACTAGGATATAAACCAATCTTTTAAGTGTTTTACATGATAACTTTGACTTTTAGAAGTATTATAAACTAGTATATGTTAGCTTAGCTTAGACTAGCCTTTGTTTGTTTTGACGTATGTTGTGTTATGTATAAATACATTGTGTTACTGGTGAAATGAATGATCTTTTACGATTAATGACAGGTCTTGTGACACGATTAGCTTGTGTATATATGAATAATAAATATTTAATCAATTCTATGCACATTCAATATGTATTTAACTTAAAAATCTACTAAATGTGTTTGCATATTGTATATCCTGTTTTACAGTCCTTTTAGATGACCTGATGTGACACATTTGAATATGAGTAAAGATTAAAAACATACCACGAATTTACGTTTTGTACATTCACACTTCATACACAACAAAGAGAGAAAATTTCCTTTAGTCAACTTGAAAGGCATTTTTGGTCTTATAGAGTCCAGAGGTAAAAATCCCAAACATTTTCTCCATAGAGGAATTATTTTTATTTATTTATTTATTTTTTGGTAAACATTACAGACAAAACCACTGTGAGCTACGCAGTCGTTATTTGATGGTATATCCACTTTATTTTAACTCTTTATTTCAACTTATTTTTCTAAAAAAAAAAAAAAAAAAAAAAAATCATGTTAAACAGCAGAATTCCTGGTGAACAAACTACATTACCCATGATTCTGCAGAAAAATTCCACCAATCAGGGAATGGCGACAAGTAAATGACACCAAAATAGCTCCCCCTACTCTGTGAATGGCAACCTCTCTATGCTCTCAAACTACTTAAATATTTGTGTGTGTGTATATGTGTATACATATTTCATTATATGTTATTGTAATATGTTATTTCTATATAGACAATCTTCTATATAGACAATCTATATAAATCAATCGAATCAGATCTTTTAGTCAATTGTTTTCTATTTCGCCATTGTTTCTAATTTAATTATGTCATTCGTAATCCTTAATGGGATTGTAGTACTTCAGAGATTTGTGATTTACCTCGTAGCTTGTTGGTTTGATTGTGGCTTTTAACTCTTTAACGAAGACTTTTATGGGCAAAATGAATGGGAAAAACTCCAGGAACTACTGAAAAATGGGCAGGGCATATTGTGCACTCTATTGTGCAAAGTCTCCGCCCCATATTTTAACCCCTCCCTTCCAACCAACTGTCTCTTTTCATCATCCAATCACTGGCTAACTGATCAAATCAAGCCCCGCCCACTTTTCCATTCTCAAAAACAGCATATTACCGAAGTTATGCATTTTAACCATTTAACATGGTTTATTTGCAGCTAGTCATGCTAATGCTTATTTAGCATTAGCAGTCGTAACTGTGAAATTGTTGCAGAACAAGGAAGCTGATATGAATCTAGTTGACATTACTGATCCTTAATTGTTTTCCTGTTAGCCAAGTGCACACTACAAGACAGAAGCTTATCATCATGATTACAGTTTGCAAGCAAAAACCCCTTGCTTGTAACCAAGTTGTGTGCGAACGCTATTGAGAAGTCGCAGACACCAGACAATCACTGAGTCCAAGTCATGTTTTTTGTCGCAAGTCAAAACATGGAACTGTTGGCCAAACAGCGCTATAATTTGGGAATATGATGCAAAAATGTCCATAAATCCATGTTGTTTACATACAAGAAACTGTCTTAAGTGTACACTAGCTGATAAGATTCTGTTCGCAGTGTGCGCTAGGTCTTAGCGACGCTGCTTGCCAAAAATGATCTCAACCAAATATGCAAATACTTAAGAGAACAATTGGCCGAAGCAATCCAAACACAGAAGGGTTGAATAATGATTTTTATGCAGCAATGCTCGGGTTTACATGCAATATAAATAAGAGACCAAAACAGATTATTCACTCTGACAGCATTTGATGCTAACCTTGTGTCTCCTCACACAAGAATAACCAAATGTGTGCTGGTAATGATACTTGTTTGATTCCTCAAAAGACAAGAACATTCCATGACAAGACCAGAAATAAACCAGAATTGCTTTTGTGGTGAAAGTTGCCTGCCATTTTATCCAAGTGTGTGGTCCTCAAAGTCTTATCAGAAAGCAAAAGGAGGGTGTTTGTTTGGGAAGCGAGCCAAAACAGCCCAGTCTTCCCAAATCGAGCCCAGTCTGCGTGTTTCTACTGTACGTTTTCATTGTAGACATTAGCTATGTTTCCATCCACCTATTTTAATGCGCATTTTGGACTATCGCATAAAAAATTCGCTGGATGGAAACGCCAAGATGCGCATAAATTCAGAAAATGCGCATAAAAAACTTATGCGCACAACTGAGTAGGATAAACTTTTTATCCGATAAGAAAAAATGCGCATAAACTTCGATGGAAACACATTTACCGAATAAATTCCTCCATGCGCATCAAAAAAGTCATGTGACTTTGCGCTATGAGACGAGATAACTTGACTAACCAGCTGACCGATCTCGTTCACAGCATCTATAAGTTGTTGTAGTCACTCTGAAAAGCCTGAGCAAAGTCTGTCATCAAAGTATTTCTGTATAATTGTCTTACACGACTGTGTTCCCAAACAGCTGGCATCCTCCTCAGAACGCAGTGACAGCATTTATTGTGTTACGTCTGCTCTCTCTGAGGCGCAAGTAATTTATATCATATATGAAAATTATTATAATATTCAGTGGCACTAAATATCACTATATTCTTAGTGATATTTAGTGCCACAGTTTACCAGGAAGTGACGATTTTGTTCTCTTTGACTCGTTGGATGGAAACGGTGCTTTATTCGCATATGTTTTATGCGATATTCCAGTTTTGCGCATAATTTAAATTCGAATCTTTGGATGGAAACATAGCTATTGAGTATCCAGTCTTGTCATTTTGTCAGATTTTTAAAGCTGCGATCCGTAACTTTTGTACGTAACGTAACTCTTATTATAGGTGTACCGTAGTGATTCAGGACAAGCCAAGAACACGGTTTGGAAAATGGATTCATGATGTACTCGCTTATTATATAAATTTTGTAAATTTTGAACACAAAAACGTTACGGACTACAGATTTAAATACATTTTTTCCTTAAAAGAGAGTTAATTTTGTGATTTACTTCCTAGTTGGTTAGTTTGGTTCTTTGCTTTTAACAATCCCTCTGGGAATAACACTCCAGGAACTGCTGAAAGTGGGCGGGACCTATCACGCAAAGGCTCCACCTCCAAAATGACATCATTTCCTTGTTGTTGGCTGGCTTGGTTCATGATTGGGTTTATCTCTTTAAGGAAGATTTGAATGGGAAATGAATGGGAAAAAACTTGAGGAATTGCTGAAAAAGTGGGCAGACACTATTGTGCAAAAGTCCTGCCCCCAAAATGACATCATCAAACACACTTATTTTTCAACCCCTCCCCTTCCAACCAAATGTCACTTTTCATCATCCAATCACTGGCCAACTGGTAAAATTAAGCCCCACCCACTTTCCCACTCAAAGCCTTCAAGTTTCTACTGTAAGTTTTTTTTTCATTAAAGCCATTAAGTACACATTTTTGCCTTTTTTGCTGTATTTTCAAATTCTCCTAATTGTCTTAATTTCAAATATTTTCAAAGACTTGAATGGGAAATGAATGGGAAAAACTTCAGGAACTGTTGAAAAAGTGGGTGGACACTATTGTACAAAGGCTCTGCCCCCAGGATGACATCACATACTTATTTTCCAACCCCTCCCCCTCCAACCAACCATCACTTTTCCTCTTCCAATCAAAGGCCAACTGGAAAAACCAAGCCCCGCCCACTTTCCCACTCAAGTTTCTACAGTACGTTTTCCTCAACAGCTTCGCTCTCCAAGTTCATGCGAGTTCGCCATGTCTTGAGAGCTCAAACTAAGACTCCAACTAGACTTTCTTGGCCAGGCCGGCCGTCAGCACCTCTCCGAAAAGTGACGCACCAACAATAGTGTTCAAAAGGTGGGTCACATTAGACATCGAATCATTAATGAAGTAGAAAGTAAATGCTAGTCTTGGCTGCTAAATGGAACTAGACGTTGCAGTGGCATCCAACACAGCTAGAGGCATATCCTCTTGTCTGGCTTTGCCTGGATTCGGCTGGACGTGATCCAAACGGTCAATCATTCCTCCGAGAGAGGCGCGTGTGAGCTTGCGGAAGGACGTCGAGATGGTCGGATAGAGGCTGACGATGGAGCCACGGGACCAGTCCATCCTGGGAGAGATGCGCTTCAGTATGGCACGTCGGAATAAGATATAGACCCAGGGATCCAGGACCTGGTTCCCCGTCGCAAAGCGAAGCCAGAGAAGCAGGTGGTGAACGTCGAGCTCGCTCCCCGACAGCACAGTCTGCGCAATAAACACCTGTTGAGAGGAAAATAAGGAGAGGGTGATGAGAGGAACGCCAAGCGCGAGCCAACGCTTGAACTCCACTTGAGTCAGTCAATAAAATAAACACAATCACTACGGCGCAAACATTGCCGTCACTACAGGCTTTGTCATTTCGAAATGTTTACGAAAACTAATGGATTTTTGCAATGAGAATAACCAGAATGTATCATCTGGGGATGTTGGAGGCGATTTCCAGGAACGTATTTACTTGCATAATGTCGATACTAAATATATTCACCCCCCAAAATATTATATAGATGTGAAAACAAAGGTTTTTCGCATCTCTCCCAATATTTTTGGAGTGAATCTCAAGAAATAACATGTTTAGGTCATATTTCACCCCAAAATCAAAAGAAAGAAATAGAAGAAACTGATTAATCAACCATTCTCATTTCCGCTATGCAATTCTAGTATTTGTGGTACTGTGTTCAATTTATTCCTTATTATTTAATTTATAGCAATGTTTCAATTAATTTAAAAATACATGAAAATAAATCAAAAATTAGGGGAAAATGAGTTTAATTATCATGCCTAATGGTCATAAAAATAATAAAATATAATTTCTATTTTTTCTTTTAAATGTAGGGTTAAGATTTACCTTATTATTGTGAAAAATAAAAGCAAAACAAAGAAAGATACTGGAAATAAAATGAGCCATGTGGGGCCAAAAGCAGCTTCTCATTTGGACGCTAGAAAGTTTTTTATTTTTAGGATGAAACCGATGAAATATCACATGACCTTTCTGGATATTTTTCCAAATAACTGCAAGATAACAAAGGGGTTTGTTGTTAACATAAACACTTAGCAGTAATAAAGTGAATACAGTGATAAAAGTAGTGAAGTAGTACTGAATCACTGACCTTTTTGCTGATTGTTCACTTGACAAAATACACATGCTCACACACACAAATAAACACACAGTGCATTTAGTGGAACATGACACAAAATACAAACATTTACCATGGTAAGTACAGTTTCTGCCAAAATACGATAACTTCGGTAACAATTACTGCTACAAAGAAAATGTTAGAACCTTATTACTTACAAGTCATTAAAATATCTATATATTGTTCGTTTGTATTATGTTTGTTTTATTAAACAAACAAATATAAAATACATAATAAAAAAATACATAATGTAATATAAATACTATATTTATAAACATTTATCACAGCATACATTAATATTATACATTTATTTTCTATCATACATTTATATATTTATTAATATTAACATATAACAAAAATATTATTTTATTAAAAATATAAAAAAATAATAAATACTATATAAAAAATAAATACATTTACATTTAGTCATTTAGCAGATGCTTTTATCCAAAGTGACTTACAAATGAGGACAATAATACATTTAATAACATTTTGTTTTAATTAATTAAAATACAATTTAAATAAACATAAATATATAAATATTTATATATTTATTAAAATATAAACATATTACAAATAATAATGCAAATAAATGAAATAATTACATTTAATTAATAGTATTTAGATTTAATAAAAATAAAAATAAATAATTATAATTGTTTTTGCATTTATTTTAATTATACATATTTATTTACACATTTATTTTTATTTAATAGAGTATAAATATTTTATTTTTTATAATATAACAATATAATAAAAGTATATTAATAATTATTCATTATAATTCATAATATTTTGTTTTAATATATAATTAAAATAAACGCTCTCTTTCTCTCTCTCTCTCTCTATATATAAAATAACATTTAGTTTTAATTTGTAATTACTATATAAAAATAAAAATGTATATATATATATATATATATATATATATGTTTATGTATGTATGTATATTTAAAACACTTGTGCTGTACTTTGGCAGAAACTATGATTAGTGTGGTTGCGTGGATGATGGTGTCAGCGGTCAGTGGCCGTTATGAATCAGCACAGAGCCAGAAGCGGTTTGCAGCATTTGATTTCACTACTGATGAGCGTGTGAGTGTGAATGATACTCGCTGTTAATTTGGATCACAATCTGGATCTGCCTTCACTCGCCTCAGTCTAGACTCCTGACAGAGGATGTAAATCCAGGGGTCACATATCTGATTACAGGTGGCCAATCGCAGGTAGAACAGAATGCTAAAGGGCTCGGCGGCTAGCGAGGACACAACCGTCTTCAGTATGTACATCTGTCCGGAGACACAAGGTAAGACGTGCCACAGCGATCAGACGAGGACAGAAGAGTGTTTATTCCTGCTTACAGATGATTGGCTGCGAGTCCCAGCTGGAGGAGCGCGTTTATTTAACTGTGGGATCTGTGGACTTATGGATGTTATAGTGCTGGAAATTACATTCAAAGATGACACTAATTTCATGTTACGCATCCTAAATATACACGAATAAATCATATTTTGTATATGAACAGAATTTGACAGAATATGACAGAGTTTATGCATAAATGGAAAGGACAAACAATAAAACAATATTAGTGACACAATAATCAAATAAAATTAAGAAATACTTATCACTCTCATCATCTCTAATACACTTTTAAATAATCTGATGAGCCTTGTAATTTGTATAAAAATGGATGTAAATTATCTCACAATAAATATTAAAATGGTTTGTGTTTCATGTTTTGTTCAGGTTGTATTTGTAATTCATGTGAGTAAAAAATATATAGATGTGAAAATATTAATTTAGTTATTTTTTTTTGTGATGGATTTTCATATTTTAGGACTGAAAGTGTGAGTTTTGGGTAAGGGAAAAATACATTTTTACATAAAAAGGCAGATAATGGATAATAGCAGGTTAATGATAAAAATAAATATAAAAATATACAAAATATTATAAAAATAGATTCAAAAAATAAAAATATAATTTTAAAAGATAAAAAGATAAATGATAAAAGATAATTTTATTTGCTTAATATTTCTTTGATGGATTTTGAGTTTTGGACAAAGAAAAATCTACATACAGAACTATATAACATTTGAACTTCATTAAATATAAATATTTTCCAAAAATAAAATCAATTTAAAAAACAGTAAAAATTTTAATTTAATTTAGATAATATTTCTTTGATGGACCTTGCCTGTTGAACAAAGAAAAAAATCTATATATGATAAATGTTTATAATATTTGAATTTAATTCAACAGAAATATATTACAAAAATAAACTCAATTTTAAAAATATTTAAAAATTAATACTACAATACTACTGATGCCTGTAGCAGGCATCAAATTTGAAATGAGCTCATTTTGTGCATAAAATTGTAAAATTGATCAGTTTAAACATTTATGTTATCTATGTTCTGTTGTGAATAAAATATTGTCTCATGTGATTTTGAAATTCTTTTAGTTTTCATTTTATTCAAATTAAAAAAAAAAACGTCCCAACATTTCCGGAATACGGGTTGTATATATATAATTTATATGTTTTAGAATAATTAATAATAATTATAATTTATCTATGTGTGTGTATATATATATATATATATATATATATATATATATATATATATATATATATATATATACACACACACACACACACACACACACACACACACACAGGTGCATCTCAATGAATTAGAATGTCGTGGAAAAGTTCATTTATTTCACTAACTCAACTCAAATTGTGAAACTTGTGTATTAAATAAATTCAATGCACACAGACTGAAGTAGTTTAAGTCTTTGGTTCTTTTAATTGTGATGTTTTTGGCTCACATTTAACAAAGCCCACCAATTCACTATCTCAACAAATTAGAATATGGTGACATGCCAATCAGCTAATCAACTCAAAACACCTGCAAAGGTTTCCTGAACCTTCAAAATGGTTACACAATAGCCTATACAATCATGGGGAAGACTGCTGATCTGACAGTTGTCCAGAAGACAATCATTGACACCCTCCACAAAGAGGGTAAGTCACAGAAGGTCATTACTGAAGGACCTTCTGTGGCTGTTCACAGAGTGCTGTATCAAAGCATATTGAGTGAAAAGTTGACTGGAAGGAAGAAATGGGGTAGGAAAAGGTGCACGAGCAACAGGATGACCACAAGCTTGAGAATACTGTCAAACAAAGCTGAATCAAACACTTGGGAGAGCTTCACAAGGAGTGGACTGAAGCTGGAGTCTTCAGGAAAAGGGCTCCCAAGCCACTTCTGAAACAGAAACAATGTCAGAAGCATCTTACCTGGGCTAAGGAGAAAAAAACTGGATTGTTGCTCAGTGGTCCAAAGTCCTCTTTTCAGATAAAAGTAAATTTTGCATTTCATTTGGAAATCAAGGTTCCAGAGTCTGGAGGAAGACTGGAGAGGCACAGAATCCAATCTGCTTGAAGCCCAGTGTGAAGTTTCCACAGTCAGTGATGAATTGGGCTGCCATTTCATCTGCTGGTGTTGGTCCATTGTGTTTTCTGAAGTCCACAGTCAATGCAGCCATCTACCAGGACATTTTAGAGCACTTCATGCTTCCTTCTGCTGACAAGCTTTATGGAGATGCTGATTTCATTTTCCAACAGGATTTGGCACCTGCCCACACTGCCAAAAACACCAAAAGTTGGTTAAATGACCATGGTGTTGGTGTCCTTGACTGGCCAGCAAACTCACCAGACCTGAACCTCATAGAGAATCTATGGGGTATTGTCAAGAGGAAGATGAGAGACACCAGACCCAACAATGCAGATGAGCTGAAGGCCACTGTCAAAGAAACCTGGGCTTCCACACCACCTCAGCAGTGCCACTAACTGATCACCTCCATGCCACGCCGAATTGAGGCAGTAATTAAAGCAAAAGGAGCCCCTATCAAGTATTGAGTACATATACAGTAAATGAACATACTTTCCAGAAGGCCAACAATTCACTAAAAATGTTTTTTTTTTTCATTGGTCTTATGAAGTATTCTAATTTGTTGAGATAGTAAATTGGTGGGTTTTTGTTAAATGTGAGCCAAAATCATCACAATTAAAAGAACCAAAGACTTAAACTACTTCAGTCTGTGTGCATTGAATTTATTTAATACACGAGTTTCACAATTTGAGTTGAATTACTGAAATAAATGAACTTTTCCACGGCATTCTAATTCACTGAGATGCACCTGTATATACATATATATATATAAATAACAAAAAAATAAATTCTTAATTTACTTTAAATTCTTTAATTTAACATATGAATGTTTCTGTGATGGCTTTTCATATTTTAGGTTTTGGAAAAAAATGATAAAATCTATACATAAAAAGGTAATTTATTTAAAAAATTCAAAGAGAGTTTCAATGTTTCATAATATAGTTTATTTTAATTATTTTTATTTTTAAATTATTAATATTTTAATTATATATATATATATATATATATATATATATATATATATATATATATATATATATATATATATATATATATATACACACACACACACAGACACACACACACACATATATACAGTATAAAAGACTGCTTCAATGTAGCCTTCATAGAGCAAAAAAGGTTTAAAAACAATCCCTGCTGTATAAAAGTGCCCACAGTCAGAAGAAATACTCACTTGTAGTTCATTTAGCAGACAATTGGTTAACAATGAATTTGAGTTTTGTTAGATATAGGAAGTGTGTGCTTGTGAGGACTTCCTGTTCCACACTGATGCTGAGTCACTGGAAGAGAATTGAATAAGGATTCAATTCTCTTCCAGTGACTCAGCATCAGTGTGGAAAGGTCTGAAAAAGATCTACAAGACACCATCCCCCAGCACTGTGGAGAATCAACAACTGGCAGACGATCTGAATGAGTTCTACTGCAGGTTTGGAAAAACACCCCACACCCGCCCTGAACACCTCTCCACACAACCATTAACACCTGCAGCAACCCCCCTCTCCCCTACACCTGCAATTCAGATCAGTGAAGATGATGTGCGGCAGGTCTTCCGGAAGCAGAAAAGGAAAAAAGCACCAGGCCCAGATTATGTTACACCAGACTGTCTGAAATCCTGTGCTGACCAGCTGGCCCCCATCTTCACACAGATCTTCAACAGATCACTGGAGCTGTGCGAAGTCCCTTCATGCTTCAAATGCTCCACCATCATCCCCATCCCAAAGAAATCCAAAATTTCAGGACTAAGTGACTACAGGCCTGTGGCTCTAACGTCTGTGGTCATGAAGTCTTTTGAAAAACTGGTGCTGGCCCTCCTGAAGGACATTACTGGACCCTTGCTGTATCCTCTTCAGTTTGCCTACAGAGCAAACAGGTCTGTGGACGATGCAGTCAACATGGGCTGCATTATGTTCTGCAACATCTAGACAGACCAGGGACTTATGTGAGGATCCTGTTTGTGGACTTCAGCTCGGCCTTTAATACTATCATTCCAAACCTCCTCCTGCCCAAATTAACTCAGCTATCCGTCCCCACCTCCGTCTGTCAGTGGATCAACAGCTTCCTGACAGACAGGCAGCAGCTAGTGAGGCTGGGAAAATACACATCCAGCACCCGTACGATCAGCACTGGCGCCCCCCAGGGCTGCGTTCTCTCCCCACTGCTCTTCTCCCTGTACACCAACGACTGCACATCTAAAGACCCCTCTGTCAAGCTCCTGAAGTTTGCAGACGACACCACACTGATCGGCCTCATTCAGGACGGTGACGAGTCTGCTTACAGACAGGAGGTTAAGGAGCTGGCTGTCTGGTGCAGTCTTAACAACCTGGAGCTCAACACGCTCAAAACTGTGGAGATGATCGTGGACTTCAGGAGAAACCCCCCTGCTCTCTCCCCACTCACCATCATGAACAGCACTGTGACTGCAGTGGAGTCATTCAGGTTCCTGGGCACCACCATCTCCCAGGACCTGAAGTGGGACATTCACATAGACTCCATTGTGAAAAAGGCCCAGCAGAAGCTGTACTTCCTTCGCCAGCTGAAGAAGTTCAATCTGCCACAGGAGCTGCTGAAACAGTTCTACTCCAATACTACTCTACTTCAATAACTGTCTGGTTCAGCTCAGCTACCAAATCTGACCTCAGAAGACTACGGAGGGTAGTCCGGACTGCTGAGTGAATCATTGGTACAATCCTCCCCACTCTCCAAGAACTGTACTTATCCAGAGTGAGCAAAAGGGCTGGCAAAATCACTCTAGACCGCTCACATCCAGCACACTCCCTCTTTGAACTGTTACCGTCTGGTCGACGCTACAGAGCTCTGAGCACCAGAATGACCAGACACAGGAACAATTTCTTCCCTCAGGCTATCCATCTCATGAACACTTGACAATAATTGTGGAACACACTATTTATACACTTATACACTTATTTATCTAACACACACACTTAGTCTACATTTCAGTCGCACATAATATACCTGTACATACAACTGTCTATTGTTATATACCTGTACATACAATTGTCAATTTGTATATTGTTATTCCTTATTTACTTGTTCTATTTTTTTAATTATTCTTTTTATTATCTGTGTTTTTTGTTCTGTCACTGTCATTCTGTTGCACTGTGGAAGCTTCTGTCACGAAAACAAATTCCTCGTATGTGTAAACATACCTGGCAATAAAGCTCATTCTGATTCTGATTCTGATTCTGTTCTTCCCTTCAACAGGAAATGGCTCTTTCCCATTAGTCTTATCAGCAGTTCTCACACGACTCCTTCACGTTCCTCGACTGGCAGAACTCAGACCTTTTCCCGTGTGAGAAACTCTGAACGTGTTATTTAACGAGCAAAGCCTCTGGTCTCACCATCAGTAGTGCACCTGCCTCGCGCCGCAGTGTTTCTGTATTACAATAAACGAGACTGAAAACAAGCAGTGTCATGGGCAATTATAACTGATTCGGACGATTACAGAAAGCAATTCTTGTATCGTCACACTGCGAGTACAAACCAGATGCTGCCGACATCTGGATCTGAAACGGATACTAACTAAAGTCTGACATGTCGACATACAGGAAGCATGTTATCTTTTTAGTGGACTTGAGACTGTTCCAAACCTAGTAAGCTGCCTATGTAGGTGCTATTTTAAAGCCAAACTTCAATGACTCTTCCCAGAATGCAATGCGCTGAGCTTAACGAGAAACAACCTGAAAATGGTGGATGAGTTACTGAAAGGTATCGCTATAAAATAGTTAAATGTAATTAAAAAGGCAGTTTTTTACACAGTAATTGCATATGATATGTATTTTTCTGGTTATTAGAGTGTTAGCTTAGCCATATGCTAACATCAATCTCTACTGGAATCAGCTGTTTATGTATCATTTATTCTAATTTCAATATAACTACACAAAACAGAGTAATTTTTCAATGTTAAAATCATGTTGGCATGTATATTGCTTACACCACTATACTTATTTTATTAATATTAATTATTTTACAATTATTGCTATTAATTGGTTGGTTTAATTATATTACTTAGTTTAATTATATTAAAGAATATAATTAGATATATAACAAGGAATATAATTAGATATATAACAAGAATGTTTTGGCAGTATCAAATATATATATATATATATATATATATATATATATATATATATATATATATATATATATATATATATATATATATAAATAATAATTGTTATAATTATTATTGTTATTAATTTTGTAATATTAGTTGAAGTAATTTTATAATTATTGTATTAATAGGTTAGTTTAGTTTAGAAGGACATTTTATAATAATAGTTAGGGTTAGGATAATGATGATGATGATGATTGGGTTTGGGTAATTATGTTACTTAATAGACATTTATATTTTGATTATTAATAATAAAAAACTGTAAATCTTCCCCTTTATTTCACAAGTAGTACGTTATTTTTTTTTTTAAAGGAGGAAATGTGAAAGTTACTTTTTCAACATTTTGCCACAAACGCTGTCGATTTAGCTTAAAGGGGTCCTATTATGCTCTTTTACAAAGTCTTGATTTTGTTTTGTGGGTGTACTAGAACATACTCTCATGCTTGGTGGTTTGAAAATCGCATTATTTTTCACATAATTTACATTATTACAATACTTTCCTCCCCATTCTGGAACAAACGGCTCGATTAGTTCCAGGTTTGATGAAGGCCCGCCTTCTGAAAAACGAAATGTGATTGGTTAGCTGTCCCAGGGCGTTGTGATTGGCAAACAGCTTAGATGGTGTTTCAGTACTGCCCCGCCCCTTGCCAAAACAGTAAGTTCGTCAATATTGCCATATCATTTCAGACCCCGAGAATATTGAGGATTGCGCAGAACCTTTGCACACACGGATATTGCAAGACATATTAAAGTGGTAACAATATTGTTGTTGTTTTTTTTTTGGCTAAATCACATTTTAGATAGGATGTCAACAACAGCTTAAAAATAACTGCATTTACTATGTACAGATAAGTGCAACGGTAATATGTATTATGTTTATTGTTCTTTAATTCTAACATTATAACATGACTTGCAGTGAAACTGTTATACAGTTAAATTTATTTATACCATAGTCCCACAGAGTTACACTATTTGTGGCGGCATATATATGCAAATTCATCCTCTGACAGCAGGAGGTGCTGTTGGAGCGGGAGAGAGCGAGGTTTCCCCAGATAACGCTGTACACAAAGCAAAGCTCCGCTCACAAACACTGCTTTATCAGACATTACATGCAAGATGAAATGAAATGACATCCAAAATTTTCTGAAGAGAGCCGGTTTCCTTCAGAAATACAGTGATATAAAAACACCTGCACCGGGTTTCGGTTTTGAAACGTGCATTCGAATTTCCGGAGGCGGGATTTATTTTAATGATATTCTAATGGACCAATTTGTGATGTCACAAATACAGGAAAACAATGCTGTAGTCCAAACGAGCTGTTCGTTGTAGTTCTTGAAAAGGGATTTTTTAAAAACAAAATATCTCCCTTTGGAGTGGACTTTGAGATTTGTAACTGTAGATCTTTTTTTATGCCCAAACATACACATTAAACACTGACTAAAATTCAAAAAGTGAAAAAGCATAATAGGACCCCTTTAACTGAACCCATAATACTCCTCTACAAGATTCCTTCTTGGTTACGATGTCGCCTACTTTGTAGGCGTCTTACTAGGTTTCGGAAACAGCTCATTTTGGTCAGTTGGCCAACAGACTTAGTATTCATCAATTGTCAATGTAGAACTCACCAGTAGAGGGCACCAGCAGATGGAGGCGATGGTCATGATCAGAATCAGCTGCACCATCATCTCCACTTCGTAGTCTCGTCTCCGTTGAGCGCTGTCCTGTCCGCAACACACCCTCAGTAGGGTGACGACGCTCACCGTGTTGAGCAGGAACGACACGGCCAGCGACAGCAAACCCACTAGCGAGAAAATCAAACCGAAGGTCATATCCAGCGGTCTGGAGCTGATGTTGAGGAAGCACCAGGAACCGGGGATCTGGAGATGGTAGCTTCCCAATCCGGCCAATGGCAGGAGACTAATGCAGCCGGCCGTGACCCAAACCATGGCCACCGTCGAACACGCCCTGCTGTTGGACATGGCGGTGGAGCGGGCGAAGGGTCGGTTGATGCCTACAAATCGCTCCACAGCCATCGCTGCGCCGAGAAGCAGCGGGCAAAGGCCGTAGAAGACCATCGACATGCCCATGAAGTTGCAGAAGTGGCAATGAGGGTCCAGTTGGCGCCAGTTGAAGTGCGTAATGTGGAAGGACACCACGATGGACCCGGTGACCAACAGTCCCATGAAGTCGGTGAACACCAACCCACCGAGGAAGAGCAGGAAGGAGGAGCATGAGCGGCTCTTGGTGTGGTGGAAGGTCTTGGCCAGAACCACCAAAGCGAAGAGGTTGGAGCTCAAGCCGAGGCTGCTGAAGACTGCAGAGAAGTATGCAGAGGCGATGGTGTGGTTGTGTCTGAAAGGCGGGCTGTTGATGGAGAAGCAAAGCGGAGTCGTGTTGCTCGGCGCCGAAGTTTTGTCGATGGCGAACAGTGAAGAAACCATGATGGCGACTGCTGAAGATGGGTTTATTTCATTCTGTCAACCAGCAATGGAGAAAAAACAATGGAAATGTTTAAGAAATGTCGCTAAGCACATAGATATATATAGGCATTGACTATGTTTACATTGACATCAGTAATCTAATTATTTACCTTATTCTGAATGACAATATTATGATTAATGTGTTTACATGAGTTGCTTTTAGAATATTCCTTTCATTTTCCCGTTTTACATGTTATAGTACATAGATCGATTAATGGCACACGTCATTACATCCCCACGCGACGTCATCTGACATCCCCTCCAGAATTTCACGTATAAACATATAGTTCGTCTTCGTTATGATGCCATATACAGTTTTGGGTGTTTCATTTTTAATTTACTGAAAGCTTCAAGTGCAGTTAATTATTTGTCATGCTGTACATGCAAACAGTATATCAATATATATATATATAACAATATCGTTGTTGAAGCCATGCTCTTTTATTTGCTGTCAAACGGTTGACCACTGCCGCGTGTGTATCCTGTCACAAAATGCAGCGAAAATTCCTACACGACAGTAATAATGTGATTAAGATGTGTACATGTCTACACTGCACTTCAATAATGTGACTAAAATAGGAATACTCCACATGTCTTAATTCGATTTGTGTTTACTTCGAGTATGACTTTAGTCAGATTAAGGTAATCAAAAATCTCAGTTTACATGGTAGATTCTTAATCAGAGTATTGTTTTAATCGTGTTAAAATTGGAATATTGTTGTCCATGTAAACGTACTCAGTGTTGGGAGTAAATCATTACAAGTGACATGAGTAATCAGAATACTTTCACGAGTAATCAGATTAATTTTTAACGAATAATCAGATTACTTTTTTCACGAGTAATCAGATCACATTATAATTAATCAGATTACTTTTTAATGAGTAATCAGATTAATGTTTTTTCAAGAGTAATCAGATTACGTAATCAGATAACTTTTTAACAAGTAATCAGATTACTTTTTAACAAGTAATCAGGTTACTTTTTCGTAAGTAATCTGATTACTTTTTGACGAGTAATCAGATTAATGTTTTTTATGAGTAATCAGACTACTTTATATGTAATAAGTTTACATTTTAACGAGTAATCAGATAAGTTTTTTGCAAGTACTTTTTAGAGAGTAAACAGATTAAGGTTTTAAAGAGTAATCAGATTACTTTATATGTAATCAGATAACTTTTAACAAGTAATCAGATTACTTTTTAATGCGTAATCAGATTACTTTTTTCACAGATAATCATATTACTTTTTTCAAGTAACTAGTTAAAGTAACACATTACTTATTAATTTACTTTTTAATTTTCAAATAACTAATGCCAGTTACTTTTTTTCTCATTTATTGACTAACAGCTCTCCTGTCCGCATGTTGATAGAAATCTTGAGTAAATTGTGAGCGATGTGTGAACATCATGTTACTGTAGTTCTAGACTAAATGTGAACATGCATTCAGTGTTCTTCAAAATGAATAAATCAATGAAATACAAACTCTAAATAATGGAACAAACCTGCAATAATAAATATGCTAAATAACACAAATATCCTTTATGTATTTAATACATCTTGTGCTCTGCAGTGAGGACCATCTCTTAGCGGCTGTTTCAATGGGCCGCTATACGAAAGCCGTCCACCATATTGGAGTGGTCAAAGCCGGTGCTTGAACATTCGAGAGTAAGATGACAGTGTGTCCGTTATTACATGCATGTATGAAAATTTATATCTGCAAAAGACTTCAGCAGGTGATTTAGCAAAGCTAACAATACAACAAGAAAAAGCCGTTAGCTAACATGACATTAAAAAGTTACCATAGTTTAAAAACCTGTAATATCAAGTTAATACAGATAAAACATGAACCTGTGAAATTTTATTCAAATTCTTCGGGAATTTAAATTTCGGTGTTGTGCAATGTTGTGGCATCTTGGAAAACTCATTGATTTTTACTGCTGAATGTGGCATACATATGTATGGCTGAGCACTGTATTCGCCAGGATTGAGCACTAACGCATGACTCATTTGGTTCTGAGACATTGTTTTGCTAGCAAATGGAATAAACGAGTCACATCCCTGCGTGTGTTTTTTCCCCAACATCTTGTGCAATAGTACAGAATGCTTCATTCTAAGCAGACATTCGACAGCACACAGAAACTAAAACATGGACCATGATGGACGAAATGTGCCCATGTAGTGTCCGCTGGCGTTTTAGAGCAAACAGCCACTGACGTCAAGAGGAAACATCAGATATCTTATAAACAATCAGATCTGTCAGATCATACCAACCATAAACAAGCCTCAAACATAACATTTGCTGAAATTAAAGTTTTAAAATGATTTTATAATTATTTTTAATAA
Organism: Spinibarbus caldwelli; assembly: GCA_039654775.1. Taxonomy (NCBI): domain Eukaryota; kingdom Metazoa; phylum Chordata; class Actinopteri; order Cypriniformes; family Cyprinidae; genus Spinibarbus; species Spinibarbus caldwelli. The sequence goes on from CM077230.1 coordinate 2,617,678, forward strand.
TCAGTAATAATAATAATAATAATAATAATAATAATAATAATAAATTCCCCCATTAACATAATAATAATAATAATATTATTATTATTATTTCAGTAAGTGATATAATTAATAAAAATAATGGCCATTTAATATTTTCATATTCTTATTTTATAATTTTTTATACTGTAAAATCATTCTTGCATTAATATAATTATTGTAACTCAATAAAAATAATAATAATTATTATAAAAATCCTTGAAGTTTTGCAATTAAACTAACCTATCAATATTAATAATTACAATAATTTTAATTTAATATTTTAATTACATTAGAAAATAATCTTGCATTAGGTAATCAGCCTAACCTTTTATTATTCTTAATTATTATTATTGTTATTATTAAATAACATTTTCCATTAAGTATTTTAATTAACATATTATTATTGTTTAGCATTTTTTCCATTAAGTAATATAATTACCATGACTTATTATTGTTATTGTTGTGTTTTATAATTGTTATTATTATTATTAATATTATTATTAAATGTAATTGTTTATCAATATATTTTACAAAAGCAATATATGTGATTTTAATACACAGCTACTCATTATTTGCTTTTTTAATATACATGCATATTTTGTATTCTAGCTTCTGATTGGATAAGATGCATTCAAAGCTGACTGCACATTATATATTAATGAGCCAAGCTGCAATGAAAGACTTTATTATTCTGATTATTATTATTATTAATAAATGCAACTATATACTGAACATTAGTTGCTTATTAGCGTCATACTTTCAACTGAGGCCACGAGTTACAGGGATTTTAATGCAATTGAGATTTCTGGCGCTCTCCTCATTAATATCCCTTAAACTCACTTTAATGTTTGTCCTTGATTGCTTCATTTTGCATCATGCTAAAGTTAACACTGTAAATAATGCATGCTAAAGGAAAGATCTGAACTGCGTTTGCAGAAGTTCAGTGTATCTACGTAAAAACATCCAGATCTCAGGGATATTTTGTGCCACAACTTTTTTTTTTTTTTTGTCTGAAAAACACATAAATCCCAAAGGAATGTGAAGTGGATCCACTCCACTTTGGCCATTAAACATCAGATTCTTCATCCACAAACGCCTTCAGATCGATAGGCTACCTTAAGTGCCGATATTAATCATCAGACAAAAGCCTAAACATCTGAATACATTCGATGGCGTTTCCACTCATAATGGCCGTTAATGAGGATTCAGTGTACAGAAACCTGAGGCTGCTGATGGTGTTTGTGCGTCTCTCTTAGCAGCGTAATTCCAAAACAAACTGCATTAGCCAAACACAGAGCTATTCACGGCGTGCTCCTAATCGAATTCCATCAAATGTGGCCCAGAAATCAGTTTAGCGAATGTCAGTTTGCATGCGTGTGCGTTCACATCTGAGGTGTTCAGCGTTTGGCTGCATGTGTGGAAATGCAGGAGTGTAAAACATCGGCAAAACAGATTATTTATTAAATATGATTACGGTTGTATGCTGTTTTGTTGTATAATCAGAGCTTTACATGATTCTGCATTGTATAAACTCTTATAGAAAACAAAGGTTCGTGCAGGAACTCTTCAAGAGCTGTTTTCAGATGTACGTGTTTGACTGAAGTTTCTTCGGATGAGTGATTTCTGGGGGGTTTTCACGCACCAGAACACGAGTTTTCTGAAGAACTAGAGATTAAACGAGACAGGCCTAGAATAGATTATTATGAAATGCATCAAATGTTAGATAACAGGTTAAAAAAAAGACAAAGTACTACGAGGCAAGGGGACTCAACCATTTATATGTACGTTTTGTATATTTCATGTATTTATGTAATGAATTTCTGCAAAAAAAATAAAAAAATAAAATAAAATAAATAAATAAAATAATAATAAAAATAAAATAAAAAGGTTCATTTTCTCAACCATGCACAAATGCAGCTCAAACTCATTATTAAAATCATTTTTAAAATATGCAGCTTATATGATCAAATTATACTACATACCACAAAATCTTCCACAAAGATGACTCATATGACAAAATGTTGTGTATTAGGCCTAATTACTCACAGAATTTTAATTAGCTTATTAATATTTTTTGTTAATTTTATTTATGTATAGCCCTACATCATTCATGGAACATTTTATTTCTGAAACGTTTTAGTTGGACATTCATGTAACGGTTTTTTTTTTAAATGTTACTTGTTTCAAAACGTCCAGCGAACATTTTCGTTCCCTTAACGTTCACAAAGTTTTTTTTTAAAAACTGCACTCTTGAACGTTCTGAAAACATTCAGAAATAACATCTTCCTAACTTCACAGAACGTTAGCAAAATGTAGAACATATTTGTGTTAGCTGTGAGTTGTCTGATCGATCTTTAGCAATGTTCTTAAAATGCTGGCACAAAAGCAAAAATATATGTTTTGCTGTTTTAAATCAATTGATATGTGTATTAACAGCATAAGTGTATCAAACTCTGAAAAAGGACTGAAAACGTCACGTTGTAGCTATTTTATATAACATCATTTCATTCAAGTGTTAGACCTTAAACGTTACTACTTACAAAGGCTAGGCTATTCAATAACACAGACTCAGTTTTGGCATTGACACTATTGTGGTTGACAAGTTTACAAAAATACATATTTTTTTGCAGAACCCATGTTTGGCATCCACAACGCGTAAAACCCCCGAGGCGTACATCCAAACAAACAAAACAAAACTCATTTGCGACGTTTATTTCGTAAACTGAAGTCAAAAGCGAAACGCACATCAAGACTTTTTGAGCTCAAAACGTTTAATTTTACCTGAGAACGTGTGAAAGTCCGGCGCGCATTCCTTCAGTCTCGATCCGCGGTTCCCAGAGAGTCCAGAGATCTCAAGCTCTGCCTCCCATCACCTCCATCCTGCCAACACACTCCAACCCCGCTCAAACACACACATAACTGTGAGGATGAGGATGATGATGATGATGAGACACACCATCCTGTTCCTCCTTCATCGCCGCTATTCGCGGAAGGAGTCTCTGGGTCTCCGCCAGAAACTTCTACCGCTAAAATCAATACCAGAAACTCTCTGATAGCTTTGAGTACCAATGCAGTGTGGGCAGAATGTTCTGTGATGTTTGTATAAACAGATGGTCTCTAAATTGTCTGTTTGTGTGGGTATCAACGGCTCACATGAGTTTAATTTTGCATGAGCGGTTATTGGTTCTAGGAAAATGCTTTTGCATCTTTATATTTTAATAATTCACGACAGTGGTAACGGAAGAGCTTTTTAAAGCACCAGACGCCAGTGACTAATGACTGCTTGTGATCATGGCAAACAGATCTAAAGATACTGTCAAAGTCCTTTGCATTCAAGTGAACAAAAACGTTGTCTTTTAAAAATAAATGAGCAGTGAAACATTAAGGAACGTTCTCAGAATGTTCTGACAATGTTCTCTCAAAGTTTTGTTAACAAACGTTCTTGCAGTTACATTAGAGAATGTTCGTTTACTTAGCTGTTTTTTTCTTCCCCAGATAGCACACATACGTCTGCAAGATGTCTGTTAAAGATCTTTTGATCTGGAAAGCATCTGCTGTGTACAAACGTCTGACAGACGTCTTTCAGATGTCAGTTTTACATACGTTCTAAATCATAAACATCTTAAAGACATCTAATATAGGCCTACGTCTATGTGACATCTGATAGGGAACGTCCAATAGATGTATTGCAGATGAGCAAACACTCTACAATATGTCTTGCAGATGTAAATGCAGACGTCAAATAGACGTCTCCGTGATGTACATGTGCCATCAGGGAATGTTCTCAAAACGTTAACACAAAAACTTTTTTATAAATGTTTTATACCCTATGTTTTGGTTGGACGTTCATATAACGTTTTTTAAATGTTACTTGTTTCAGAACGTTCAGAGAATATTCAGAAATAACATTTGCACAATGTTTGCTCCATTAACCTTCGTATAACTAAGATGAAATTTTTTTGAAACATTTAAAAAACTGGACCTTATGAGAACATTGTTAGCAAAACATTCATAGAACATTGTTAACTGGGGAGTTACCTGGTTTTAAATAATGTTCCTAAAATGTTAGCACAAAAACGTTATACAATGTAAATTGAACATTTTTTTTTTCGAACATTGAAGTTGGATGGTCATCTAAAGTTTAAAAATTTTTTTTTTAAAAGATAATTCTGTTAAAAGAACATTCAAAAGTAATGTTTCCATAATGTTTACAAAATTATAAAAATAATTTATAATTTAAAAAAATAAAAATAAAAATTTTTTTTAATAAAAATAAAAAAAATATTGAAAACACAATGTTTTAAATGTTCAGAGAACACAACTTAATGGGAACATTAGCAAAATGTTCTTAGACCTTATTTTTGTCAGCTGGGTTATAGCTCTTTCAAGTCTACAAACTTTTTCTACTATTTTTTTTCACTCTAGTACTTATCAAATGTCTTCAAAGGGTCTGTACTTCTGTTAAGTATTAGCGCTAGATCAGTGGGGTGAAGCTAAAGCCCTGTGAGCGTTCATGACCGCAATAAACAGCTGATTGGTGAAGAATCTCCGACAATTATGGAACTTTAGAGGACCTAATGTCTGTTTCCACTTAGCCGAGGGAACATTTTAGCATAGCATGCTAAATACATCCATCAATACTGAGAAAACAACATGTGTTGTGCTGCGATTAGCAGTTAGTTGCCATCACTATCCCTATCTCTCTTTTTATTCATCTATGAGACAATAACAATCTGTTTTACTGAGGTAATGACATGTCGTCGATCATTTAACGCAATGCAACAGTTAACATTCGCAATAAATGCTAAACATCTGGCATTTTGCAAGCCTACGCAATTAGCAAGAAAAACATTCTCAGCATAGTTTTGTTTTGTAAATAAACTCTTACGTAAAGACATATGTTTATTGCACTTGTGCCTTGATGATTAATGCTCTTTTCGGCATCGCACATACATTCCTCGTGAGGCCTGCCAAGTTTAGCTGATCGCTCCCCTTGCAAATAGGCTAACACAAACCACATGACCGAATGAGACATTATAATCCAAACACATACGGCTGAACTTATGACCTGATTTACTTTATGTTACCGACTTTTATGGCTTGTCTAGTGTTATTTGCAGATGCTGACTCTCGGCCAAGTGAAGAGTAGATGTTAAGAGTTTATAACTCATCTGAACTATCTCTCAGCGGTTTGAGCGTCTCCAGGGAAGGGCGGTATGATATATTCCAGAAATATTGTTCAGTTGCGTCATACACTTTGATTTTCCACCAAGTTACATATGCTGCTTCTGAATAACTAATTTTGGACTAAAACATGCTGAGTGACATGGGTATAACATTACTGATTGTCATTTCACTGGCATTTACAAACCTACTCACAAATATGAATATAAGTACAGACCCAGCTAACAAAAAATAAATGTTCTATTAAGTAAAAACATTAATTCTGAATGTTCACTGAATGGTTAATAGGCTATATTCAGTTTTTGAAACGTTTTAAAAACATTTTTTAGTTATGTGAATGTTAAGGAAACATTCAATTTTAGAATTTTGTGAACATTATGAGAACACTACTTTTGAATTGTTTTCTCAAAGTCAAAGTAGTACCATTTAAAACAATCCTTAGATCAACGTCAAACATTTCAGAAATAAAACAATCCATAAACAATGTATATATAATGTTTTTGTGCTAATGTTTTGAGAACATTATTAAAGACTAGTTAACTCCCCAGCCAACAAAAGTTTGTTCTAAGAACATTTTGCTAATATTTTGTTTAATTATGAAAATATTATTTCTGAATTTTTGTAAACACACTGTTTTTAAACTTTTTTGGTTATATGTATGTTTAGGAAACATGCAAACATTATGGAAATGTTATTTTTGAATATTTTCTGAACGTTCTGAAAAAAGTAGTAACGTTAAAAAACTTAAGAAGAACATCAAACTAAACCATTTTATAAATGTCCGATTTATGATTTCTTTATAAATGTGTATGCATAAACGTTTTTGGCTTTGATAACATTGTGATAACATTATTAAAGACCAGATAACGCTGAATGAATGTTCTATTAATGTTCCTGAAAGAACGTTTGTTCATAACTTTGAGAGAACCTTGCCAGAACATCCTGAGAACGTTCCCTGTTAGCTACGGAGCTTGCTGCATTTCATTAAATTTGGTAGCCCAAAAAAGGAGACCTTTCACCAACACCAGTTGAAACGTTCAAAATATCTTTCTAACTTTATAAATCTAACTTTCTATTTAATTCCAAGTCTATACAAGGAAATTGAGCTTTATTGCTTTATCAGACAGACAGATCCATGATACGCCGCGGTAGGTTCTGCTGCGCAGTGAACCCATGTTAATAAGCCCAAAAAACCCATCAGCCAGCACACCTGAATCCAAGCGCTCTGTCAGTCAAGTGGCAGTCATCTGCAGCTAACAAACAGACACGTTCTGCTTCATTTCACCCCGAATCAGTGCATTTCCATGTAATTAAATTAAAGGCCTGCTGCCATGCCCACCGGGCAGCTTGTCAAGCCGCCCCTTTAATTGGGCATGGGCACCTGCAGCGCAGATGCCAACACCTGATGCCCACGCCGGCACCCTGGCACACGGGTACAGATCAAGGTCATGGCCATCCCACTGTTTCACAACACACCGTGCGAACACACACACTCACTCACGGCTCCAGGAGAGAACAGCATTAAGCCTCGACCGCAGGCAGAGGCCTTTAAGAGAGCTCTAGTCATTTAACCCAGAGGGAGGGTGTGTTACGGGGGGGGGGGGGAATAACACTAACATCATCCAAATCAACATGATGGATGACTGAGTAGCTGACAGGAAATTTTTAAACAAACACTGTCTCCATAGTGTTATACAGTGTTATAATTCATCTAAAACTATTATACATGCAGTTTAGGAGCATTAATTTTATGAGTCTATTAATTTTGATAATAAAATAAAATAAATACAAAGAAAAAGTGAAAGTGAAAGCACCTAAAATGTAGCTACATGTTTCCTTATATATTAATAATTTTTAACCTAAAAATCAGTTAATAATTCACCAACTTCTATTCATCATATTCTTACATAGCATACTGAAACTATTTTAAGGGGTATTAGATGGTAATACCACTGTATTGTCATTACAATACGCGTTATCTGCATTATTTTCTGTTTTCTGTATAACAGTGACGCAATTTTCGCGCCATTATTTAAATGTATATTATGCCGTTATCGTTAATTTTTCTATTAAACAACAAATAAAATGAAACTGACTGCGGCTGGCTTGTTTATATATCGCTCCGACGACGTATTTCTGTCTAAAATCCGAAATATACTTCGCTCATATGCGTTTTTGTTCCCTCTCACGTGGCGTGCAACCCGATTTTCCTAAAGGCGCGAAAAGCGCACGTGGTGGTGCGCATGCGTCGATCGCGTACAGCCGCGCTAAATGTCAAAGGCTCCCGCGCTGAAAACTTAGAAATAGATCAAATGGTTTCTAAGTGAAAAGCAAAACAAACAAATATTCCCACAAAACTGGCACTAATTTCCAGGATAATTATCCAGACATGTTCAAACAATCTCTTGTAAGTGATCCATCAATCACTGCAAGGAGCCTTCAGCAATAAACTGACGAGACAGAAGAAGATCTACCAAATAAGGCTGCTGGCCATAAACTCTGACCTCTGAACTGCTGGAGGAAATGCTTTCGAAAACAAACAAATGGGTCTGGAGTCTAAATGACTCTGTGCTGATGTCGGTGAAGATCTGGTCCTCAAAACACGGCATTAAGGAAGTTGTTATCGAGTTTAGCAGGAACACGCTCTGCACACAGTGTTTTATGTAGAACCCTCTCACTACCGCTTACATAACAGTAGCATGGTATTACGAACACGGTTGTACCCTTTTTTGGGGGGAAATATACCATGATAGCACTATGTTTTTTGGAAATACTATGGTATGTGAACATAACATAGATCAGGCTACCACGCAATTCTTGAAAAATACCATGGTATATTTCAAAGTACTATCTGAAACCATTGCTATACCACTGTATATGCTACTTTTTTGTAACAACTAGTTCTTTTAAATTCTTTTGAATTTTAGCACATTTTCTCTTAGTGATTCACATGCATATAAGTGACTATCCATCCATCTTCTACACCCGCTTCATCTAGAGAAAGAGTCTATCCCAGCATGCCACTGTCCAAATGCAGGGGAAAAAAAACAAAAACCAAAAAAAAAAAAAAAAAAAAAACACTGGACAGGTGGTAAGAGAGAATGTAACTGTATGAAAATGAGAATAAAACAATATAATCTGTCATCTTGCACCTCTGACCAGTTTATTATGCAGTCCCGTAAATATGGTTTTATTGTAGTAAAAGTGTAGTAACCATGTTTTTTTTTTTGTTGTTTTTTTTTGGTGTATTGATTATCATTTGTAAAACCACAGTTTTACTACAAGTACCATGGTTAAACTATGGTTAGTGTAGCAAAACCATGGTTAATTCATGGTTTAACTATAGCAACCATGTTTTTGTCATGTAGTAAAAACCTAAGATATCCCACAGCACAGCATTTTATCAGAAGCAAAAAAAAAAAAAAAAAAAAACTCCTTCGCAAAATATTCTGTTTTTGTCATTTCCACAGAATCCATCTCATTTCACACGATTGTTATTGTCTAATAGGGTAAATTATTCATAATAAAAAAGCATCTTCAGGATCCATTATGAGCAATTTGACTATTTGGGCGGGAAATATTCCTTTGGGCTTCGTTTTGAAGTAAATAATGTGCAAAAGTAAATAGCTTCCCGTTTCTGTCACAAGAGGGCAGCACAGTGTCATGCTAGTGAATAAAACTAAAACCCACAGAAAAAGTAAGAGGTAGCCTACCCTTGGTAGTGCAGAAATGGTTTTGTTCATTGCCGTGAGTAAAATAAAAAAAAAAACATCTGACACATAAGTGATTTTGAATAATGTTACTAACTTTAGCCTCATGCCACACAATGAAGCACAACCATCCACATGCACACGATAAAATTCATTAGCTGAGGGCACAAAACAGACAAAAACACTTGATGTGCAATTATAAAATAGACACTAAACGTTAGCTGTTTATAACGCTAATGCGCACAGCAAAATGAACAAATAGGAAAAACAGTGACAATACTTTGAATGTCACTGACATTTTAATGTTTTTGAGGAAATGTTTTTTTTATATATATATCTGTTTTTTTTTAGCGCTCTGAATTCTTTTATTGAATTCAATATTCACCAATATTCTCTATTAGAACTTTAAGAATTTAAATATTTATTAGGCCTACTATCACCGTTGGCACAGATTCTGATTCCAAAAAAAGGCAGGCATTTTAAGTCATGTGAGTAATGAAAGACGTCGAGATACCGTTGCCTACAGGTCTTAAATACAGTAGGCTTGTAATAGTGTGGTGCACTACATCTACAGTAGCCAATATAGCAATAACCATAATGAAGCTTGTTGGTCCTGCAACAACATCATTCCTATAAACTCAATTATTTAGAATAAATCAACATGCTTAAGTTATAGTTTGCCAGAAATGTTGTTTCAGGGCCAATAAAAGCTGTTGACCCAGCAGCACCCATCGTGTTTGGGATGTAAAACGCTCTGTAAGTGCCGTGAAAGTGTTTTGAGAGCATATTTAGTTAAAAGAGCCCAAAAGCTCCGTGTAAACGCGCGCGCCGCCCAGTGAAACGGCTCGTGCCGCAGCCAGCCGTCTGTGAACAGTGATTATGAAGGGTTGCGCGCAATCTGTCAAATTGTCTCATTTGCATAATAAACTCTGAGAGCAGCCACTCTCCTCTCGCCGAGATAAACCGTAAGTGTATTCAAGCGACTTTTCAGAAAGAAGTCATTTGCCTCCTCAAAAAAGGTCTCGGTTTAAGGTCGCATAAGAATTGGATTAGCATAACAGAAAGCTCAAACCTTCCGTTTTCAGTTACTGAGGTACTTAAAGCTGAATTCAGTAACATTTGATAATGTTTGTAGACATATGCGCTCCAGAAACGCCGCGAAACATCTGTAATGGAGGTGATGGGACTCCGAACTGATCTGTTCATTTCAGCTTCCAGGCGTAATTAACTCCCTTCTTTGCGAACATCTGCTTTATAACATACAAAACAAACAAGCAAACAAACAAACAAACAACACATAAGTCTAACAATTTATCATGTGAATAATTAGCTAACTGTCGCTCATTGATTCTTGTGGCGCTTGGGTGCAACCTGCTTTTCACAAAATATGCGAATTTGTACTGTAGGCATAATTAAATATGAGCCAAACACCGTTCATAATTTGTGAAATATTGAGGGAGTGAATTGATCTCAAGCAGAAAGTATTGTATTGTTGTGATTGTCAACATTTGTCTGTCTGTTAAGTTGCAGCAGCCATTTTGTTTCTCTAGCGTGACGAGGGAAATTATCTAAAAATCCCAAACAATTTCTTTACATTTTGTGTGATAATTTTGACATGGTGGTGAAATAAAATGTAAGCCCAATGACTTACCAAAATATGTGGTGTTTCTGAAAAATGGAAAGATCATGTAGTCACATTTTTGAAACATTTTCAATAACTAAGACAAAAAGTAAATTAACAGCAATGAAAGGGATTTTTAAAATACAAAAATGGTGGATACAGTTGGTTTCAGGGGCGTGAGTGCTAATAAAACATCCACATTTCTGTAAAACAGAGAAAATTGAATGAAATGGTATAATGTTAAAAACATTCTAGATTATTCTGACTCATATTAAAGCATAAATGTTGCCGTTTTCAAAACTAAGACCAGGTAAAACTTTAGTTTTTTTCCCCACGTCTCAAGAATCAGTGCTCTGCTAAACCAAAAGAACAAGAAAACAATTCAAACCATTGTTGTATCAAATGCATTTGAAAGAATACGCCCTTGATTAGATCCGAATACAAGTGCATTGAACAATTTCTAAGCAATTACTCTGAGCAAAACGCATTCTATCTTGTTCATCTCTCAAAGATGATGTCTGGCTCTTTCTGCAGGATTACTTTTCCATGGCGTGATTCAATTGATGTGCCATTTGTAGCTCAGCTCTGCCACGGGCGGCGGACGGTCCAATTTACTTCTTTCTCATTTATTCGAAATTTCCATGGCTTTTGGCCGCTCCGATGCAAACAGCGCTTTGATGAGCTCCTGGAGAACAGTGCTAATGAGTTAGATGAGTGACGAGAAAAGCAATTAGCCCAGATCTCCTTCACCTTCTCTTTTGCATTGTCTAGAAACATTAGGATTCTTAAGGCTTTTTACCAAGATTTCATGTTGAACATAAACCAACCTTTTGTTCTCTCGTCTTCAGCAGGACGCCGTCATGGACAGTAAATTGCATCAGGTGAATGGTTCAAGCCTCCGGGCGAGCCCAGTGGCATTTGTTTAAGATTTGCACCAAATCTACTGACTGTGAGGTGATATTAACATAAACCTTCCTAGAACACCATACTAACTTGGTTGTTTAGATCACTTATTCAACTGACTTCTCAAATTCCATTAATTATGCATATAATTGGGCGTAAAAACAATCAAACAACTGCTTCCTTCAGTGGTTTATGCACAAATTCGTAGTTAATCTACATGTCATCTACATCCCTGGGTCGCCATGTTAAAATTGCAAGCAACTTGTGGCAAAATGCATCAAGATGAGACGAGATGTTAGATTACGAGCATGAGTTTATGCGTTTACCATTCAGGTATCAGGCCAGATTGTGAAATAATTGATTGTTCTGTTGAGATGCCATGTGCGATGACAACTGATTGGTCCTCGTATATGCGGCCGATAAGCAATTTCATTTCGCCATCTGCCTTGTCAAACTGAGCTCATGAAATTTTAATGATCCTGTGGAAATCTAATGCTAGTCTTAATATTAACTACATCCATGAATATTTCTAGACCAAATACGAGGCACACCATTTTCAGACAACATTTCTTTAATACAAAGTCAACATATCTACATACACAGTGGTTTCAAACCAATTATTGTGTCCATCAGAAGTAACAGTTTGAAAGCGATAGCACTTGGCCTTCGTACAAAGAGAAACAATTTTCACTTTTGCGTTTGGCTTGTTTCTTTTTTTGTTGGCCGTGGTTTTAAATACGTTCACTTTTGTATACTGGTTCTCTGTTGTTTGTAGTCTAATCGATTCACACGTTTGGCTCCCGTTGTCGAACGTCCTTGCATTGAGCAGATGAACAGGACTTACGAGCACCTTTGCCATCTTAGGTTTTGGAGATTAGTCCGACAAGTCCAAGTGTCCTTTGTGTTTCTTTTCTCCCTCCCGAGGAAAAGTTCGTTAGAAACACACAAAACTCCCAACAGTTTAAAAGGCAGCGCTGGAATTTCCAGATTCCAAGTTCTCTTGTACTTCGTCCCCCAACATAAAAACAAAATAACAATAAAAATGAACTAAACATGGCATCGGTAAACTTCTAGAGCTTTGCAATGAACTACTAATTGAAAAAAAAAGATGAAGCGCAGAGGCAGTGATGAGAGAAGGGCGTGTATTTAGCAATGATGACGTGATGCTAATCACCAAACGCGCAACCAATTCAAGGCAATTTGCTCTTGCTGTTCATATGGCATTTTATAGGCACTGGGCATTTAATAAGCCCTTCTTCATCCCGATCTAACAACAGCATCACTCAGAATAAGAAAAACAAAATGATTAATGCTTCAGGCTCGGTACGGGTAAAAATGGGATTCATTTTTGGGTGAATCTCAAAACCTTTGCAGAACATTGCTGGGCCATATTTCACTCCAAAATAAAAAGAAAACTAAGAAATTACATTTTGCTTGGAGAAGCATTTTTTTGACACCAGTAAGATGTTTTGCATTATACAACATTTTATTTTCAAGAATTTTCGCAGCAATACTCATTACCATAGTCCCTTCTAAAAAAAAAAAAAAAAAAAAAATTCCAATTTTCATTACCATAATACAAAAAAAAAAAATCCACATTACATTAATGTGGAAATTATTTAAAACAATTTGTTGCACTGATTTCAATAACACTGAATTTTAGCCATTTTTAACAAACATAAAAAATAAAAAAAAAAAAATAGTGAATTTTGAGGTGAAAATGTTTAAAAATAGGCTTTATTTTCTTTATGCTTTTTGATTTTGCAGTGAAATCTGACAGACAAGTATTAGTGTATTACAAATGTTAAAAAAATAAGAGTGATGCACAAAGTCTTATAGGAAAAGGAGAAAGTTGTGATTTCTCTCACCACTGGACTGCAGATAAGAAAAAAAGTGAAGAGTTGGGAAAAAACCAACAAATGGATCAGAAAAAAAGAGGAATGAAGTGAAGAGAGATAAACAGAGCTGTTAGCATGAGACAAAGCTTCTTTCAAAACTGTGGAAGGTTTCCATTAGCATAAACATTTTTTTGTTGTTGGTTACTGAACCTCAGTTTTGTTCAAAGACAGAAACCTTGTGGGTCAAATTATACAAATACATATAATATATATTTGTTTATTTACAGGCATTATATTCAGGATCATAGTTGATATCTAACAAACGATTGAACATTCGGTGGTTTGAAAAGTAAAAAGACAATGTTTCGAAAAATGAAAGCTTTCACAGATATGGGCTGTAACAAAATTAATATTTTTTTATTTTTTTTTTTAGTAAAATTTGGAAAGTATAGATAATTTTTTTTTTTTTTGTTCAATTCAATATTTAGTAAACCAGTTCTACATCTTTTATAAAAGTAATACTTCAGTTAATACTAGTACTATTGATGAATAACAACAGGATTGCAATCATAATTCAGCCTTCATCAGTGGGCAACAGGAAGTCAAAGCTCTCCCTGCAATGATTTATGGGAAATTTCAGCATTTCTGAAAATGCATTTCCCCGACTCTTTAAAAAAACAAAAACAATAAAAAGTCATTCATGATTTCATACACAAAATTTCATAATTTCATGGTGGTATAAAAATGAAAGCCCGCTTCAAAAACAAAAACAAAAAAGGCTATTCATATGAAGATTTGGATACATCTTTATATTCTGCATTTAAATATATGTGAGTGTGTATGTATACATTCACGTCCCATTCGTCTATGTATACATGCACACAAACACATCTCACGTTACATTTCTACAGTGAAAAAATAGAATGTCTTTTAACATAATATGAGCAAAATGAGCATTATTTTTCCTTGCTAATTAAAAAAATGAGTATAGTATCTTTGTTAAAAAAAAGCAAAACACTAAACCAAGAAATCAAATGTCTGTTAAGAAGATAATAGTCAAAATAATACAATAATGCATTTGATTTTTTTCTATGATGTTACAAGAATAAGGCTTTTTTTGGAAATAAGATTACACATGGCTCCTTTCATTCTCTCATCAATCAGAACACTCCAGGTTCAAGCATTCTCCAGTACAGCCAATCAGCTCTGACGGTGGAGCGCAGGCCCCTCCCCTCATACACATATGCATGAGTGTGTAAAACAGTCTCACCTACAACAACAGATTCACAAGATAGTTGTACCGCAGTTTCATGGCGCAAACATATGCCCGTTTCTTGCTCTTCATTAGCCAAAATCCATTGAAGAAACACCTCAAAAAGAACCAACAAATGAACGCAAGAAATCCCAAAGTAACCATGAAAAAATGCAATTTCATCCTGGGCGACTGTTGGGGCATAAGGAAATGGATTGATCGGTGGGACCAACACACGTAATTACGCTCTCGCACACTTCTGTCTGGTGAATCGGACTCTTCACATGTACACGTACAGCATAATGGAGCAAAAGCAGCATGTTTGGTATCAAGAGCAAAACTAAACCAAAAAACAGTTGTAAGACAAAAAATAGTTTGAAACGATGGCAATGAACGTTGGTCACTGGGGACGTCGAAAGTACCGAAAACAAGACGTAGCCACGCATCCCCTATCCGGTCCGCCATACATTATGTATGTCAATGGAGAGACTAGTCAATATATCAGATGAAGTCGCCAAAGAAACTCAAGACTTTGTTGGTGGCTCTTCTTGTCGTAATCTCCAATTGACGCAACAGGTCGAGCTCCCATTGGCTCTCAAGAGGTGGAGATGGATCTACATAGTGCCAAAGAAACTCAAGACTTCGTTAGTGGATCCTCTGGTTCTAATATCCTATTTACGCAACAGGTTGAGCTCCCATTGGCTCTCGAGGATGGAAATGGATCTGCATTGCACCAAAGAAACTTGAGACTTTGTTGGTGGTTCCTCTGGTCCAAATCTCCCAATTACACAACAGGTTGAGCTCCCATTGGCTCTCGAGGATGGAAATGGAGCTACATTGTGCCAAAGAAACTCGAGACTTTGGTGGTGGATCCTCTGGTCCTAATCTCCAGTTGACAACATTTCACACTCCCATTGGCTCTCGAGAAGTGAAGATGGAGCTACATTGGCCCGAAATGTTCACTAGCACGTCCTCGAAAGCACCGAAAAACTGTCCCCACCTCAAGAAACCGATGCGATTAGGTTTCAACCATTTCCTTGAATGCCTCAGCGGCTCAAGACATGTCGAGTTCTGGTTTGGCGACTCCAGTGGTTTCGAGAGGAGGGTGACTTTCTCAAGTGGATGAATGGTTTGCCTCAAATTGCTTCTTAAGTGGCTCCCAATTTTGTTTGAATGGCAACATGTCAAGGAGAGGCTTGGACCCAAGATGTGAGCAGGAAAAGAAGTCTTGTCTGTACCGTTGCGCCAACTTCTCCATTGAAGACTGCTGTTAGACCGACAGATGACCTTTCAATGGAAACGTTTCCATTTTAGTAAACAAAGAAGGAATGCCAACCAATTAGGTGCTCATCATTTATACTTTAATTTGTGGTCATGTTGTATCTCACCGACTTTTCCTTTATGTCTTTTTGTAATATGTTCATAGAGTTAATTTGAAAAGAAACAATGCTTTTCCCTCCACGTCAGAACACTTGAGGTAAAGTTAGTGGTCCGACACCTAGATCGTCATTCCCGCCCTACAGCCTGAGCCAAAACATTTGGTTCCTCCATCACAAGCTTGGGACATAGAAGGGTTTGGGATCCATTTGCACTTCTCCAGTGTTGCTTGTCCAATTGGGGATACGCACAACGCGTTTCGATTGGTTCCAAAAGACGATTCTTCAAAAAAAATAGTATGAATTGTGTATAGTTGTCATCGTTTCATGTTTTCAAGCAAGTTTTTATGGCTCAGGAGGCTGTTGGGGGGAGGGGGGTTTGTGGGGCAGGGGGGAACAAAAATGGCTTTTTACGTTGCATAGTGATCAAAACTTCCAAGGTACTCCAGAGCCGCCTGATAGCAAAACTGGTACTCGTCCTGTAAAGTGAAACACAAAGGCATCAGCGTTCGCTATTACTTTAATTTGCCAACTGTCCAGCTATTAAACAAGACAATCTGCCCTAAAACAGAATCTCTGGACTCTCACCTCTGTTTGCACCATTGCTGGCCTTTGCGTTCTCAGCATTTTGACCGTCTGGAAGATGTCCACCACACCCTCATAGCGCATCCGCTCCAGCACGATGCTTAGCGTGATGAAGACCCCGGTCCGCCCCACACCAGCACTGCATTGAGGAAAACACAAGCTTATTTTAAAAAGCGCTCTGTGACACCGAGAACTGATGATGGAGCAGTGGAAAAGGGTTAGTTTGTTAGCATAAATGGTAATATTAATAATTGGCTGTGGTGTGTGGTGACTCCCTTATTTTGTTGCGATTCAGAAAAGAGATCGTAACAGTGCGCTCTTGCACACTGTGCACATTACACATACTGCATACTACACTATTTCAAAAACCCTGTCTAGTGTACTATTCTGAATTCACGCTATAGCCATCTATCTAAACAGCAGTAGAATAAATCAGACTTGTTCAGTTTGAGCAAACGCACACGTGCGCGCTAAGCTTGTCTCGCCGTGACAGCGCTTGAAATAGGAGGAGTCTTAAGTCTGATTTTTCAAGGCTGCTTCATAAGCTGCTTTGGTGCCGAGCGATTTCACCAAGCCAACAATAATTGGTATGACAACGGGCTCATTTTTCCCTGCGCCTCCACTTGGCAATCGAAAGTGACAAACGGCTCGGGAAAGCAGCCAACGGAGGTCTCTGATTGGCTGAGACAACTAACCAATCACAGCCCGGCGTTATAATGACGCAACCTCGCAGGAAGAGTCCGGGAATCTAATGAAAAAGCGTTTCGGAGTCTCACGATGGTAACTGTCAGGAAAACAAAACGCTTTTGACGTTTCTGTCCATCCGAGTTGCCAAAATCCTCCAGAAAGGAGGCTGAAGAAAGGAGAAGAAAGAAAGAAGTGGCTCCGCTCTCAGACTTCAGCCCAAGCGCTGGTTAAATAGATAGACTTTCAAATCTGACAGGCGTGAAGACGCGCTGAATGAGAGGATTTACACTTCCATTCAGTCGACGTAATCATGCAATTAATGACAAAACCATGTGGCTCTATTAGATATGAAATCTGGGGGAGAGATGGATGGAGAGAGAGGTAGATTAAAGAAGGAGTTCAACCAGCGCTGAAAACCGTCAACCCTCGTCAGAGACAAAAGGACCAAATGTAAAAATTCTTTCCTGCAAAAATCAATTATTCATCCGTTTTGCAGTGGAAAAACATTCTTAGGACAAAATAAATTCACTTGACAAGCAAATCTGTGTAAATTTATTTTTCTCATATACTGCAAAACATGATTTTCTTCAGTATTTTTGTCGTTTTCCAGTATAAATATTTAAAAATTCATAAATCAGATTACATTTACTTAAGAAGCAAAATGTTATGTTTTCTGAAGGGGGTCAATCAAATTTAAGTGTACTAACACAATAATATTAATTACTTTAAATACTTTATTCTTTTAAATTTTATATACATTCATAAATATTTATTGTATTAAAACAGATTTATTATCAGTATAATAAATTAGTATAACAATTACTATTAATATTTTATTGCTATGTATGCATATATATATATATATATATATATATATATATATATATATATATATATATATATATATATATATATATATATATATATATATGTGTGTGTATATATATATATATATATATATATATATACACATATATGTATATATATATATACACATATATGTATGTTAAATGTGTGTTTTAAATGATGTATTATGAAGATACAGTATTACATACTAATAATCATATATAATAATGTTACTATAGATAACAGAGTTTGTTTTTCTGTGTAGGAAAATACATTTACACTTATTCCTCAAACTCAGCTTTGTTTGTCAAATGAATTTATTTTGTTTCCAGTACAAATATCTAAACATTGATAAAACAAATTACATTTACTTGAGAAGCAAGATATTAAGTGCTGTTTTCTGAAGAATTTATCAAAATGAAGTGAGTTTAAGCTTAAAACGAGAACAAATTTCTGCCAGTAGAGTAACAAAAATAAACTTCATTCAAAGGAAAAATTTGATTATTTTTTTAACCCTATTGGCTGATATTTGTTCATGTTTTAAGAAAAAACTCACTTCATTTAGATACATTTGTGTGGGAAAAAATACTTGTGTCATTTTTGCTTATCAAATAATGCATCTTGGTTTTAAAATATTTAGATATTTTTACTGGAAAACAAGATGATGCAATGCAGTCAAGATCAAAAAAAAAGACCAAAAACAGCATAAAAAGGTCTCTTTGATGGAGACGCGGCGCCACATGGAGCACAAGCTGAAGACAGAGAGACGGAGAGAAAGACGGATGAGAGAAAAAAGCAAAATAAAGACATGAAATGGACGGCAAGAGCCTCCTGTCGCTCCACAAACGTGTGAACCCAAAAATCAGCATCTTGTGAATGATGATATCATTTAATATAATTCACATGCACATCTGTATTAGTGTTGAATGACTGAGATACATGAACCCAAGATTATTTGTCTAATACATCTCCCACACACTGCTAGTTCCAGTTTTGCTTAAAAAAAACAAACAAAAAAAAATTGGCTCAGCATTTATAATAAATGTTGTTTATAATGAATGCTACTTTAATTATCATTATCATTATTATTATTATTATTATTATTATATTTTTAATTTACTTAAATTTTTCATTCCAGTTCTGTTTAAATAAAAGGATTTGTGGAGCAACGCGAACTAAAAGCATGATTTTTAAAAAAAATATTAACATTTATTTACCAGTACTTCACATTATTTCTGAATGCAATATCAAAATGTGACTTACACAAAAAACTATGTAACTTATCCATGCTTTTAATATTATTTTAAATAATTTTATTATAAAAATAATTAAATTAAAACCTATCATACATATTTTTAAAAGATTAATATCTATCTATCTATCTATCTATCTATCTATCTATCTATCTATCTATCTATCTATCTAGTATCTAAATCCTATTTTATTTTTTATTAATATTTTGAATTAGTTTTAATTTTTTTAGTTTCCATTTTTGTTTTCATTTTAGTTAAGGTTTTATTGAATTTGTTTGTAATTATTTATTATGTATATGGTTTATTAATTATTTCAATTTTGGTTATTTTATCATAATGAAATTATTATATATATATATATATATATATATATATATATATATATATATATATATATATATAAAATTTATATACGTTTTATAGAATATATATAAATTGTCTATATTTGCCATTGTCATTTTTTGTAGATACAGTTTTATTAATTTTGTTGTGTATTTTTGTCATTTTTCTAATTAAAAAATTATATATATATATAATTAATTAATTAATTTTATTTCTATTTTTTTTGGTCACGACCTACTCTCATTGTAAGAAGAAAAGCAGCATGAGCGTCTTGCTACTTACAGTATGTGTGTGTTTATCTATGTGTTTATGGTCTCAAAGCTAAACTGAAAGGGCGATGGGATGGTTCCTCACCTGCAGTGGACAGAAATGGGCCCGTCCTGTCCAAACTGCTCCTTAGTTTTATGCACCTGTCCAATGAAGTCGATGAAGCCCTCTCCTGATTTGGGAACACCCTGCTCTGGCCAATCGGTGAACTGGAACTGCCGTACGGTCCTGGACTGGCCGTCCTGAGAGACAAAAACAAACACTTTCACTCCCACAATCCTTTACTGCACACAACAGCAGTGGATGGATGGCTTCATCCGGACGAAGGCTGACAGCCGTGCCCATACGGGATTTAACAGGCCGGAGTGACTCTGCTGCTAATCGATGGGCTGGAGAAACCCTGACGGATGAAGACGAGAGCGACGGCCAGGACAGAGAAACAAGGGATCGAAGGGAAGCTCAGGCAGAACCAGGCACAATTAAAGCCAAAGAGGCCAGAAATATTCACTCAGTCCGACGGATCAAACGCACTTAATCACAGTCTAACGCTGGGCTTTCCAGATCACAATCGTTACACAGCAGACACAAAAACAAAAACCCTACATCTCTATTTCCTAATGCTCGTGATTCTTTTTAGTTTGCTTGAGAAAGAGATCAAAACACAGTTCGATTAAAAAAAAAAAAAAAAAAAAAAGGAATTATTAATGGGTTTATCAATTCATGTATATTTATATTCGTTTCATGTTTAATAATTTTAAACATGAAATGAAATGTTAAATTCATTTTTAGAAAAAAAAATAAAATGTGAAATGTGTTAAAAAATATATATATACACACACACACACACCTACCTATCTATCTATCTATTATATAAATATTATATAATAGTAACAATAATATTGTATTAATAATAATTATTATTTGAATTAATAATAAATATTCTTCCGTGTGCTCATTAAAACATGCACCAATTATTTTTTAACTATGCAACTTTAATCTGCAATAATATATATATTTTTTTATTTAAATTTTATATATAGAGTATATGATATCCAAAAATGGAAATGAAATTCCACATACGCTTTTTATATAGAAGTTAATCAAAGCAGGTAAACAATGCCTTTTTATAATAAATGAATAAAATCTCATTTTATTATATTATTTTATTTATAGCATAATATTATTAATAATAATAATTATTAATTCATAATACTAAATAATTATTAACAATAAAAATATTATGTAGTATTAATAATATTTAATTATATATGTAATTATTATAATATTTATTACAAATAAATATTCTTTCTTGTGTTTATTAAAACACAGACCAACTACATAACTTTGCAACAATAGCTTTAATCAAAGTTAAGGTTCTTCTAATTGAGTAATTTCAGAACAAATACATAAATACCAACATATATACTGAATATTGTCTATATATCCTCTCGACAGCGCTTGACAGCAGTCATGCACCGAGTCTTTATTCGTCTGCATTTGATTAACTGCAAACAGAAGTTTGTTTTTGCCGCAACATAAGAAGGGTGAAAGAAAACGAGGCATAAAAGAGATGGGACTGAACTCTGCGCACACACTACAGGCCGAGCGATGTGTGTCCAATCGTGTGATTAAATACGTGACTTGTTCACTGCCAAAGCGAGCGTGGCGGCGTCCCATCATGCCTCGGTCCAGGCCCCACCTCCTCCAGTCGGCTCTGATTAAAGCTCTCTTTGATTCTCGCTGCAGTCTGATTACTGGAGAGCTGGCCTGGATGATTCAATCACAATTAAAGTGCTCGGCTGGAGTGAGCGACGCTCAGGATGCTCATTTCGTCTTGGGCCCGTCCGCTCGCATTCATACGCCGGCAGTCAGAGTGTTTCGCTTTAGTGGTTTGCTGGAAAGGGCCACTCGACTGATGAGGGCTGGAGTCGTTAAGTGAGCGGTTCTGCTAGCGGTCGCTCGCTTGATGGGATATTCAGGCATTTCTAGAGGAAGACCTACTGCTGAGACTCATGGGAAACACGATTATAAGATTTTGGCTCAGACAGATACAGAACAAAATTTAATTGCGTCATTTTTACCCAAAACACTTTGTAATTGATGTAATCTGCAATAATGTGCTTCTGAAAGCAAGAAAAAAATACTTTTGAGACATGGTATTACCTTGTTTTTATGGCATAATTTACATCAATTTTTATAATCAATATTAATTTCTACATATTAATAAGAAATTATTAAATTTACTAAATATTATTAAAATTATGGTCAAAAATATAATAAAATAATAACAAAAATAAAACTTATATAATGTAAAAATGCTCATAATATAAATGCAAAAATGCAGGTTAATATTGCTAGATTTATATTTTAATATAAACAATACATGAATAAATAATATACCATAGTATTACCATGTTTTTACCACATGATGTACACTATAAAATATTATATATATATATATATATATATATATATATATATATATATATATATATATAGAATTGCTAATGACAGTAAATTATAAACATTTTATTGTATTACTTTATATAAAATAAATTTAATATAATGTACACATAAATAATAATATTAGTAGTATTTGTATTACAGTTTTCACCACATGATTTACCATTTTTATTAGATATATGTCATGATAATACCAAGACATTCTTTGCAGTAAGTACCATGGCATATACATGTGGTAATCACTCAATACTATGGTATATAGGAAAATACCGTGGCATTTTTTCCCTAATGATGCCAAGAAAACATGGTATTCTTTGAAATGCCTTGGAGTACCAGGGTATGTAAAATGGTAATGTTTAATACCACAATATCAAAGTACTACAGTATTTAGATGATTTCATACATGGTACCACAGTAATACTGTGTTTTTGGATACATTCCATGTTAATACCATGCTAATCTTGGAAACATCTTGGACATACTTTATGATAGTCCATTGTATTTCCAATAAATGCCCGAAATAACATGGTAGTACCATTTTCGTAAGAAAACCATGAAGTACCTTGAGGTACCATGTAAAAGCCTTACAAAAGGTAAATGAACTTGGTAATCATTCAGTACCCAATACATTTTTGTTGCATTTCAGGACTCACCCGAGCATCCGTCACTTTGAACTCTCTGAGGATGTACTGCGGCATGTTGTACTCCGCCATGGGATCCACCACAAAGTACTGATATCTAGCGGAGCGCTCTGCCGGCCAGTACTGGTGACACTTTTCCTGTGAAAACACACGAAAACATCATTAAATGACATGATCTGGAAGCTGAAAGCCATTGGATTTAAAGAAGAGGGACACTCACTCGTCCCATCTCCCTCAGTTTGGTCAGCATCACCACAATGGTGGAGTTGTTCTCCCACAACATCCTCCAGAAGTCTTCAGTGGTCTCCGCTAATGGGCCTTGTGTGGCTATATAAGCCTTCTGTTGTCTACAGCAAAGAGAAAGTGAGTTCCTGTGAATTAAGGTGCTTAAAGGGTTACTCCACCCCAAAATGAAAATTTTGTCATTAATCACTTACCCCCATGTCGTTCCAAACCCGTAAAAGCTTCGATCGTCTTCGGAACACAATTTAAGTTATTTTAGATGAAAACCGGGAGGCTTGTGACTTGTTCTTTGCGTACAAAATGTATTCTCGTCGCATCATAAAATTCAGATTGAACCACTGATGGCAGATGGACTATCCTGACGATGCTTTTCATACTTTTCTGGGCCTTGACAGTGAGAATTACTTGGCAGTCAATGGAACAGTCACAAGCCTCCCGGTTTCATCTAAAATATCTTAAATTGTGTTCCGAAGACGAACGAAGCTTTTACGGGTTTGGAACGACATGGGGGTAAGTGATTAATGACAAAATTTTCATTTTGGGGTAGAGTAACCCTTTAAATTGCAAAAGGGTTACTCTACCCCAAAATGTCGCTTTCTAACTGTTGCAGTACCTGTATCCGTCAATGAAGCTGGCGTTGATATAGTCGGACCCCTCCAGCCCTCTGATGGGTTGCAGGCACACTCGAGTGGTCTCATAGGGCATGATGTTGACCAGGCGGTTTTTAAATTTGTTGCATGGCAGATTGGCACTTATGAATCTGGACGTGTGGGCTTTGGAGTTCGCCAAACGCTGTGGGAAGAGAAAGATGATTGATAAATCCAAGTCAATCTCTAAAACTCCAAACATTTACAGCTTAAAGGATTAGTTTAATTCCAGAATAAAAATGTCCTCATAATTTATTCACCCCTATGTCATCCAAGATGTTCATGATTTTCTTTCTTTCTTCAGTTGTAAAGAAATTTTTGAGGAAAACATTCCAGGATTTCTCCACATAGTGGATTTCAATGGCGGCCAACAGGTTGAAGGTCCAAATTGCAGGTTCATTGCAGCTTCAAAGGACTCTACATGATCCCAGCCGAGCCCAGTCTTATCTAGTGAAATGATCTGTCATTTTCTTAAACAAATAAACATTTATATACTTTTTAACCACAAATGCTCGTCTTGCAGTAGCTCGACCTCATGCATTACGTAATCATGCACGTGTGACGTAGGCGGAAGTACTGACCCAGTCTTTACAAAGCGAACATGTAAAGAAAGTCAAACACCCTTAAAAACAAAAAGGTAAAACAACAATGTTGGATGATTTTGAAGTTAGGAAAAATTGAATTGAAAATATGCCTAATGGAAACTCGTCAATTTCACAAAAACTCCCGTATATCGCAAAAAAGTTTTTACACTCACGAGGCGCTTTTTCAGGCAATTTGAAAACTGCAATGGAAACAGTTTTTTTTTTTTTTGCATTTACAGGTCACCTGGCATACGTAAAAAAAAAAAAATCACATGATCACTTTAACCTTCTAAGCACCAAAGTTGCAAAATTGCAACAAGACGTCATACTTAATAAAATAGACTGTAGTTCCTAATATGGTGTAGTATCTCATTTGTATTCCCTACCACTAGATGGCAGACATGTAGTACTTCGATTCTAGACCAAAATTACATCATGTTCCTATTCAAAGTGTTCGAGGAAATAGCAGAGCAAGTGAGCTATCGTGTCATTGATGCGGAAGCAGTTAAGTTTAAAGCGTGCAAGTAAATTGTGAGATTTCTGAGAGAAAATCGCCAAATGGCTAATAAAAAGTTGTACCGTGTGGATGTGTTGCAAATGTTATTCGCCGATTCTGACTGAAGGGGAATATTTGCCTTTTGGAAATGACGATCGGTCGTCTAATAATCGCGCTTCTGCCGGTACATCTTTGCAGCGGTGCCACCATGCAAGGTGAAAGTGTTCACAAAGCACAAACAAGTGATCATTTCGACCCTTTGCCCAACGGGGATGGGGGTGGCAGGGGTGAACGTGGTCGTAGTGTCCATAGGAGAGCTGTTGCTAGAGGTAGAGGCAGCAGGGGTAGGAGAAATAGGGCTGGAAGTAGCACTAGCTCTTTGGATCCAGTCAGAGCAGCTCTGGATCCAGTGCCCCAAAGAGGTGGGAGGGCCGCGGTACACGTGGCCATGCTGTACGTGGGAGAGCCGGGAGGGGTGATCTAGATCTAAATAGGGCTGGAAATAGCGATGACAATGGTGGCTGGGTTTATTAGAGAAATGAAGAAGTGTATCAGGACTGAATCAAATGCTTTGATGAGCCTGTTGGTTATCTAGGAGAGAAAGATTTGACCAGTGCTGCACCCTTAGACTTTCTATCCCACTTTCTGTCCCTCTTTCTGACTGATGACTTCTGGAACCTCATTATAAATGAAACCAACAGATATGCTCATCAGTTTCTAAACTCCCAACAGCTGAAACCCAATTCCAGATTCCAGATCTATTATTTCCTGAATATTACTGATGAACTGATCAAAAAGTAGGCTACTGTTCACATGCGTTTTACTACTATATAGTATAGTAATATAGTAATAACTTAGTACTTTCTCCTGTTTTATTGTTGGTTTCCTCTTTTCTGATCATTTAGAATGAGGATAAAAAGACAAAAAACAAACAAACATGCAAATAAGTTCAAACATCAATTCAATATGTACTATTTCCTGAATATTATGAAATTCAAGATGGCCGCCTCCTGATGACATCATAATATGCAAATTAAATGAGTATATTTACACCCCACATAAACTTTCGGTCATGCCCAACATTTTTCTAATTTACAGTAGATCTCTATCTTTAAGCCCTTTCAAGCCACAAGGTTTTGAAATCTTGATGTCAAAATCTAGCATTTTTCCAAAAATCCCTGGCGCCTAAAGGGTTAATGTACTATAACCTCCAAGAAACACCTCATACGTGGCTGCTCTCAAGTATAAGGGGCTTTCCTTGCCATTAATGCTTGGATAGATGACCACTTATTTATCTGCAGCACATTACGGCTCCGACATGGCCACTCTAGTCAATGCTTGTGTTTATACCAGCTATGCCGCAGCACATAAGCATCCCAGAAGCAGCTCTCTGCACTGCTTTTCTAAAGATACACGCATGCGTCTCCTTCACTTAAAAATAATGGTAGTGCGGTGGCTGCGATATATATTTAAACCTACCAACATCTGCCGGCATGACTTATCGCGAGAGGAAAAAATTATGTTTTAGTCGCATAACATTGGTTAATGGAAATGCCATCATTTCGCAATAATTTTTTTATCGACATTTATAAAATATTGCAAAAGTTTTGCGCAGATCTGTAATGGAAACGCACCTAGTGAGATGAAGTTTTTCGCCCTACCCTACCTTTTTGAACCGAAGTACAAAGATGAAGAACTAACCGTGCGTGACCTATATGGAGAAAAATCCAGGAATGTTTTCCTAAAAACCTTAATTCCTTAATTTCTTTTCGACTGAAGAAAGAAAGCCATGAATATCTTGGATGACATGGGGGTGAGTAAATAATCAGGAAATTTTTATTCTGGAAGTGAACTAATCCTTTAAATAAGAGTTTACTTCAGATATTTAGGCTTGAAGGACATTACTTGCTGCATGGGAATCTCAGACAGTCGTTTAACCGTTCTGACCCTTTATTTTTGGTGCAATGCCTCTATTTTTTCTCAGTCTCAGACTGTTTATAAATGGGCGAGACTAGGTGACCCAGTTTGTGTGCACTCGCAGGAAACCTGTCAATGCTCATTGCTGTTATAATTACCAAAACCCCCATTTTTCGTCCATCAGGTGGCATGAAACCCTGCTCTGAAACAATTGGAAAGTCGTGCAACTTTGGCGGCAATTGGCGAAATGGGTCACTGTTGCTTTTAGGAAGCCGCTTTGTATTCATACTCTGACTGGACGCCACCGTTTTGTACGCGCACATACACCTCGTACTCTCGTGTCATGATCCAAATTAGAGCTTGTAACCATCAATTAGCATCAACCGAACCATAGTACCCATAATTCTTCTCCGTTTTCTAGGTCAGTTGTCTGGAAGCATTGTCTCCTTTTAACTGGATGAGCCTGGCACATCTAGAAACTGTGCCGCACTTTCTCTCTTCTGTTCCGCCAGGTAATGCCTTTGCCCGGTTATAAATCCATTCAGTTCCCGCTCCAGGCCTAGTCTTTTTTTCTCTTTCTTTCAGAAGCAGCCACTGGCTGTTTGTCTTTCCTTTGAGTCTTTGAGTAGCTTTCAAAGAGGGACCTGGAAGGGCATGAGGCATTCCGGTGGGAAGCGCCAGCTATGTGAATCGAGCTGTTGAAATAATAAGCACGCACACATACACTTTGGCTGGTTTAGCGGGCTGGGGTAGAGTTTAAAAAAGGTTTGTGACATGGTTAGCCTTGTAGGCACTTTATTAGCATTAGCACGCTCATTGTGTTGGAAAAGATTCTATCTCCCATGCTAACCATGTAAATATGACAAATAAAAGTCATAAATTATGTATTAGTTTATCATTTCTGATTATATAACAGAAGCTCTAAATGGCCAAAATAACCTTTTCTGTTTTTTTTTCCAGTTAGCTCTTTAGCTAACTAGTTTTGCATGATTCTGATTTACAAACCTAGCACACCACTAACTGATTAGTCTGCCATCTTATCATACCTCTAACTGATTAGCTTGAAAGCTTAGCATGTTGCTATATGATTTTCTGGCTAGAATTGATGCTTTGCTTGATTTTATTGCTACATTAATGCTACTTCATATTTTTTGCTCACAAGGAACCATTTCTGACCAATTTGCAAACCAGTTTAGACATTTTGCTATCTAGTTTGATGATCTCTTTAAAAGGAACTCATTCAGTCATGAATTGGACATTGTTAGCTGTGCTTTAGCAAGACCAGACGCACAACCAAAGCCACTAGAAGGCAAGCCTGCAACCTTTTGCCAAAAAAGTGTAATGGATAATGCTAATGGAAAGGAGACCAGAGGGTGTTTTTTTGAATGGATGTCAATGGAGGAGAGGCTTCACTATGCTGAATAAACAGCTTTTTAGAGGAAACGGCTTATTTAATGAATCAACAGCCTATCTGCTAATCTTCAACATGTTTTACACTAAACAATACTTTTGGATTAAACTCCTTTTAGAGTTTACCACGAAAAAAATGTTGTTTTATAAGAGAAGTCAGTGACTTTCTGCGACAGGTGGGCTTCAGCTTACGGGCACTTCTCATTCATTCCTATGGTATCCGTAGACGACGATTGAGTGTCGCACAACTCTTGACTGAAATCCAACAACGTCAAGGCAGTAATGTGATTGGTTATCACGGCACACATGATCTAAGTTAGCCATTACCCTTTCTCCAATAGTAAGTAATATAGACCCTCTCATCTCCCTATAGTAAGACAATCTCTGGCACAACTTGATTTCTAAAATAGCACGTTTTACAATGCTACTCAATAAAAGAGCTTTACTACGACAATTTTTAAAAATAGAAATGGTACTGTGTCCCATCGTTAAACTAATTGGTTTGCCACCTCGCTAATGCTTCCAACGCTTCTCCCTGAGCTGGTGAAGATTACTTTGTAAGTGCAAAAAAACTGGAAAGAAGGAAATCTTTTCAAGGTATTGGAGGCCAGAAACCTGCAGGAGTGTTTCAGTCGCCAAATGGAACCCACAATCCCTCTCTGCTCATTAGCGAGCACATTGCTTCTTCTCAACATCCGTCTTCATCGGGTGTTAATTACCCTTCCCACAATCCCTCTCTGACTGTCATTAACTTTTGGTCGTCTCTGTCACAACTAGAGTTTCACATCTGTGTCTATAGTAACAAATCATACAGCCAAGAGGTGTCGATTGTTACTAGAGGTTCTATCTGGCACTTTCGATTATCTTGTGCCCTCCAGAACAACATTTCCCAGAGTATCTGACGAGATGTAATTAGAGATGACTAGCTGCACATAATAAACATGTTCCTACTTTTCATATGTCTTGTGGTTACCTTAAACTCCAGCTCCATGCCACTAACGTGCTCTCCGGCCTCCACCTGCGCCAGCTTCTGGATGTAGGAGAAGAGGCTTCGTGCCGCCACCTCTGTATTCCCGCAGGCGACAGCCTCCAGGAGGGCATCGTGGATGAAGCTGTACTGGTCTTCCGTCTGCACCATGTAGTTCCTCTGGGAGCGCATGAGGGTCACGTGACCGTAGATGTCCACCGTCTTCTCGTGCTTGATGCGCTCTAGCATGGCGTCAATCACGATGAAGCAGCCTGTGCGGCCCACACCAGCACTGAAAACACACAAGTCAGAGATGAATGTTGCAGGACAGTTTGGTTTCTTTTAGTGCTGTCAAAATTAGCGCATTAATGCAGTCGATTAATTTTTCCAGTTTAACAGCGTTAAAAATAATTAATGCTGTTAATGCAGGGGCGGAGCTAGGGTTGGCCACCCCACTCACAACTGCTGCTTCTGTCTCTTTTTTTTTTCTTGACAAGAATTGCATTTATTTAGACACAGAACGTCTTTTGACCATATCAGACCGGAGACTTTTAAGACGCAAGCTCCAACTTCAGCTTAAACAGAACAACAGTGAACTGTGGTCAGATGAGATGTCAGGCCATATGTCAGTAAAAACGAATTTTCATGTCCTGTCAGCTGTTACACTGTGCTTGCCTGGGCTTCTTTACTAAGAACCAAAGGCAAACTTTAGGGAACCATGCCAAACTTGACTGCAACTTTGAATGATGAGACTTTCCAACTGTTTCTAGGCTTCGAGAGCCTTGACAAGTAGGAACTGGGTTCAGACCTGCAGTGGGCGATGATGGGGCCGGCGTCCGGTGGATTGCAGGTCTTCACCCTCCTGAGGAAGGCCAGGAATGGAGTGGGGTACTCGGGAACGCCATGGTCCGGCCAGGCGGTGAACTGGAACTGTCGAACCTCTCGCTTTTCGCTGGAACCATTCTGAAACAACAGCAAGTGCTGTGATGCTAAGTTGCATGAATGCACAGTAATAAATCTTACCAGTGATAAATCTAGCCCTTGTTCTAGCAATGCATGATTTAATCATGTAAGCATGAGATCATGGAGTTGTCTAGTAGTTCAAGGACCTTACATGTCAGTGTCATAATCATGCAATGTTTGGGAATCGCCTTGTGTCACCAAAATGTCTTCTACAGTGTATTTCAACAAAACAAGGCAGCCAGGAACATGTCTGCCGCAGAGAAGATTTTGTTAAGAAGAGGGAGAGACATCAGTGTCCTGCTAGTTCTAGCTGCTAGCCTTTATTTCTCATCCTGGACGTCTTTAAAGGGAGGTTTTGCATTTCAATGTCGCTGCTGTTCCAACAGAGGCTCCCTTTGAATAAATGAATAAATAAACGATGTAATTAAGTGCAAACTGGCCCAGTTTTGCCAGATACTTTTTTTTTTTTCTCTGGCTGTCTTCTGCAGGCTGTTTCTCTGCAGTGGATGGACTTGTGCAGGATTGTTTTTAAGAATTCATGACTCTGGGTTGACTGTGTGTGCGCGACAACAGGATATGCGCACACATAAATACACCTCACTGTTCCAGCAAGTATGTGTGTAAGGGTTCTAAGCAAACTCTGACTATTCAAGCCTAGCAATGCAATACAACATCTGTGGCGCAACAAAAACACACCTCATCTGTATTCGAAGATGTCCCTCCAGTAAAAAAAAAAAAAAGTCATATGATGACCATCGAAGTGCAAGACAATTTAATTGCTTATTCATAGCTCAGGAGATCTCTTCTGAAACTAGTGGATTACTGGGACAAATCTAAGAAGATCCAATTACTCTCTGTGCTGTCTAGGAGAATCAATTGAGATATTGAAGAGATCTCATTTCTCTTTCCTGGGGGTTTAAACGAAAGCTTCATCCCGTAACCACAAGCACGCTCTTCATGCTCCGTACAGCAGTCTCTCTTTAATCAATGCTTCTGTTTGTGTCTTACGGGCGCCCTTCACTACAGTAAAAGCTCAATCCATTTTAATTCACGTTACGGTCTGACCGTGCAACTGGCTGACCCCTCTCTATTTCTCTCCCTCGCTCCCAACCACTTCATGTTTACTTGACCGCTGCGCCGTCTGGGATGCCAATTTTGCATGGAGTCATTTTGCTCTGGCCACTTAGCTAAGTGCCTCTCTTTGGCAGGCATAGCATTAAAAGATGATGGATGTGGAATGAGGAGATTATAAAAACATGTGCGTGTGTTGGTGTACGCAGTCGAGATGAGAACACTGGGAGGGTTTCGGAAAAACGCTCCCGTTTGCAATCATCCGGTTTGCGTATGTCTGTAGGAGCCTGAAAGCGAAACTGTGTAATGTGTCTGCTCTAGGGTCCACAGGGAAATAAGCCCATGCACAATGTTCAACCCTTGAAAACATCTAAAGCAAAGTGTTCCTAGGAAAGGGAGTACATTTTATATCAGAAACACCCATTGTGGACTGGGGTGTCCAATCCTGCTCCTGAAGAGCCAAGGTCTTGTAGAATTTTCCTGGAAGTTTCTAACAATCCTGAAGACCTTCAGTTCACCCAAAAATGAAAATTACCCCATGATTTACTCACCCTCAAACAATCCTAGGTGTATATGAATTTGGCTTATCCAAATTTCATAATGGGCCGATATTTTGAAGCCCAAAAAAAGTGCATGCATCCATCATAAAAAATGCTCCACACGGCTCAGGGGGTTAATAAAGGCCTTCTGAAGTGAATTGATGCATTTGTGTAAGAAAAATATCCATACTTAAAACTTTATAAACCATAATCTCCATCTTCTGCTAACTGTCATATGCACGTTCATGAGAAAGTGGCGTTTCAGCGGATGACATAGGACATAGACGTAGATGTAGCATAAGCTCCGGTGAGAATATGCTGTTCTCGTGAGAACCAAGTTTCGTTTACAACAAAGGAAAACCAGACTCCTTTTGGCTTATCCTACAATATTTTTATTTACAAATCCTTGTAAATTATGGGGTAATTTTCATTTTTGGGTGAACTATCCCTAATTAGGGTTGAAGCTAAACTCTGTAGGATGTTGGGCCTTTGGGAGCAGGATTAGCCACCCCTGCTGTTGCTGAAAGGGTGCAAACTAAGGTTGTTTGCATGCAAGGTGCAAACAAAAATCTTACCTTGTGTAGAGAAAAGGTGCGCACGCAGAAAGTGGCTAGTTCGATGGTGTCCAGGAGCGTCACTTGGATCATACCGTAGGTCTCCGTCCCTCTACTCGGCCAGTACTGGTCACACTTTATCTGCAGATGGTGACGGAACGTTAACAAACCTTATATCTTTCATGTGGGTTTAGCTGTCTTTTTTGGAGGTCGTTGACTCAGATATCTCTATGCAAATACCTCCCGAATTTCAGTGTGCTGAGGAATTACGGTGCCATTGAACTAAATCTCACCTAGATTGAATCAAATAATCATCTGGGAGCCTTTTCCAAAAACACTAAATTACTTTGGATTCTTGACATGAGAAGTAAGACTCCTCTAACAGTCTCCGAACTGATTCACAAATAACGACTCAGTCCTGGGGGTTCACACCTGGAATCTCAAACCCTTCCCGAATACCCACGTCACATCAATTACCCAGGCATAATGTTTTTCTTCTCTCCTCCGACACCTGGCACATTGACAGACCCCTGGCCCGCTGTAAAGATGCACTCAATACAGAGCATGGCGAGCAGTCGGGCCGCCCCCTGTGCCCTGAAGCAATGTGACAGCTCGCTGCTTCAAAAATGTGCAGGTTTAAAAGCATTCTTTGCGCTTATGCTGCAGATTGAACAGCTCACTCTGATCGCATCTGACAGAGCTCTAATACGCCATGTGGCGCCCGCTAAGATGGTGAGAGAGAGTGAGAGGGGTGTCCTGAGATATTGATGGAGTTTGCTGAGCCTGGCAGTCTAGGGTGTGACGGAATCGTCTTCGATGAACTTCCAGACGTCACGGCTGAGGGAGTCTTCAAGATGAGGGATTCTTGACTTCCTCTTTCTGTCTTGCTCTTCTTTTTTTGTGGTAAATGGGCCGAACTGCCCCCCGATAGAGCCGAGAGATGATTCCCGGTTGATATCGGAGAGCCCCTTTCCTTATTTCTCTCCATTTTTCTCCATCCTTTTTGCTCATCCACTCAACCGGCAATGGCATTTCAACTGGAATAATGTCAATTTGTTCAGTATGAAGCTCAATCTTTTTAACAAGGCTAAAAGAGACGGCCTATTATCTTCTTAGGGACTATTAGCTCCCTTCCACAACCTAGTGAGCTGCCTAGGTAGACGGTATTTTAAGACATCAGCTGCACGCTCCAGATGTTAAGGTTGTTTCAAAATGAAAGATACCTCCTTTTAGCAAAACTGAAATGCTGAATGGGTTTTTCTGTGGAGAAGACAATCCCAGAATGCACTGCAAACCATTTCATTCAATAGTTACCTAATTAAAAAGACAATTTTACCAAATATTTACTTGTATTGCACATTTTTTATGCTTGAGAGGATCACGTTGTTAGTTTAGCAACATGCTAATTCAATACTCTCTTGTGTAACACTTTTTTTGCGACACCTATGTATAGTACAACAGATTAATCCATTATAAGGCTCCATTCTGGATAGTTTGCTACCTTGCAAGGGAGCAAGACAACTTATTAGTTTTTAAACAGAGCTAATAAGAGCTACACTTTTTTTTTTGTTTAGCCTCACCCTTGACTTCTCTTCCAGTCTGGTCATCATGACCACGGTGGCGGCTCGTTGCTCCCACACCATCCTCCAGAAGTCTCCGAAGGTCTCCGGCAGCGGTCCCTGAGTGGCTATGTATGCGTTCTGCTTCCTGTAGCCATCAATGTAGTTAGCATTGATGTAGTCGCTGCCTGTGATACCTTGAAACGAAGTAAGAAGGTTGGTAACTGTGAGAGTTACAGCCGGAGTGACAGATGTTCATTTTTCAAGGGACGTATCATGAAAAAGCAGGATTTTGACTGATGCTATGCTACATAACACATTATTATACAGACATATCAGTACATCATCAACATATGACCATTCACATTTATAAATTGACATGTATTGTGTAATACAGCCCTCAAGGCACATGCAAACTTCTTGTAAAATCTTGCAAAAACACATTTCAGATGTTTTTGGTGTAATAGAAAACATGACTAACGTTACTTGTCGACATCAAAAGTGTGGTTTAATACTCCTGTTTCTAGACAGTTCCAAAATGGCTGACAATGTTGCTGTGTGAGTCTCTTAACTTGTGAAAAACTTGCAGCTCCAATAACATGATATACAGTCAGTCTGGTAAGAGGCTATTGCAGAGCTTGTGACAGATATCCATCATAGAAAATAATCCCCATGAAAGAAAAGCCATCGAGCCCTTTCGCAGCTTTTTCTCACTTCCTTCCAGCTTTTTCAGCCCTGTCTAGCTCTCTGAGGGGCGGCCAACAGTATCCACTGCAGCTGATTTAGGACCAGATGCTATACGATGGAATTAGGCTGGACTAGGAGTAAATCAGTGAGCAGAACCCACGCTGGACCCCATCTCGCTCTCTTTCTGCCATCGCTCTGGGCGGCCCGCAGTAAATCTCCCATAAAGCAGCCAAACATTCTCCCGCCTAAGCTCAGGATCCGTGAGGCGGCGGGAACAGAAGTAAAGCCCTTGTGTGCCACTGCGAGAGGTAACGATCTTGCGGTCTAGGTCTTGATACCTCTCAAAACCACATAAATATGGCCTTGGCCCTCGAAATTGGAATCTTAGGGTCTTTAGGGTTAGTTCTGGGTCTGGATCTGGACCTTAAAAGTATTTAGTTTTGGTCTAAGTAACAACATTCTCATAATTATCATAATAACAGAGGTGATTTTCTTTTTAACTTTTTATTTATCAAAGAATCCTGAAAAAAAGTATCACAGGTCCCAAAAAATATTAAGCAGCAGAACTGTTTCCAAAATTGATTATAAATCAGCATATTAGAGTGATTTCTGAAGGATCATGTGACACTGAAGACTGGAGATAATGATGCTGAATATT
The DNA here is from genome assembly GCA_039654775.1 of Spinibarbus caldwelli. Taxonomy (NCBI): domain Eukaryota; kingdom Metazoa; phylum Chordata; class Actinopteri; order Cypriniformes; family Cyprinidae; genus Spinibarbus; species Spinibarbus caldwelli. The sequence goes on from CM077230.1 coordinate 2,652,959, forward strand.
ACAGCTTTACATGTTATTCTCCTTCAAAATAAGTCTAGAGTAAATCTAATATAATTTTATCATCCACCACACATCTAAATATCTCTCTCGACAAACTGCATGATTTCATGTGTCATTTGTGTACGTAGCACAAACAGCGAGGGACAAATTATGCAACAAAGTTCAACACTTAAGGTTAGGGGTTTGTACAAATCCCCAGTAGGAGCAAGCGCCATTAATTCTCTGAAACAAGTCACTTGTAATTACACTCGGGGTCCGCGCTCACTTCAGACCTCTGGCAAATAACCTATGAGAGGCATATTTAATTTTACAGTTTATCCAACACAAAAGCTTCAATCACAAACACAGGCCCGCGGTGCTAAATTGTTGTTTTCGTGCTATAACAACGAACAATGAAACACTTGGCCGTGCTTATTTTCTAGCCCCCGCTACGTTGGAGAAAAAGGCAAAATTAGCAATCGGGGGAAAAAAGAATGCCATTAAAAGCCTCTTCCCCGTCTCACAAAGCGATCGCGGGAGTGTTTCGCTTTAGTCATAGCTAAGTGAACAGAGCATGGCTGCCTGCACGAATTGTTCCACCGCTGTGTCTAATGGCGAAATCACTGCACTGTAAAATGGAAATTTCAAACTTGATTAATTTATGCATTTATGGGCGCTGTCTTTGTGATGATTCTGTTACGCCGCGTTATTGCTCATCTAAATTGGGTCGTGGTGAACTATGGCGAAAATCAAGGTGACGCGACGACGAGGGAACCTGGTTGGGGGGGGGGGGGGGCACAAATGTAAACAGCACAAAGGAGCATTGAGGATTCACAGTCAGCTTTGGATGGAAAAAAAGATGGGCGTTTTACCAACATTACAGCAGAATCTCTGCCGATTTTCCACTGTTCCTTCCAAAAGCTTGACAGCTTCTATACCTTAACCGAAGGCACTCTGGGATACGGCGGTGCACTATACCATTCGAGTTTAATTTTGGGTGCTTGTGAATTATCCGATTCTTGTTTCCTGTACGTGCGCAAGCAGATGATAAAATTGCGTTGGAAGGGAAGAAGGCCAATTGATTTACACGGATAAACACTATAAAAACACATAATAAAGACACAAAAATGGTTGGTGATCTCCCAAATGCACATCCTAAATCTATCAGGTTTTTTTGGAAGGATTTTAGGACCTTGCACTGAAATAAATTTCTCAAATAAACAGCCAGACACATCTGTGGGCGACAACAAAGTTCAGTCATTCTGGAACCTTCAGATGCAGTGCTTTTCTTTGAAAGAATCAGTGTCTGCACATTTTTCCCCGACCTTCGATGGGAGCCAGGATTACGCGGGAGTGGTCGTAGGCGATGACGTTGGCGTAGCGGTTCTTGGGTTTGTTGACCTCCAGGTTGGAATGCTCCCAGGTGAACTGCTGACCTGGATCGATGGACTGTGGAAAGAGAAAACGGAGTGAAACAACCCTCAGGGCTTTTCCCAATCCCTCAGCATTGCTGGCACGAATACTAATGCGAGAAGTGAGTGAGTTTGCATCCGCTAGAACATCAGAAGAAGGTGGAGAAACAGAAGAGAGTTCAACACTCAGAAAATCAGGGTTGAGTGAGGCCACGGGGCCTGGGAGGACTAAAACTAACTTAAAATAGCAAAATGAGGATCCTTCACAAAGCAGCTCAGATAAACATTCGCAACAAGATAAAAGTCCTCCTGCCACAATCACAAGCCGCACATTAAAATGTAATTAAAAGCCGTCTGCTATCGTTCAAATATTCACCAGCATTCGGCCAGGTAGCTTTGTCGTGGACAGTGAATAATAGCACAGGAAACGCTGATAAAAGAGTCTGTTCCTTCCTGTGAGGGGGTGAATTATCTGACGCCAGCAAGATAAATGCCGCCACATTCCCAATATGAGAATTTCTGAATAAATATTCTATTCCCCTGTCGGGGTAATTTAGTATTCCATTATAATTCCGAGCCTGTTCTTTGGAAATGGCTCAGTCCCAGCTCTTCTAGCTTGAGGGATGATTTCATTTAGGTGACCATCTCTGCATGCTGAAACTGGGACTAAATAACCCACAATGAGGGATTTGATGTAGCTGTTTACCCTGTGATGATTACAGGCACAAATAACAGAGCACGGATCCTCCACAGGTTGTTCGTGCTCTCGAACCTGTCTCTCTTATCATCCACCCTGCAAACCGCCCGTGGGTTTCAACGCACACAGCATGGATTGGTTTGCATGGATTGGTTACATTTATGGATTGGTTTGGTTCTCCTCCAAGCCAAATGCCACACTGTGCTGTGATCTAACGGATCACGTATGGATGGAAGCATGATGACATAATCTGGAGTTTGGTAATCCACAGCATGTTTTGCATAACTCCCAACCCACATCCTCATATCTGACCAAAACCCTTTGCACCAAGCATCTTTTTCTGCTTCAAATCAGCTTCCATCTCTAACGTTTTTTTCTCTTCTCTAGCCCAGTTTTCCTTACACATCACTCCATTACAGCTTTCCATTACAGATTTGCGCAAAAATGTTAGCAATATTTTATAAACATTGGTAAAGTATTGCAAAATGACAGAGTTTCCATTAAAATGCATTTTTTAAAATGTAAAATGTTATGTATATCGCAGCCACTGCACTAGCCATATATATTTCTTGGAGGTTATAGTACGTTGAAGAATGATCATATGACTTTTTACGTACTCCATGTTACCTGAAAAAGAGAAAAAAACATTTACATTGCAGTTTTGCTAAATATTATGTTCTTGAATTGGCTGAAAAAAACCCCCCTCATGTTAGCGTAAACTTTTTTTGCGTTATATTGGCGAAAGTTTTTGCGAAATTGATGCGTTTCCATTAGGCGTATTTTCAATTTTCAATTTCAATTTGCGCAATTTGAAGGGTAATGGAAATGCAGTTAGTGATTTAGCAGCTACTTTTAGCATGCAAACGCACCAGGAATACATTCATTCAAATTTTTTCTTCTAGAGCAGCAGTTCCCAAACACTTTCCTCAGCAGAATGACTTATTTACAAAGCCAGAGAAGATAATTTTTTAAAAATCGAAACGACCTATTCTACAATCTACTACTCAGGCTTAGCTGCTTATGAATGACGTTTGTAATTTGGTTAGCATATGCAGCTAAAGCTAATCTATATGCTAAACCAATGTCCCAAAAATAATAGTGGGTTGGTTCAACTCAAGCGTGCCACTGTTCCTGCTGAGATATCAGGTCTGGCTCACGCTGGGAGCCATTTAAGATGGCATTAAGCCCCAGGGGTGTTGATGGCGGTGCTACCGTAGCACGCTGTGATTTAAGATGGACAACGACATTTGCTCTATGCAAATGAAGGCTGATTCAGCAATACCGAATGCTAATCAGCAGCCGCTACATTTACGAGCCCAGCACTCCAAACCGAGACATCCGTGTCTTCTGAAAAACCCCATGGCATGTGAGTAACTGCCATGCAAATGCTAAAAACAATTCACTGGCATTTGTTTAGCAAGAAAACCCACTTTATGTAAGTGCAACGTCTTTTGAAATGGGTAACAATCCTATTCGTAACAAAAAAAAAAAAAAATTGTATAATATGCAATACCTCATACTCCTGGGAGAGCTTCAGGTTGTCGTTGGCCTTCAGTAGCTCCGTGTGCTCAGCTAGCTCAGAGATGGGTATAGGAGGGTGGTTCATCATACCTGTGCACCAATCAGTAGACAGAAAGATAAGGTCAGAAAGACCAACGGGGCCAAGAAAGACAGTTAGTAGCCAAATCCCAAAAGTTGGTGGAGAAAACGGGACTGGGGTGGGGGAAGACACCCAAGCAGGTGAGACAATGAGGTGGGGACTGGTGTGAGGAACAGCGGGTGATGTTAGAGACACAGTGTGACCAGGCCAGAGCTCTACATCATCAATCGGACCAATCAGGATTATCCTAATACAGAAAAACTGGCTGCATTTAAACAGACAATATGAAAGAGAAGACCTAAGGACGATTGCTAAGGTGCTACAAAAACCCCATACCAATTACAAAAATGATAGCAGGTCAAATGGTTCCTAATAGCTTTGCAGTATGAAATTTCTTCTTTCTCACTCCGCTGTAGCTTAAAACGACAAGCAGGAGGACACTTCATATACTTGGTTGGTAAGACAAACCATACGTTTGTCCTCAGCAGGCTAAGGCAAGGGGAAAAATGCGCTTGGTTGCCTTTGTGAAACCAAACAAATCTCCTTTCAAACTGAGTCACAGGAACAATAAAATTGAAACAACTCCCAAGATCTGCCCTTGAGAAATACGTTCATGTCTGCAGAGCTGAAACGTAATAGATTTAATCAAATGCAAAATCTGAAAACTTCTTTTTCACCAAGGCGAGACTTAAGGCCAAAAGCACACAAGATTGAAGCTATGTACATTGCATCTGGAATAGGGGAATGGTATCCTTGTTGGTATCCTATAGGGTTGACCCTATGTTACCCTAAACTAAGGGAGTCCAGTCCTGCTTCTGGAGGGTCACCTACCTAGCTTAATTCCAAATCTAACTAATCTGGACCAGCTAATCAAGGTCTTCAGGACCACTAGAAACTCCTAGGATCACTAAAAACTTCTAAATTGGACACTCCTGCCCTAACCGTAACCCTGTTCTGGCATTCGGGGACTGTTTGCAGTAGACTTGAGCATGAAAGGACACAAGTTCCTAACTTGTATTTTATGCTAGGCCTCATAAACAGACTTATCTGCATGTCGTCTTGCACGTAACCAAAATATGGACTTACTGTTCTTGCTTTCTTTGTCTTGCTGCTCTGGGGGAGGGAAAAAACTGGAATGCTTCCACACTAAACATGAAAAATATGAGTGAGCCAGAGGTAGAAAAATACAATATTGCCTTTCCCTGGAGTAAACCTCTAGCCTTAATATTTCTAACAGCTTTCCTTTTGGCAGAAGCCTGCAATAATTTCCTTATGTAATCCTTCATTTACGCTATGATGGGAAATAAAGCTCTTGAGGTGGAGGGGAGATGATGGGGGTAATCAGGGTAAGGTAGGGGGTTTATTTGAGAGTTCTGGCCTGGGTTAGGATGACCCGATGGTACCGCTGCAAAGTGAAGTGCCGTGTTCTCTGCTTCAGTTCAGCCAAAGCTAAGCAAGCATGTCACGGAAGCAGTCGCCCATGTTATCCCTGCAACAACCTACAAGACCTTTCCTCAAACAAGCACTAGTTTTGCCGTTTGCTCAGACCAAAAACTTCCTAGGCCTCTCGCTGTGGAGTTAATCCAGTTATGAATTAGTAATGGATTATGGCAGAAAACAGACATAGCTCTCCCTAAAATGGTCGCCAATGTTTTTATAGAAGGCATTGGACTTTCTTCAGCACGAGGTCAAAAGTTGGATAAACGTTGACGTCTTCCTTGAAGAGTACTGTGATTTAATTAAGCATGGATAATCTGCATAATCACATTAGCCATCCTCAATTTCACTTCCAGTTTTTTCTTCTTGTAATGTTGTACGCCACAAATGGCTTGGGTTTGATTGAGAAAGGACACTTGCTGATTGGACATTATGAGAAAAAAAATGAAGCAAATGCCACTCAAGATGCCCTAAATAAAGTTCTAGCTGTTAGTTTTCAGACTTTCATGCAAAATAAAGCTATGCTAATAACAGTTTTTCCTCATCCACTATCTGAACACTAACACTTTTCTTACTCCACAAATGTTATTCTCATCAGCCTGGCCAAGCACTTAGTCTGGACTCGCCTTAAGGTGAATCAAGTTAATATATGACAAAGCACTCTCGAAGAAGATGCGAAGGGCAACTTTGGCCAACAACCTGAGATCAGACCTGCATGCTAAACGCCAACAGCCTCCGTGATGCAATGAGAAAGGCCATCTAAAGCCAATCGAAACCCAACAAACTCGGAAGATTAGCACTTTCCAATGTCAACGTATTCCTCAACTTTGCTCCGTGTCAACAACAATTACTCGTGCCCCGTTTTTAAGATGTTATTTGTTTGTTCTCAGGAATGAACTCCCCGAAAGATGTAAGAAACAATTACATTTAATCCGATCGGGGTGCAAAAAAAAAAAAAAAAAAGAAACGTTTTAACCTCTGTAGATGGCTTTTTCATTTTTGGTTATTAAAACTTTCACAGTCAACTCTGTCAAATAGTTAAAATTGGACATCGATATTTACTGATTATCCAAGACATTAGGTTTTTGTAGATGAAAGATGAAAGCACTAAATACACATTACAAAACTGGCTTTGCGTGCATGACCTCATCAGTTTTTACAGTTAACTACATTTATGCGAAAGACACTAAAAAGTCTGTTTAAGCGAGGTCCAATCGGATATAAACTCTTTCAAGGACAAATTCCTGTTGCCATTCATTTCCTATCTGCTCTCTCTGCCAGGATTTCTCTCTCTCTCTCCACCGCAGAGTCTTTTTATCCCATGCAATCAAGCCCAAGATCAGTGAGCGCGAGAGATGCAAACTGTCTAATTACATATTTTCAGTCTCTTATTTGTGCTTGACAGGTGATGCAAATAACAAATCCTTTTGATATCTGCTGCCGCTGTTCGTGAAACGATTTTATGCGATTGTTCATTTACATATAAAAGGAAAAGCGCTCAGTATATTTCCCCATAAAAACAAGAAAAAGGGAGTCGTGTTTCTCTTTTCTCTGCCTCGCTGGGGGGCGGAAGGGATGTATCACATGTCAGACTATTGTTTGCAGAGGGTTTAATTAATTCGGCTCGTTATCTCCGCCTGCAGAATGACCCCATCGGTGGAGAGAGGACCGGGGGTCTGAACGGACAGGATGCTGGAATGTCTGGAGACTTGTGTAAAAATTATACAGCAGAACCGTCTCTACATGATCAGCTGCTTTTACTGTGGATTAATAGTGTTCAGCCAACAGCCTGTGAGAACAAAGCAATCGACAAGCAGAAGTATAAACAAAAAAATTTAAAAGGAAAAATGAAAAGCCGTGTTACGAATGAAAGTTAAAAGCTGTCATAATTAAGATTAAACAGTTAACCGCATTTGCATTTTAAATTCCCACAGATGCATAATGCAGAACAAATGTCTAGGAAAATCAGTTGCATTGTTTGCTTCAATTTGTAATGTCTTTGGTGTATACACATTATATATATATATATATATATATATATATATATATATATATATATATATATATATATATATATATATATATATACACACACACACACACACACACACACACACACACACACACAGGTGTACCTCAATAAATTAGAATGTCGTGGGTCGTGGAAAAGTTCATTTATTTCAGTACTTCAACTCAAATTGTGAAACTCGTGTATTAAATAAATTCAATGCACAAAGACTGAAGTAGTTCAAGTCTTTGGTTCTTTTAATTGTGATGATTTTGTCTCACATTTAACAAAAACCCACCAATTCACTATCTCAACAAATTAGAATATGGTGACATGCCAATCAGCTAATCAACTCAAAACACCTGCAAAGGTTTCCTGAGCCTTCATAATGGCCTCTCAGTTTGGTTCACTAGGCTACACCATCATGGGGAAGACTGCTGACCTGACAGTTGTCCAGAAGACAATCATTGACACCCTTCACAAGGAGGGTAAGCCACAAACATTCATTGCCAAAGAAGCTGGCTGTTCACAGAGTGCTGTATCCAAGCATGTTAACAGAAAGTTAAGTGGAAGGAAAAAGTGTGGAAGAAAAAGATGCTCAACCAACCGAGAGAACCGCAGCCTTATGAGGATTGTCAAGCAAAATCGATTCAAGAATTTGGGTGAACTTCACAAGGAATGGACTGAGGCTGGGGTCAAGGCATCAAGAGCCACCACACACAGACGTGTCAAGGAATTTGGCTACAGTTGTCGTATTCCTCTTGTTAAGCCACTTCTGAACCACAGACAACGTCAGAGGTGTCTTACCTGGGCTAAGGAGAAGAAGAACTGGACTGTTGCCCAGTGGTCCAAAGTCCTCTTTTCAGATGAGAGCAAGTTTTGTATTTCATTTGGAAACCAAGGTCCTAGAGTCTGGAGGAAGGGTTGAGAAGCTCATAGCCCAAGTTGCTTGAAGTCCAGTGTTAAGTTTCCACAGTCTGTGAAGATTTGGGGTGCAATGTCATCTGCTGGTGTTGGTCCATTGTGTTTTCTGAAAACCAAAGTCACTGCACCCGTTTACCAAGAAATTTTGGAGCACTTCATGCTTCCTTCTGCTGACCAGCTTTTTAAAGATGCTGATTTCATTTTCCAGCAGGATTTGGCACCTGCCCACACTGCCAAAAGCACCAAAAGTTGGTTAAATGACCATGGTGTTGGTGTGCTTGACTGGCCAGCAAACTCACCAGACCTGAACCCCATAGAGAATCTATGGGGTATTGTCAAGAGGAAAATGAGAAACAAGAGACCAAAACATGCAGATGAGCTGAAGGCCACTGTCAAAGAAACCTGGGCTTCCATACCACCTCAGCAGTGCCACAAACTGATCACCTCCATGCCACGCCGAATTGAGGCAGTAATTAAAGCAAAAGGAGCCCCTACCAAGTATTGAGTAAATATACAGTAAATGAACATACTTTCCAGAAGGCCAACAATTCACTAAAAATGTTTTTTTTATTGGTCTTATGAAGTATTCTACTTTGTTGAGTGAATTGGTGGGTTTTTGTTAAATGTGGGCCAAAATCATCACAATTAAAAGAACCAAAGACTTAAACTACTCCAGTCTGTGTGCATTGAATTTATTTAATACACGAGTTTCACAATTTGAGTTGAATTACTGAAATAAATGAACTTTTCCACGATATTCTAATTTATTGAGATTCACCTGTATTTGTAGAAATTAAATATATTAATAGATATAGTAAAAAAATAATATTAAGCATTAATAGAAATCATTGTTATAATGATTTAGAATAAAAAAACTGAAAAAAGTAAATTAAATATAAAAATAATACTAATGATAATGTTATCAAAATAATTATTTATTTGCTTAATTGATAAAATATTAATTAATTATAATTATAAAATGTTTTTGTTTCAATTTAATTTAAATATGGCCAGGTTACATAAAAAGCATAAAAAGTTTATTTAACATGTTTTGTTTTTATATGTTGGCAAAAATTATGTCTTGTTATGCAAAGGATAGGATTATACACTTGATTTTATCCTACATTATGAATCTCGTATAGGAAAAGCAATTGCTAATGAGATGTAGTTTTAGGTTTCATTTGAATTACGACTCCTTTTAACTTTCCCAGGGTTACGGGAGTGAAAATTAGCGCAGATCCGGTAGTTTGTGAGGGAGAAAAAAAAAAGTTATATGCAAATGTAGTCGGAAAACACAACCCATTATTCCGGATGTGGGGCAGATGCATTAAAAAAAGATAAGAAAACACCAAAGCTCAGCGCGAGATGTGAGCACTAACTTTCATAGTCAAAATCGGCTTCACTGACAGGACTGCTTAGACCAGAATCTGTGAAAAACAGCAAACAGAAAAAAATAAAATAACAGCATCCCTCTTTGAATGTACTGATAATTAGTTGAGAACAAAATCTTGAAATGGACCGAAAGAAATGGGAAAAACAAGATAAATGCAAAGAAATTAATAAGCAGAAATTAGAACTTCTCCTTTATGCATTTTCTCCTTCCAATTAATTTTTCAGACTATATTGTGCATTTTTAACCAGGCAGGAGAACGGACCACCCCTGCTTTGAATGAAGGCGGTAATCCTCGCCGTTGGATCAGACACCAAGCAGTCTGTCAGACGCTGAAAGTAGGATACTCGCTCACATATCAGCCATCCTTCATCCAACATCACAGTTGATATACATGAACCGCTGCAGATACTGTTTATATCGCGAGTCTTCACGGCAAACTCCACACTAGGTTTTTAAAGAATAAATCCTCAAAACATCAGATGGCGGCGTCGATCGAGCGGTAAAAAGACATACGGTCAGAGTTTAGCAGCTCAACGTCTGTCCAGCTGTCTGGAGCGCTAGCGCATGAGGAGCGTCTTTAGCTTCTGTTGTCAAGGTCTGAACCATCTGTGATGACTTTAGGCTCACGACACCTATGCAGACGCGCAGATTAACATGCTAGCGAGTGGATCAGGTTTGAAATCGCACTGTAACTAGGAATGCTTTTGAGAACAAATAGTCTAAACGTACTTTTCGTCTTTTCATGTTTTATATGTTGGCAAAGCAAAGAAAAAAGAAAATTTTTTTTTTTTAGATATATTGAGTATGTTCAATTCAAATAAATGTAAAATATATATGTAAATATGTTCAATATATATGAAATAATATAAAAGTATAAATAAAAAACAAATAATTTAAAAAACAAACAGTATAGAACTATAAAATCGACAGTCGTACTGGTTATCATTTAAAACACAAATAGTTATTAGATATCTTTCTGTATTGGATCAGCTTTGACTTAGCATTATAATTTAGGACTAATATTATAATTAGCATTATAAATAGGGATGCATAATATACTAGTGACCATATACAGCCAATGGAAATAAATAAAAAAAAGGCAGCATAGACATAATTATTGGTAATCTGTATTTATCGGTTATCTGTTATTTTAAGCATTATATTTCAGGATTAATATTATAATTAGCATTATAAATAGGAATGCATAATATATCAGTGACCATATACAGCCAGAATGAATGAATGAATGAATAAATAAAAATAGCACAGAGATAATTATTGGCTATTTGTAACTGTAAGCATTTTAATTCAGGATTAATATTATAACAATGTATAGCCAATAGATAGATAGATAGATAGATAGATAGATAGATAGATAGATTAAACCGAATAATTATCGCTTTTCTGTATCTGCTAAAATAATACTAATTAATTATTATTATAATAATTATTAACAACTATCGGTTATCAATTTAAAATTAGGTGCATTGGTGCATCTCTTTATTTATAAAATATATAAAATGCCCAAAGAGCTTTTACAATAAACATTGTTTGGCTTTTCTACCTCCCAAATCTATGTAAATCTTAAAAGCCAATATAAAAGCCATTTTCTTCCATAATATGACATATTTCTGAGTAAAACAGAATGAAGAAATCAATAAAGAAAAAATAAACAAATAATTGTGGCAAGATTTTAGAAAGCAGCCTAAAAAATGACTAAATAGGATGCGGATGAGGATTATAACTCTTCTGTTTACAGATACAATTAATCACGGGCCTGGAAAAACCGTGAGCGTCTGCGAGCGTGTTGCTTTAAACCGTAACAGATTGCTAATAAAAAATACATTGGTTTTCTAAAACAATTCATAATACCAATACAAACAGACTGAAGGGGACACAGAGGAACTGAGCAGAACCTGACCCTAAACACGTTACGAAACAAACCTAATGTCAGCGTCTCGTCTCATTAGGATAAGTTGTACGCCATATGTGCCAGTCATCCATGTGAACCCAAGTGTGTTGCTTTGAACAATGGCCCCTATTAGCTAATGGAAATGTCGCAAATGTTTCCCCGTCCCAGTTAATTGGGCTAAAATGTCCACTTAAATGAAAATTCTCCAAGCAAAGAGATAATGACACCCCACGCTTAAAAAGAACAACGTTGCGTCGCAAATTGAACGCTCCTCAATTACTAAAGTCCAACAAGGATGGCTTTAACGAGGCGAGTGTCTTGATAGTGTTGAAGCGGACAAAAGAGGCGAGAAATAAGATGAAAGTGCACCGGGCTCATTTCTGATGTGTTATTAGGCAGCTTCCGGACAAGATGCCCCCACAATGGACAGGTGATTATGGGAAATGAGGTGGCGATAGTGGCTTTCTTGCATTCTCCACCTCCATTTCTCAGCTGGCTCTCGTTTTTTCTGGGCTGAAGGAGAGCTCTTGGCGTTATGACCTCCTTGGGCAGCCATGCTGAGATTACCGCCTTTGAAACGAGAGCTGTTTGATGGGGAGACGCCGAGAGCGGACAGGAGAGAGACGCCGTCGACAAATTCACTCCGCACCACTTCAAGAAGCCGCCGAGAAACGTCAGGGAAGGTTTAGCGCGCAAAGCCGGCAAAAATGAGGGCGCTCTTTGAACTGGAGGATTTGGACGAGACAAAAGATCGTCTGCTTTGGAACGAGACGAGGACGCGACAGCAAAAACATTTTCGGAAGCTGCCTGGACGTTCAGTATCTGTTTTCAGTATTTATCGGTTGTCTGTAATTATGATTAGCATTATAATTCAGGATTAATATTATAATTAGCATTGTAAATAGGAATGCACAATATATTGGTGATCATTTACAGCTAATATAAATAAATAAATAAACAGCATGGAGATAATTATCGGTTATCTGCATTTATCGTTATCTGTAATTCTAAGCATTATAATCCAGGATTAATATTATAATTCGCATTGTAAATAGGAATGCACAAGATACTGGTGACCATAAACAGCTAAAATAAATGAATAAATAAATAAATAAATATATTTAAAAAAAACATCATAGAGATAATTATTGGTTATCGGCATTTATCAGTTATCTGTAATTATAAGCATTATAATTTAGGATTAATATTATAATTTGCATTATAAATAAGAATGCATAATTTATTGCTTACCAAATATAGGCTAAATAAATAAATATATATATATTTTTATAAAAGCATAATTATCGGTTATCCGTGTCCACAAAGATAAATAATAATAATATTAAACATTAATATAAATTGTCATGTTAGTCATCAGTAACAAAAAATGAAGACAATTAAAAAATGAAAAACAAATATAAAAATAACTTATAATTATTGGTTATCGTTTTAAAATTTCTAACATTGGTGCATCAATTTATTTATAAGATCTTTTGTTTAGAGACAAGGGCTGCGATGGCAAAAATGTCTCTGAAAGTTATGGATCTTCAATTTCATTTGGACGTTCAAAACCTTGAACCAAATACGAAATAAAGATGACTGACAGGCGTACACGATTATTAACTAATAAACTGCATCAGTAGAGACACTAATTAGAAAAAACAGCAGGTGCACCTGAAATTGACAGTTAAATTAAAGTTAATTGACAATATGTGTCACTCTGGCGAACTTCAAAGTACACATTCGAAAGGAGAACCTGACGAATGATACGAAAATAATGTTGAAATGCAAAAAAAAAAAGCTCTATTTTCTTTATGCTAAATATATTCCTTTTGATTTTTCACTTGATTTTGAGGTGAAATATGACCTAGAAATACATTTGACATAGGTTTCGTGAGATGAGTTCAGAGAAAAGTTCATGTTTCAAGTGATTGAAGTGGTTTGTTCATGTGTATACCTGGGGTCTGGAAGTTGATTCGTCTCATCTCCACCGGGTCTGTAGGGTGGTGAGGGGTGATATCTGCATTGTTCAGCAGACGTTTCGTCCGTGGCTCTGACTCTTTACGTTTGCTGCTTTAGAAAAGGAAAGAAAACGCAAGGACTCAATGAAATCTGACAAACGAGACTGAAAAAGAACAAGTACACCAAATCACAAGTGCACAAAATGACCACCCAGTGTTTCCTAACTGATTCAGATCAATGACTCATGATTTAGAATGATTCATCAATCAGTTTGACTGATTCAATTAGTGTCATACACTTATACTGTTTACAGGTATTAATAAAAGTCTTTGCACACTACTTTGTTTGTCAGTATTTACCAGTGTAGAAAACACAGTTTATAGTCTATAATCACGGAAGCTAGATGCTAGCACAAACAAAGCTATGTCCACAAACACCACAGCCGAGGGGAACATTGGTTGAACCCGCCATTTCATTGCACTGTTTTTCTCTGCCATCTAATTAAAAGTTGCTTTTATGCTGAGGCAGGTTGTTTTCTTTTGCCCCCTTGAAAACAACAATAAAGTACAGCTAAGCCTTACCTGTCAGGCTTGCTGCTTCCAAAGAAAGCATTGAAGTGAAATAAATATATAAAAGGGAGAAAGCAAACAAGAGAACAAGGGAGAGGAGAGGAAAAAAAATCAATAGAGTGCATTTAAATTCACAGGGCAGGCTAGCGGAGCCAGATTAGCTCATCTGCATTTGGACAGACCTGTAAAAGATGTGTGTTTGCGCCCACCGGGGGGCTATACGATCTCCAGACACCAGAGGTCAAACTCAAGGTCCTGCCGAGGGAGGAAATACTAGCCAGGAGTTGTCCACTTTTAACCTGGCTCTTGAGGTGCTAATGAGGAATAGCTTCCCTTTGAGTTTCGGCCCGTTTGCATGCTAAAAGTCAAAGCGGTCTGCTTTGGCTGCGCTCTGAAGCTAATAGCTATTTGCTATCACCTCATTAATTTTTGATACGAACGAACTGATTGCTCTTCTCAGCTCCGCTTTGAACTTTTCCAAACTATGCCAATGCTGAGGGCTAAAATAAGCTTAAATCCTTCTTTTAGCATTTCTGCACCTCGAAATGCATCTAGAGTGTCAGAACGTTAGTTTGAAGACTGCTCCAACTACTCATTAGCTGAAGAACTGAAATTTGTGACCAAAACTGAAATGTATAATTCAATTATATTATTTAATATATTAATTATATTTATAAATGTCCGTACAAATATTTTAATGAATAATAATAGAAATAATAATAGAAAATAGTATTTTATTTATTTTCTATTGAATTTATTGTGACCAAAACTTACATTTGTAATTAAATTATATTAAAAAACAAACAAAAAATAATAATAAATGTCTATACAAAACATTTTAATGAATAAAAACCAACTATAGTATTTTATTATATTTACTTTCAATTTTATTAGATTTAAATTTATTGGGTCAGAAACCGAAATTTATAAATACTTTATATTAATATATATTGAAAATGTATTTACAAAATATTTTAATTTATATAGTAATTAATTCTAATATTTGTCAATTGTAACTAATCATATTAATCTATAAATTATAATTATAAATGTCTTAACAAAACTTTTCTATATAGTAATTTATTATATTATTTATTTTCAATTTTACTGAATTTAAATTAAAAAATAAAATATACATACATATATATATACATATATATATATACATATATATATATATATATATACACACACACACACACACACATATATATATATATATATATATATATATATATATATATATATATATATATATATATATATATATATATATATATATATATACACACACACACACATACATATATATATATATATATATATATATATATATATGTATGTGTGTGTGTGTGTATATATATATATATTTATTTTAACAAAAACAAAAAACTATTTTTCATGTTTTATAAAGACATTTATATAATATATAATTTTTGTGAAGGCACAAATTTCAAGCATTA
The DNA here is from genome assembly GCA_039654775.1 of Spinibarbus caldwelli. Classification (NCBI taxonomy): domain Eukaryota; kingdom Metazoa; phylum Chordata; class Actinopteri; order Cypriniformes; family Cyprinidae; genus Spinibarbus; species Spinibarbus caldwelli. The sequence goes on from CM077230.1 coordinate 2,668,315, forward strand.
AAGATAATGAGAAGCTTAAATTAGTTCTCATTTTGACTGGTAGTGTAAATTGTACAAATTGAAAAAGTTTATATTCATTAACGTCAAAAGTCCACTCACTTCTTGTAGAGGAGAATTGCAATCACAATGCAGATTATGAAGACCACAGCGAGAACGGGCCCCACCACCCAGATGAGTCCGTCCCCTCCCGTCTCCATGGGCTGAGGGTCCACGTCTGGAGCTGTGACTGGATCCGTGTAGGGGCTGGACGCAAACGATTTCTGCACAAAAGCAAAAAAAAAGTTATAGCTATCTGCATTCGCCACTTTGCACGAATCTTAAAACTTAAATTTCACTCACTCTTCCGGTGGTGTTGAGCTCAGCAAGGATGAAGAACACATATTCCTGCCCGGGGTCTAGAGCCCTGTTTTCAAAGCCGCTGTACACCATCTGGTTGCCCAGGGTGAAGGACAGCGGCATGGATGAGGGCTTGAAGCTGGCAGCAATGTAGGGCCGCTTCCCGTCCACCTGCTTGAGCTGACGGGTGGTTCGAGCGTGACGTTGACCGAGTCTTCTGTCGCCCAACAGCTGTGGGAGAAAAAGACTGCTTGAGGAGAACCAGCATCTAAAACACAACATATTCTGATTGATTCTTCTGGGAACAAAACTATTAAACAATTAGCAGCTGATGCTAAATAAAATGGGTTACTTACTCAAAAAAAAAAAAAAAACACACAAAACCAAACATTTTGAAGTCAAATAATACATAAACAGAATACAGGGCACCCATTCGCCATTCACAGTTCAAGGTCAAGTGGCCAAGCGTGGCAGTTTGCCAGCGGGTAAGGATGAGAGCTGTGTAATTGTCCCCTCTCCCTAACAAACCCCTCAGGAACGTTCCCACAATGCTCCTGCGACAACACTTTCCATGGCTTTGGCTCCACTGTGTCTGCAACACAAGGACAAAGACTTGAGAAAATAAGCTAAAAAAAATAAGGTATGTTCACCTCTTCTAGGTCCAATTCATCTGGGCTCTTGATGTGTCGAATCGGACCTCTTCCCTTCTTCAGAGGAACTACCACAACATAGACCGCCCTGCAAGAGGTCAAGATGGCACACAAAACCATTACAAAAATCGCAAGTCAAAGAATTGTACGGAAAAATAACTACTAATCCGCTAAATGTGATTATTTTTCCATGTTCCATAAAATTGGGAACATCTAGCTAAAGGATTTTCAACAAAACCTGAAAAATTCCCTACACAAGTATGCGAACGCAGAAGTTTCAAGCTAAGCAAGTTTGATGTTGCTGTTCGAAACAAACACAAAATGCATTTCTTAAGTATGTGCTGCATTCTCAGTATGGCCACAAGGAGCGCTATAGAAAACAATAGCGCAAACTGTCCTCTACTGTGGGTTTTTTGTCATTACTCCAATACAGCACTTTTTTAAAGATATATTTTTGGCATTTTTGCCTTTATTATGATTGGACAGATTAGAGCTGACAGGAAGTGAAGTGGGAGATGGGGGCGGGATTGGGAAAGGTTCGAACTCGGGACGTCCATAGCACAATGGTGCTGTATGGCTGCATGCTACCCACAAGGCTACTTTTTTTAAGATTTATTTTTAGTGTTTTATGCCTTTATTTCGATAGGACAGTAAGTTGACAGGAAGTGTAGTGAGGGGGTGGGGACGGGATAGGGAAACACTTTTAAAGAACCCCACATTTACAATTTGCTTGTGTTTGTGTTCACATGCTTGCGTAGAATGCGTTTCTGGCCTAGAACGGCATTTGGTTTTCCTTACTTGATCAACTCTTTGGATTCCAGCGGTGGAAAGACAATGGTTAGAGTACTGTCTGGCTCTCTTTTCAGGTCCAACTCTGGCTTTCTGACCAGAATAGGTGGCGCCGTTCGTGCGACGAGCTTGTGTTTGGGTCCACCTTCGCTGCTCTCCTGGCAGGTGATTCTGAACTCGTAGGTGCTGTTGGGTCGCAAGTTGGTGATGAGAGCTTTGGTCATCCTAGCATCAATGTCAACCTTCTGCCGGTTGTACTCGATCTGTGTACCAATGTGCATCGATAAATTGTTCAAAAACAGATCCTGGCAATAAGATTGATACTGACTGAACAAAACAGGATTCATTAGCTTGCTTACCATGCAGCGGTACGGGAAGCGGCTGTCGGAAAACTTCCAGGTCAGTAGTACCGTGGTTTTGGTGGCCAGCTTCACGGTGAAGTTCTTAGGAACATCTGTCCAGAGGTGAATGGAGGAAACAAATTGAGAAAGACACTTTAGAAATGGAAAAAGCACAACAAGACTTAAGGGAAAGAAGGCTGACAGAGTGTTCGACGCTTGAGACCAGTTTTCCCCCAAAGGAGAGGGGCTTTGGTCCCTTTGAGTGAGCGGCGTGTGGCGTTAGCTGTGAAGGGGAGGGGGGAGGCGCTCAGTTGGGACAAACAGCACGCTAGACTGGACTGGTGAACACAGAACCACAGGATTGCACAGTACTCTGCCTGCCCTGGCCCGGCAGTGCCGCCCCAACAAGAACATTTGGCAAGCAGCTCCCATAATCCCCCCTGAACGATTCCAGAATAGCTGAACCCACATTATGTTTGAGTAACCCACTGCTGCGTGCTCTCAAATTTGGATAGGCACTGCCGTGGCAGAAAGCCTGACAGGAATGAGGACAAACCCCAAACACAGTTGTCATGCCCACAATTGTTAGCAGTGCATCATGGGACACCATGCTGCAAACCATCCCAGTGTGGGAGGGGGGGGAAAGGTGAGTACAGAAAAGAGGAACCGTTAAACCAAATAACGAAAAATGCAGAAGAAAACCCAAACAAAGGAAACAAATGTGCCTGATTCGACTTCAGATCTGAGATCTCCTTGACATGGCTTTCTCCTACCTTGGAAAACTAGGGGAGTTTTGTGATTGGATGAGTGAATGTGCTGGGCGTGTCTGACCAATTGGCACTTACCTCGCAAAAATTGATGCTCCTCTCCTTTCAAAACTGACTGACTTTAACTTACTGACTTATTTTACCTTGTTGTGGGGGAGGGTGTTAGTGAGGTATGTGGCTCCCAGAGAACTTTATATAATCGGGTGTAGGTGCTTGCATTGTAGAGGTTTGTCCCTTGAGGCGGGGAAATGAGCGACCCGTACCTGCTTCGTAGGCCACTGTTCGATACTGGATCGGTGGGCTGTAGGGCCCTGGACCTACACTGGTGTGCGCTCGAATTTTCACATCGTACACTGCGTTGGGCCTTAGGCTGTTGAGGGTGTAGCTGTTCTCACTTGCCGGCAGACGCAGTTCCTTGGGTCCGCCGGCTGTTCCGGCCTCCTGGTAAGCCAGCGTGTATTCTGTTATAGCGCCGTTGCGTTCCGCTAGCACCGGAGGCAACCAGGCAAATTGGAGCGAGCAGCAGGTAATGTTAGACCCTTCGATTATTTGGGGATACCCTCGAGGAACCTCCTCTGGGACTTTTAGTTCTAGGGTAGCCTCTTCGCCAAATCCCGATCTGGACTTGGCGGACACTTTGAAGATGTACGTGGCCCCTCTGTGGATATTGCTAATGGAATATTCCAGCTCCTGAGGGCCGAACTCCAGCGTGGCCAGGGGGCTCACGTCCTTTCGGCCGAACTGTAGCCGATAGCCTTGCACCTCGAGACCCGGAGCAACGAAACCTGGGGGTTGCCAGCGCACTAATGCGGTAGTCTCTGAGTTTTGGTTGATGGAGAGAAAGGGAGGCCCTGGCACTGTAGAGAGAGAAAGAGGGACATTACATTCAATTCAAATGAACCGTATCTCACTTAAGTCTGTTGTAGCGTAACTAGGTGTATTTTCATCCTGGTACTCCCTACTAAAGAAAATCCATCTAAAATGACTTTAAAGGGATTTATTACAAACCCAGTTCCTGTAAAGTACCATTATATAAGCATGTACATTTTGTACAAACTATCATAAAGGCACTAACAGCACATATACTCTATACTCCAATGTTACCCAGAAAGTCTGAACAACCTGCATTGAAAAAGCTATTAATTTTTAAGTGACTAGATGGTTGTTGAACAGATCACTGGATGAGAGATGGTGGGTTAACAGCCGTATGATAGAGAAGGAGAGCATGAGAAGAGACAGGAGGACGAATGACTCCTGAAAAAAAAAAAAAAAAAAAAAAAAGAAGTGCTGATGAAGGTGATGGGGAAACAGCGCAATCTGCTGCAGCGAGAGGACAACGAGGGTCAGAGACGCCGTGATTGTGGCCCGCTTCTCCTTGCCAATGGCACTCCAGTCCACTCCACTGGACGACACACAATCCTCTCCACCAGACCACAGGCACGTTTCCCATTAGGCCTTGCATTAACGGCCACTGTTGACCCACAGCCACTGATTAAGATAGGATTGCGTTTCACACTCACACCCTCCCCCTTTCCTACTTCCCTTTCTCTATCTCTGTCCTTCTCATCTCCAGTGGAGGAGACACCGCTACGAAAAAGAGGAACAAAATAAAATAACCTTCAGCTAACATGCAATTAACCTGCCGACAGGACTTACAGTGAGTTATGTTAAGCGTATAAAGCATGACTGTCAGCTGACATGACTTAGCCCTGAGAAAACTGCAGCGCTGCATTCTGGGCCGAACTGATATCAAATATACAAAAGACAAGGGCAAAACCAACCAAATGTGTCTGAATATAACCATCTAACTAAATTTCCTCAGCACAGAATAACAAAAAGGTCAATGTAATTAACCATCTTTAATTTTTCTACAATACACATGAAATTAATCAAAGTAACATTCCACGAATGACCATGTTTGTACTGATTTTACCATAGTAAAGGGCACACGGGCATCAAGCAAAGTTGTTGCTTTTATAAAATTTTAGCAACAGCAAAAACAGATACAAATGTTCAATACATAATACAATTATTTCTTTCACCAAGAGCTCAGCTATCTGTTTGCAGTTTTCAGGAAATGTACCAACTTGGTGCACCAATAAAGATTTCAAAGACAGCTGATCCAATCTAATTCTAGAGCTGGAACTATACATTTCATAAAAATAAACAAAATCAATTTATAAGCACCATAATGCCAGTTTGTAATCCCATAATCCAAAAATCTCAATCTACAGAAAGTTCAACTCCATGCCACAGTATCCTGGCATCAGACGATATTAGACAAGAAGCTCCAGAGACCAACGAGGAGCTTCACTCTCCACAATCAGGACTGGAGCAAGTGGCCCTAAGTGGACCAATTAATTGAAGAGAATAACCACAGTGCCGGGAGGATTGTGAGTCATCCAGACTCTCTGTTCCCTGAGCCGTGGCGGCCGTCCAAGCGAACACTCATGAAGAACACCTCCAGCCCCTGCATTAGCATGCAATCTGCTCATCTCCCACAAGGATGAAGGGAGACAGAAGGAAATTAAAAAAAAGGAAGGCTCGCACTTGATCGGAATCTGGCCTACCGATGCCTAAACTTAAAAGATGTGAAGGTTTGTGTTTAAAGCACGTGGAATCGCAAATGATAAGGCACATTAGCAAAGGGTTTGATAGCATGCACATCAATCTGAAACGAGAACAGAATCAATCATTCCTGTGTCGTTCCTCCTGGACAACAGGCAGCATCAATTAGATCGATACAAGGACATCTGCTTTGAGATCAAGGCGCGGGAAACCGATAACGCAGCTCTTTGAACGCAGCATTAATAATGTTTGTCAATATGGTTGACGTGTGCTTAAACATAATACAAAAAACACCAAAAATGGCAGACATTTTTGTGTGCATTTGAACCGGTGCTGTTTTTGGATCATTCATATACTAGTATAGTTTCTATTAATATTTTAAATTAGTTTTAATTTTACTATTTTTCATTTTAATTCATTTTGTTAATAATTCTGTAATTTTTCTTACATGAAATATATAGTTTCTACTGATTTTATTTTGTTGTTTTAGTAATACTAGTATTAGTATTTTTTTAATGATCTGAATTCATGCAATAACCCTGAATATTTAAAAAAAAATTTTTTTAGGTTTTCCAATTTAATTATAGTTGTAGTAAATTTGTTGTGTGTTTTTGCCTTTTTTGTATACATTTATAGTTTTTATTAATTTTTATTTTAGCTGTGTTATTTTAGTACTAAAACAAAAATGAGAAATGTTGCCTTGGCACCTAACTAAAAATAAATACGTTTTTTTTTTTTTTTTTTTTAATTTATTTCAGTTGATGTTTTATTTAATATTTTATTTAACAATAACAACCCTGATTTTCACCACTAAAAATACTACTGCTCTCTCCAGTGCACATTATTTCGTTGCATGCAACTGGAATGACGTCTTAGCGTGACCATAGAGCCTGACTGACGTGCATCACGCTGCCGAGTCTCCGTTCTGAAGTGTATCTCCGACATGCAGAATGGCAGCTCGGGAACGGCCGGCTCTCTCAGATGACAGGCGGCCTTGTGGAATGTTCAGGGTTTGAAAGGGGCGGGTCGGCCCTTATCAATACAATAAGGCAGGGGCTTAAGTTGTCTGACAGCATTATGTAGCAGAAATGAGGCATGAAAGTGCCCTGGAGTGGTTCCTCTGAGCCCCATTGGTCAAGCTTCCCCTCTGTTCTGGCACATGAAAGAGCGCGATGCCGCTTCTTTAAGTAGGGCTGAGTTTGCCCTTGTTTATTTATTTATTTCTTTTGTCTGCTGTAAGCGTTTCGCCACACTTTCGGAGGTGGGAAGCGCAGGGACATCCTTCCTTTGACTGCGCCACATCACTGTGTGAGTGAGAGGGAGAGAGACAGGCGTTCAGAATGACATGCATATGTGGCGCCGCTGTCACACCTGACACCTGCGATTGGCACACCTGTCTCGTCAGCGTCTGGAGTTTGAGCGCTATGTGGCTAGCTAATATATCTTACAAAATAACACTTTACATACCATTATTCATATAATATACTGCTTTAAAGGTATTTTGAAAAAATCTCATGCTATTAGCATGTTGGTAGTGTCCAAAATTCAGTCAAACCCCCAACAGTTCTTACACTACGGATGCATATTTTCCAAACGGACTAGTTAGTGGGCTGTCAGGTGAAAATCTTACTAAGGATTAGCACTATTTTAACTTAACAAGGCATCTTAAAAGAAAAAGCTCATGGTGTCAGATGCATAAAAACACTGAGAAGCAACGCAAAAGCCAAAACACGATCGTCTGCATGTGTACAGAGATAGAATACTTACAAGAATACCATGGTATTAGCATGATGGTAGTGTCCAAAACTCACTAGCATGGTATTCACTTTTCTTGCACATTTAAGTGAGGCCAACCTGATCATTCTTACACTAGGGATGTATAAAACGACATTGTCAAAAGAGACCAGTTAGTTGGTTTGTAGAAGTGAATAATTTGTTGAACAGTTGAACAATGTTAAACCTTAAAATAAAACACTCATGGCGTCAGACACATAAAAAAAACAAAATAGGAAAATGGTATTAGCATTGCATGGAAATAGTAATTCAGTTCCCTGTACAATTAGGCTAAAACAGCATAACAGAATGCTAATGTTTTGAGACACATTTCTAAAGTCTAAAAGTTCTAAAAATGCAACCAAAAAGTCTATCTACATAAACCAACAATTAGGAACACTTTGAGTCTGACAGTGCTTTAAAATGGAAAAACTTAAAGATGCTACTTTAGCATGCTGTTTAGCTTATTTTTTATCAAGCTAATTTACTAATTTGTGGTTGACTAGTCCATCATTCTGACCCACTAATGCCTTACTCAGACTTCAGCTCTCTACATCAGTTCATGTTCTCTGAAAACTAAACTTTGTCGCAGTAGCAGACCATGTGTGGCTAAGCGCTAATGCCCAATCCCAGCTATACATTCTCTTATAGCTTTTATGTACTCCAGACACACTATATAGGCCATGTTTGTTTTTTCTTATTCGATTGAAGTCCCCTTAAGGTTCATTTTGCTCCTGTAGCTCATAACACCTGGCCTGCGGTGCTCTGGAGCTCGGCTAATGATAACGTCATTATTACCAACCTGCTCCTTTAGTCACCACCAGCTTGGGTTTGCTGCGGGCTCCGTCTCCTTTGGTGGTGTAGGCTGCCACGGTGATGGAGTACGTGGTGTCAGGCTGCAGGCCCCCGATGACCATCTCCTGTGGTTAATGGACACGAAGAGGGAAGTTAACACTATGCTAGGGAACTGAATTTTTTAAAGACTTTACTACATGTCACCTGCACAGGCCCAGTGTCAGTTTCCCCTCTTTTCAATGTCATGGCCTGCAATCTGTACTCTGCTGCTGTCTTTTTTTTTTTTTTTTTAAAGTAAACAATACATCAAAATAAGAATAAAAAATTATTATATTTTTATTTATATTAATAAATTATAAATACATTTTAGCCATTAAAATGTATAAATATATATAGCATAAATAATACAATTTAATAAATATATTAATAAAATATATATATATATTTTAGTGCTGTCCAACGATTAATCACATACAAAATAAGTTTGTTTGCATAATATATGTGTGTGTTCTGTGTATATTTATTATGTATATATAAATACACACACATACAGTATATATTTTGAAAATATTTACGTCTAAATTTCATATAATTTCTATTATAAATAAATATATTTAATATATAAACATAACATTTTTCAGAAATATATACATGCATGTGTGTGTATTTATATATACATAAAATATACACAGCACACATACATATATTATGTAAACAAAACCTTTTATTTTGGATTAATCTTTTGACAGCACTAATGCTATATAAAATAATATATATATATATATATATATATATATATATATATATATATATATATATATATATATATATATATGTGTGTGTGTTAAATATAAATATGAATTTATTAAACAACTGTATTAAAGATTAAACAATTTTTCCATCAAATAGTGTAGTTATTGTATGTCTAATGTCATATAATATTAAATTAAAATAAAAAGTACATTCATTTTATTTATAATAATTTCTAAATGCATTTTTTAAACATTTTATAAATATATCAATAAATAATATATAATTCTCAATTATCTCTCTCTCTCTCTATATATGTATATAGATATCTGTATATTCAGAAGTGCACCTCATTTCTACAGCAGTGTGGATCATTATTATTGGCATTTAGCGTGTCATCCAGCATGACCAGGTTATAGATTACAATTCCTGCTCATCTACGACACATGTCTGTGAATTAATTCAACAGAAAGTCTGAGCAAACAGACCGTCAGAATAATGAATTTCTCTCTGGGTTGGCCGGTAAGTGCCCTTCTGACGGCCTCCTATTTTCCAATATTTCACATGAAAGCGAGTGAGCTTTGATCAGCGTGCATGACGGAGAGGAAATTAATGCCAAGCGCTTGCAGAGAAAAAAGTAAGTGCGGGTCTCGCGGCTTACCGAGAATTGAGCTTCACATCAACCAGTTCAAGATATTCATGCAATTTCTGGGTTACACAAATTATCTATTTCTAAAAATAAATAATAACACCAATGCATATCTCATTTCTTCAAAAGGTCGCTTGAATTTTGCACAAAATAAGCTTCGTTTTTGTTTGCACTTTACTTGCACAACATCACAGCACAAAACACTCTTTCATGCCAGGCATAAAGGAACCCTGATGTTACATCATTCCCCCTGTGCACCATTAATATTTTTCTATCACCGTCACACACACACAATGGACGTGAGGTTGCATTAGTTTTCTCTCTCTGACAAAAATCAGCTAATTATAAAAATCTTGCAACACAAAAAATGGTTTACATGACACTTTATCTTCGATTCGTCAATCTATATGCATCAATACGCAAGAAAAAAAATACTGTTTAAGTTATTTTAATGACCCGGGTTTATGCCTCTCATACAGACCTAATAGACCCATTCGTTTCTCTCATTTGTCACTTTTCCTAACTTTAGAGGTCAGTTACAAAAATATTTCTTCCCTGATGAGACTCTGAACCACTTGGGCTTGAAAGGAACATGATTTTCTTCTAATCTACCAATTTGTACAAAGCCAAAAATCAAAGTTCCTGAGATATCATGCCCAAGAAAACTTGGCTTTCTGGATATCTGAGCTTTAAAAAATGAAAATCTACATTCAATATTTACACAGCTCAGTTCATTATAAAAATCTTGCAATGCAATGCAATGCAAAAAAAGGTTTACATGAGACTTTAACTTCAACATCCATGCATAAATCTGTGCATCAATCCATTTTCTTCGTGAAAAATCGCTACTCAACTTTTTCACATTTACCAAGTTTAGAGGCCAGTTTAGAAAATATTTCTACCATGATGACACTCTAAACCACTAAGACTTGAAGGGAACATTTTTCTACCAATCTACCAATTTGTACAAAGCTAGCAATCCAAGTTCCTGAGATATCATACCCTGCACATGACAGACATTTTTGGCTATTAAAAAATGCTAGAATCTACATGAACTACAGTGTTTATGACATTTCCCCAATAAATAATAATAATAAAAAACGCATTTGAGTTTCTGCCTATAAACACGTTCAATGACTGAGATACAAAGCGGGTCTGATGTAACATCACAGGTTCTCACATCACACCGAACGCTCGCCGACAGCCATACTCACGTATTCAGCTGTGTCGTCCATTTCCCACTAACATCCCCCACCCGGGAGGAGAAAGAGGGAGGGCGGTTTGAAAGAGAGGAAAAAGACAGACAGACAGAAAGAAAGAAAGAGAGGAAAGCGTAAGACGAAACAAGGTAAAAGTGCCAAGGAAATGGAAGAACAGCAGAGTGTTTTAAAGTAGGTCAGTGTGGATTAGGGTGAAAAAAATCATGAAGATTGAAGACGAGGCAGGAAACTGAGTGGCCGCTGCTATCTGAGCATGTCATTCCTGCAGTTTTTTCTTCACCATTTCATTTAGTAAAGAGTGTAAAAAGGCTGTTTTGGAGTTTAATATCAGATCACAACAGCAATTCTTCTAAGAAATGCTCCAAGTCTTATGCAATGCAAAATTAATTTGATGTCTAAAAGATTTGGGATAACTCACCTCAACCCCAAAAATGTATTTTTATTCAAAATGTTCACATGAATATTTAAAATTTAAAATGAATGAATATCCCATGACTATTTATTGACTAAATTAAATTGAAAATCAAAACTTGTGACTAAAACAACTATTGTGATATTTACCACACAATACTGTATTTTTATTCTCACACTAAGAATCAGTATTTAATAAGCTATTAAAAGGTTATTTAATTTATTCATAATTTATTCTAAAACATCATTTTATACATTTAAATTATATTATATATATATATATATATATATATATATATATATATATATATATATATATATATATATAATTTTTTTGTGTTATTTAAACAGAATAAAACAAAATAAGAAAAAAAAAAAAATCACCTTTTGTACAGAATAAACATAGAATCACAATATTGTATCGTGACCCAGATATCGATATAATATCAACCGATTCCCACGCAGCTGACAACTGTAAATGATTCTGTCATAAACATAAGCGGGATAAATTCAAAAGCTTTAGTCACGGTTTGTTCAAAGCTGTAATATTTGCAGCAGTGAGGAGAATAAGGCGCATGGTATCTGTAATTTCACTGCTGTTTTCATGACAGTAGCTTGTATTATAATTTTAGGTTGCAGCCAGAGGCGCTCGCTTGCTTTTTCTTCTTTCTTTCTTTCTTTTTCTTTTTTTTTGCTGCTTGTGCTTTTAAATCAAGTCTGAATTGTGACCGCAGTGCTCAAGTGCCTCATGTTTTTGTGGAGCTCTCGGGGCGCTCAATACGGCAGACATAATCAGCTTTTGTTGACTTTATCTGTGACACTAGAGCCTTAGAGGTTAAACTTATTAGAGGTTTGACTAAACTGTGCAATTCTAATGGCTGATAAGATGTTTTGGACTGCTTGTGGAAAGAATTCTAGAGGCTATAAAAGAACTTTACAGATTAAATTATTTATAAAAGGATTTTCATACATTTGTTGCAGTGGCCAAGAGTGTGTTAAATACTTGCAAAATTTTGGGTCGCATTTGCTGCAACAGTATCCTAAAAATAGACATGAACCAATTGTCTGAGCACCTTTGATGAGGTCAGTTAAAAAGAAAATTGGCAAGAAAAATAATAAACAACAACCTTTTTGCTTCAGGAAATGTTAATTTTCAGCACAGCGGCATCGTTGCGTTAACATACCTGTGCATCGGCGAGCATGACATCCTTGATGAGGGGCAGGCCGCGGGATTCTCCGTTCTCGACACGGACGTAGTGCACCTGGTATCCGCGGATCTGCCCGTGCTGTTTCCCTGGCAATAGGGAGCGCCACATCACCTTGATGGCAGTGGAGTTCAGCACCTCGACCTCCACGCGCCGAGGGGGGGCCCCGGGCACTGCGATGGGAAAAGATGACACGCTATGAGGTATTGAGATTACCATATTATCATTAAAACTACATTTTTAAATACATTATGGTGGCTTTCACCTGTGCAAAACTCACTAATATGATGCTAAGTTGTGGCTTTGCGCTACTTGAGTTACTTAATTTTTGTTCATATTACTAACTCTTAGTTTGAGCAATGGTAGTAGTGATAATTGCCTTAGCATTTTCATCATGAAAGTGACATAAGAAGTCAATTAAAACTTAAGTTGTACAATCAAAACACATTGATAAGTATCTTTAGTTTTTAACGCGCAAAATTAAAACCCACTCGTCTAGAAATGTTTCAATTTTTTACCTACTTTGGAGGCCAGTTTTAAAAATATTTTTATCCTGATGAGACTGAACCACTTGGACTTGAAGGGAACACATTTTCCTACCAATCCACCAATTTATACATAGCTATTGAGTAATCATAGTTCCTGAGATATCACACATAAACATGATTTTCCAGATGTTTTTGGGCTTTAATAAAAAAAAAAAAAAAAAATTGTTAAAATCTACATTAAATATTTTAAACACAGAACATTACAAAAATAATGCAACGCAATAAAACCGTTTACACGAGACTTGAACTTCAACATGAATGCATATATCTATGCATGTCCATCCATTTTCTTTGTGACTTACTTTGATTACCACTCTTTTACTCACTATTTACCAAAATTAAAGGTCAGTTACAAAAATATTTCAACCCTGATGAGACTGAACAACTTGAACTTGAAGAAAACACATTTTTCTACCAATCCACCAACTTATACATAGCTAGCAATCATGGTTCCTGAGATATCATACCCTAAACATGGCTTCCCCGATATTTATTAGCTATTAAAAACACAAAAATTTTAGGATCTACATGAAATATGTTACAGACCTCAGTTTCAGTCCCATATAAACAAAATCTTCTTTAATTACGTCTGATTCGGCAAGGACAGATTCTCTGTGTGATCTAAAAATAGTGCAATGTACCAATCCTTACTGAGCACCTTAAGACCGTACGATACACCATCTCTGTACGGCTGAAAAGAAACTAAGCCCCTGTGTCTCAGCTAGTACATACATTCAATTATGTGAAAACCAGGCTACTGATTAAGTGCCCATCTTCAGGGACATTTAATCAACTGTAATATCACACCCCCATATACCCGAGCAACCATTTCATCCCCTTCCATTTCACTATCTTTCTTATCTGAGCACTGATCAATTCGCGAGTCTGCCGTCTGCAGTCTTTTACCTATGAGCTAATGAAAATCCTTTTATACGAGGCCTTGATGTTTAATACCTGCGGTCATTCAGTACTGCTGTAAGGAGGAGACCGATTTCCTGGATGGTCAATAAAAGACGCCGTAAGGGGATGTACTGTATATTGGGGCCTGACTATTCCGTATTAGATGCTATAACAGTACAAGTCTCCAAGGATGTGACTGTCGTAACGCATCGCTACTCAAATAACTCCATGTTGTGGGTTGGTCAAACGAGATTTCCCAGCGGAGGTCTTGGGGTAGCGTTCCCTCTCTCCCGACCCGCCTACAGTGGTTGACCAGCCCGTCAAAACCATCTATCCTCGGGCGGCCCAAAGCGCCAGTGAAAGGCTGTGCTCCGTATTGATTACTAGCTTGTATCTTGAACTAGTGCTGTCAGTCATGGAGAAAGACTGCTGTCACCGGGGAACGTCTGACACAATTTCTTACTCTGGCTGGATTTATTTCAGTGCTCATAAGCTGAGTGCTTTACAAAGGGAAGTGACGGATGAAAATGATGCTAAGTCAATGTTTCCTCTATCACGTAATGCTAGTCAATAGATCTTGTCCCGAAAAGAGTAAGCTGTCTACACAGACGTATAATCAACATTTCTCTCGTCTCATCCACCATGTTGGATTTATTTTCTCACTAAACCTGGCCAGAGACCATATAAGGTCAATGGAAAATGAATGGGGGAAATTATAAGACCAAATACGGTGGCTGTAGGAAAGTAGGTACAGCCTTTTAGTTAAAAGAGCCAATTGCGTTAGACCTTCAAATGAGGTGAAGAAAAAGATCCATTACAACTAATGATATAAAATGTTAAACATTTAAAACATGTAAAACAAGATCAATGTACTTGAGAATCAACACTGTGTACGATAATACAAGTGTATTTTGTCTTGGTGAACTGGCATATTGTAAAAAAAAATATTTTTCAAAGTTTCAAATAAAGATTACTGGAGTACACTTTACAAAAAAAAAATAATAAATAAAAATTCAGTCTTAAAACTGTTAGATTTTGCTGTATTTGGCTGAGCAGTGGTTTGGGTGGCTCGTCAATTTCTCCAATTCATAAATTAAGTAAGCTTGACCAGAGTTTTTGTGAGGAGAAGAATTTATTGAAGGTAGCAGTGTAGCAGCTCTTCAACAGTGCTGTTAGCTTGTCGGTCTTCAAAAATTTTTAACCCTTGTAAGAATCTCAGGCTACATCCACACAAAGCCAGAGCTTTCCCTCTACGATCTTTTTTTCCCTTGTCTCAAGAAATATCTGACACAAAACAATATACATGCCAGACCAGTATGTGGTGCTGTAATTCTGCCACAGAGATACACTAAAAATGGAGAAGACGACTTGGACTATGCGCATAAACTTTGCGCGCGTTATACAAACGAACATGGAACAATACATTAATTAATCTGTGTTAATGTTAGTTAATAAAAAGACGATCGTTCAGTGTTTGTTCATGTTGTTGTTGCTGTTACGTGACGTAGCGGTGTCTGACTAGGGGCGAGACGTGGGGTGATGACATCATCGTTTCACAAAATATACGGATTGGCTGTACACACGAAAATGCAAGGGTGCATTTTCTTCTGGTTTGTCTTCTGTTTGTGAGACAAACAATAGATACTGTTAGAACCTTCTGTAGAAGTTTCTGAGGAGTGCTGTTCCTTTTTTATTCTAATTGTATGGACCATTATGTTCACACCTTTACAGACTGTTTCTCTTGATTGCATCTGAGGCACAATCACAACGTAAATGCATCTGATTAAAGATACATATAATCTTTCATTGCTTCAAAATTTCATGTTTAATTCAATGTGTTACTTGCCATTTATTTGTAATTAATTGTAAAATTTAATAGCAATTTCTGAGTGACATTTTTTTCCAGTGTAATTTTTTTTTTTTTTATTTTTTTTTTTACTTATTTCAGGTTAAAAAAATGTAATTAGATTCAATCTATGAAAACAAATATTGGTATCTTATACAGTGTTGTTTCTCAATTAAATTTCTCTTCTAGCAAACTTTTAGATATTTCAACTAGAAAACAAGTCAAAAGACTAATTTTAAAATTACCGTCCTCGTCCGTGCGGCACAGTAGCGGCTCGCTCTCTGGGCCCAGACCCACGCTGGTGGAGGCCGCCACGGTGACTTGGTACAAGGTCCATTTCTCCAGCCGCTGCAGCTGGATCTGATTGGAGCTGGGGGGCACCGCTGGCTCCTCCACGGGCTCCGTGTTGACCTCGGCCCCGGCCCCCACCACCGCGTAGCGCACTATGTACCCGGCCAGCGCCCCGTTTTGGCTCTCGGCCGGCGGAGGGCGCCAACTTACCAGCAGGGTGGTGGAGCTGGTGCTGGAGCACTTAATGTCTTGAGGGGGGGCGGAGGGCTCTGCTCAGGTTTGGGAAAGGGGAATAGGAGGGGGTGGAAAACAAAAAACGAAAAGATGGGAAAGAGAAAAAGAAAATGATAAAAGGGAAAAACCAACTGAAAAAAACAAGCAGAGACACACTGAAACGTAAGAAAAAAACCTAGGAAAACAAACGCAAAGGGCAAATGCAAACAGAAGAGCTTGGTTTTGAAGGGGTCAGGGTGTTTGGCATGCATGCATAAATATGAAGCATGAAGGTTTAAATTTAGCTTGATTTCCGTGTCACAGATCTAGAAGTAACACCACATATGTTGGGCGTAAGATACAGCAGTTTATCCAACTATAACCGGCTGTACACGAGCCAAAGATTTAGCCCATCTTTCACAGTAAATACCCTGGGCTCTCAGGATATATTTCCACCAAGAGGGGAAAATAGATCACATTATTTGCATTTGAATGAAGGCCATTCATTGCGGTATTTCGAGGCGTTTTTGTCAGGTACTTCCCCTCGCACATATCAGAAATTACAACGTCTGTGCCGTTCTAAATCAATATAAAAGTCTCATTTGAAATGCAAAGAGTCTCTGCTTACTAAATGCTTGCGCATATGAATGCATTATACCGTTTAAAGCACCGTAACATTTATCTCCATTGTAAAATCGAGCATTAAAAGTTACTCTGACGCATTGATCCCTGAAGCCATAAGTAACATAAATGAATGAGTGGGAAATGGACAGACGGGGATAAAACATATTTGTGACTGAAATTCAAATGGATGAGCACCATAGTCGGAAAGCAAAACAAAATTATTCAAAACGGATTACAGGAAAATGAGGAAAACTCTCTGCAAAATAATGGCTGGAAAGAAAATGTTAGGACCCGAAATGTCAACTCAGAAGAATCATGGAAAGCAACCAAGCTTCGAACAGAAAGTAAGACCATTAAAAACAGCAAAAACCAAAACAAAACCAAAAAACACAAAGCATTTTCCTGTACATTATACGTACCTGACATCTTCAAACACTAACTTTTAAAGACTTTCTTACCACAAGCAACCGATTCCAGGAAGGCTATATTTCCCCAGAGTCGGTTGGGTTCGGCCCTCTCCCTCTACTGTCGAGCTCACCCAATACAGCTCAATTCAAATTATTCATGTTAATTTAGCCTAGTCCATTGGTTTAGTCCAATAATGTGGATGTTGGGATGTTTTTTGTGGTCGGAGGGAGAGAGCTTTCCCTGTGCTTTCATCAGTCTGCACTATTCACTGTTTACACTAGCCAGAGGGTCCACAAGATTGAGATCAGGGTGCTAGCACGTCGCTAACACCCAGCCATTCATATCCAAGTTATATAATCCACCCCAATTCAACCCATCAGCAGCCCACTTGTGCTTTTGTTTGAGAAATGGTTAACCAATTTGTCCCGTCACCAGCCAGCTTTCATCACAGGTGTTCCAGAGTTCAGTGAGCGACATTATTCAGAGCCCTGTTTATTCACCAAATGGGCTTATTGGATTAAAGCTTTATTGGATTTTCATCTTCCGTTTGAAGATATTTTCTGAAGATGTACGTCCTCTCTTGAAGAGTATTTGCATTCAGTTCTCGTAAATCGACCTGGTTTGAGTGTGGCAAGAAAGTTTGGTATCTGAGAGTTGCAGAACTACCTGAAGGTTTAGACTCATGATTCTGGGAATGTATTATACATCAAACGCAACAAAGCCTTGAATTTCAGCGTTCAAAATGAAATGACTATTAAAAAAGCAAGAGTTGTGCCTCAACACCAAAATCGAAAGGTGTTTACTTATAATTTATTACTTAATAATCTAGGTCAGGGATGATTAACTCCAGTCCTGGAGAGCCACAGCCCTGCAGAGTTCAGCTCCAACACTAATTAAAACTCACCTGCATGTAGCTTTCTAGTAACCCTTCAGACCTTGATTAGCTTGTTCAGGTGTGTTTGATTAGGCTTGAAGCAAAACTCTGCAGGGCTGCGGCTCTCCAGGACCGACGTTCACCACCCCTGATCTAGATCCATGCCAAATGGTGGCGCTGCCAATTGGGAGGTGAAAAACTCAGATTTGCTTGGCTATAAAGGTTGGAATTAATTTACCTAACTTTTATGAGTATAACAATCAATTGACAAGACTGTGGACCTCCAAATGAAATCACTCCTCAAAACTAAGAGTTGTGCCACAAAACCAAAATCGAAAGATGTTTACTGTCACAATTACTGACTTGATAATCCAGATCCAAATTGTGGTGCTGCTTCAAATAAGACAAATGAGAGGTGAAAAATAACAACAATTAGAGATTTGCTTGGCTGAAAAGATTGGAATTAGGTTGCAAGCTGGATGCTGGCAACTGATTAAATCGATTGGACTTAATCTACTTGTGGACCTCCGAGATGTTCTTGCACTAAACCCAAGACAAAGACCGGTGCAGAAACCCTTGCCCCCAGTTTGTGGACCCTCTATGACCATGTTTGAAACCTTAGCATCACTCAATAGCCATTGACTCTTAAGCGCATTTACCACTCACACCCACTTGGTCGAGGCAGGAGTGTCTATCTCCACTAACCCTCGAAAGTTTGAACATATCCTCCAAAGAGTTGGGGGATATGGAGGGTGAGGTGAGTACTCTCTGCTGGACCATTGCAGGGGCTCGTAACTGTGGGCTGACCCACAAACAGTGACCTGACTGGGCGTCAACTGAACAGCACTGTACCAAAAAGGAAACAAACACAATACACTTTTCTTTCGCGCTTTCATGAGGAAGTCCAGTCTGCCACTTGGTGTAGTTCAAAACAGATATATGAAGAGGGAATCCTTGTATAATCTGGCTCATTAGTGTTTAGGAACTCTTTCCAGCTCGTGCAAAGTTGTGAAGGGATCTGAACCAATTCCTCTGGTGTATATGACAGTTCTGCACCTCAAGGTCACTATATGCCTACATATATGCACTGTCAAGTTGGCCGACTTCTGAAACGTGAGGTGGCAGACTAGGCTTTCCTCCGAACGGCGGTCACTTACCTCATGGGAATCCACACTGTAATGTTTGTTTATGTGTTAGGTTGTGGGGCGTTTGTGCTAAATTGCTTCTAAATGTCCAAGCTTGTCGCCTCCCTGACCTTGTTATGGGTAAATCTGCACTACGTTAGTTTATGCTCGAGGGAATACATCGGCAGATGTAGTGAACCACGTCTCCCGTCTGTGTGAGACCCTGCGGGACCAAGCGGAGTCCCGTAACTCAAGCAAGAAGCCTACGGCCGTCCCGCCGGGATACTTACTCTCACCTTTAGTTTAATGGATTTGCTTTGGCAATGCTAAGTGCTGCTGCTGCATGTCAAGCTTGTCATGGTAAACTTAACCCTGATAGTAAGAGCAAAAAAAAAAAAAAAAAACACAGAGCTGTTTCCTCAAGTGTGTTTGAGTAAAACCAAACCAAAATTAAATAAAGTTGACTGAATTGTGTACTAAACAGAAATAAATTAAAACCAGGTGACGTCAAGCCGGAGAAGGTGAGCTTTAGTTTCATTTCAGGAGACAAAGTGTAACAGAAGAGCTAGAAAACAAAAGGGAGGTAGAAAGTGCACCGCATTGTTTCAGAATACAATATATGAAGACACCAACAGCAGGACAGACATATAGAGATGGAACAGAAGGGGACACACAAAGCGTACGACATGCCAGAGGTCAAAGGATGCATTAACAGAGCGCCCCCCAGGGGTAATGGGAGGAAATACATGCATTCAGTGCTTGCTCTCTCACGCTCAAGTGTAACGTTGTGTGTCAATGCAGCAGGTTCATTGCATCCCAGCACCCACTCAACCAACCCCATCCCACCCATTCTGCACCAACAAGCTGCACAGGTAGAAACAGAAGATGAGTTAAAATGGTCCACGTCTGCTGCCATGGCTTTCGGACATCTTCCGCCCACTGTAAGTGTATCCAAGTCTGAAGAAACTAATCTATAAAAGGAACCTCTAAACAAAAGGAGCATCATGAAAACAAAATGCATTAATTTCTTCACAGAAAAAAAAAAAGTTTATCTAGGCAATCTTTCATCAAAATGTAATGAGTTACTCTGCCTCTGAGCCAGCTTTTGCCTCATTTTTCAATTCCAATTTTCCAATCAGTTCCTGATTGAAAAAAGTTGTTCTTCAATATCCTATTTCACTAAGAAACATGCCAGATAACAAAAGTAAAACGGGCTTTGAATGTTAGTTCATGTTGACTTTAAACTTTTTTTTTTTAACACTAAAACACATGAAAGCATAAAAAACTAATCTAAGCTCAATTATAGAAATTGTTTTGAAGGTGCACATAATTTTTTCTTTGTTTATTTTTCTTGGAAGCTACCTAGCATCATGTGGAATTGTAGAAATGCCATATTCACAAATTTGTCACCCATTATTCATTTACTCTGAAACTGAAAGTGCTCTGTGCTCAAAAAATTAATAATTTTAATTACTCAGAGAAATACAACTTAAATATCTCTTAGCTTGGTATAAAAGACTGAGACCACAATGAAAATAAAATTAGATGCATTTTCACTCATGCTCTCAGACTTCTGGTCCCCTTTGTATATACAAGCTGAACACAAGTAACTGCAATTTTTTTTAGCACAGGGCACATGCCAGCTGCAAGGTTCCCCACAAGCACTGATGATTTCATGCACTGAATCATGATGCGACTCAGCGAGGGTGTATTTTTAGGCCGGAGGCTTGAATAATTTAGCCGGTCTCCAAACGTAAATGCTGACTACCTGCAGGCGCCAACGGCCACTGACTGTGCTGCTTTCAGTATTACACAGTGAGGGACTAGATGTGGTGGAAAGCCATGGCAGACCCCAGAGTCAATAATATTTTGTGCGCTTCAGTCACATGGGAGGAAAAAAGTGCATTTGTTGTTGACACATGAAAAAGAAATACGAACACAGAAGAAAGAAGGGGGCACGCAGGGGAGCCAAACGGCACGCTTGCTGCAGATCAATCAACCCACATTGATTTGTTTGTTTCACATGTAGGAAATCTCTGAAGTACATAACAGTGACATAGAGAGACCCAGATGAAAGAATAACCAAACAAAGAAGAAAAAGAAGTGCATGTGACACAATCCAAGGGGCGAGGAATCCATTGAACTAAACACAGGTAATTTAAAAGTTTGGGCTTTTACATTTAGACACTTAAACAAAATAAATAATGTTTAAAACATCAAAGTAAGAGGGCCTCATTCATGAAACAAAAGCAGAAATAATCACGCAAATGACCATTCTTACATAAACTGACGCGTTTGCAGTGATTTACATAAGAATGTTTTCACAAACAATTTACACAAATTTGTTCTGCTCGTTTTTATCGTCTTATTAAAAACTAGTTGTCAACGTGCACAGAAAGAAATTAAAGCTTTGCCAAGTCATTTGGAAATATTCTCATCAAAATAACATCCCCTTTGCGGCCTGCATGTAGCAAAACTCACTTCTGGCTCAAAGGTGATGCTGTTTTGCGCAATTTAGATGCATAAACAAACACAACACAAAGAACTAAAGCCAGAAAACCCAAAGCAGAACACCTGTCATAAACCAGGGACCAGACAAGTGTCCGTTCTTTAGCACATATCTGCTGCAGACACAAGCACACCATTATCATTTACTCTTGACATTTCCGGAGTAGATAAACAATATCCCTGGATTGGGAAATGAGGGTGAAGGTTACAGTGGCCCTATCAAACAGTGTCGTTGTATCCCGACCCCATCGAAAGCTCAAAATAGCCATTATGTCTTGGCATTTCTCAATCAAAATATAATATTAGACCCCCCCCCCCAACCCTTCCTTCGGGTCCTTAGGAAAGGAAATGGACTACATACTGGCTTGGGATGTCCTTTGGGATATTTCGTTGGTGAAGGCTCCAATGCCTTTGTTGGAGACGGCAGCCAGAGAGAAGTAGTATTCTGTATTTGCACGTAGACCATCCACCACATAGGAAGAGGCTGGGCCAAATGTTTTCTTTTCCTGTGTGGTGGAAAATAATAATGTTACTGCTAATGATGTGCAACAGTGGTCCTGACAACGCATTTGAGAAGGTTTGTTGTAAAGAAGGAACCTGAGATTCTTGCCCGCCTTCTTTGTAATGCAGTTCGTAACTGATGATTCCCTCTTTTTCGAAGGCCGGTTCCCATGTTAGCTCAATGCTCGTGTCTGACACCTCACCAACCTGGAAGTTGGTCGGCTGTCCAGGGACTACAAATGGAGCCAGTGTTGACAGTTCAATAGACAAGAAATTTAATAAACAAAGAGATTTACAACTGTAAATTTAGTGAATGTGGTAGAAAAAAAACATTTACTCATTGGCAACTGAATGATTACCAGGTTAAAGTAGTGTATTTTGTAACCCTGAAATTTACAATTGCTTAAATAATCTTTCTAACTCATACCCAATCATTAACCTCATCTTGCTATGTTTTTGACTCAACAATAATAAAAATGGACTTTCCAAAGCTAAAGTAACTTTTCTACATTTTTGGCCAACTCAAGATTGACAACACAGTGCTTAACTCAATTAGCTACACTGTTAGCTAACCCAATAATAACAGCAGATATTTTCAACCGCTAAACACATCTCGCTACATCTTTAGACCACAGTAACTAGACGTTTTCAATCGCTAAACTTGCTTTTTCTACACTGTTACCTCACCACACACTGACAACAGACATTTCCAGTTGCTAAATTCAATTTGCTATTAGTTTACTCAATATTAGCAACAGACATTTTTCAATTGTTAAACTGACTTTGCTACACTGTTGTCACCCAGTACTAACAACAGACATTTCCAATTGCGAAACTCAACTTGCTATGTCGTTAGCTCACCAAACACTGAAAACAGTCTTTATTAAATCACTAAATTCACTTTCGCTACACAGCTACCTCACCCAAAACTGACAAGGACATTTCCAATAGTGAAACTCACCTTGCTTCATCGTCAGCCCACCAAACACTGACAACAGACGTTTTTCATTTGCTAAATTTCAATAGCTAAATATAAGCAACAGGCAGTTTCAAATTCACCTTGCTACACCATTAGTTCAACCAATACTAACAACAGACATTTCGAATTGCGAAACTCACCTTGCTACATTGTTAGCCCACCAAACTCTGAAAACAGAATTCTTCAGTCATTAAACTCATGCTACACCATTAGCTAACCCAATACAAACAATGTACATTTTTATTTCAGACTCACATCACTACATCGTTATCCCACTGAACACTGAAAACAGACTTTTTCAGTAGTTAGTCACCTTGCTACATCTTTAGCCCACCAAATACAACGGCCATTTTTAATTGCTAAATTCAGTTTGCAACACTATTAGTTCACCCAAATTTAGCAACAGATATTTTTAAATTGTTAAACTCACCATTAGTTCAACAATAAAAAACAATGTACATTTTCAATTGCGAAACTCACCTTTCTACATTGTTAGCCCACCAATCACTGACAACAGACATTTTTCAATTACTAAACATTAGCAGTAGACATTTTTAAACTCACCTTGCTACGCCATTAGCTCAACCAATAACATAGTACATTTCCAATTGCAAAACTTTCCTTGCTACATCATTAGCTTACCAAACAGTGGCAACAGACATTTTTCAATCACTAAGCTCATCTTGCTACATTGTTAGCCCACGAACACAAAAAACAGACTTTATCATACTCTAAATTCAATTTGCTTCACAACAAACATTCTTCAATTGCGAAACTCGCCATGTTACATCTTTCACTCACCCAACACTGAAAATAGACACTCAAAATTGACAAACTGTTGGCGCCAATGACCTCGTGAGATTTACAAACTAAAAAGAATTGACAAACTAACCTCCTTGAAGCACTTTGACATGAATGGGATCCGAGAATGGTCCATCTCCTACGGACGTGAAGGCCAGCACTCTGATGGTGTAGGTCTCAGAGGCCACCAGACTTTGAATGGTGGTGATCACGCTGTCCTGTACATTGTGGATGTGCCACATGCTCATGGGCTGAGATGGATCCATGGTGTAGTAGACCCGATAACCCTTGATCTGTCCATTGGGCTCCTCGGGTTCATCCCAGCGTACCATCATGGTGTTCTGGGAGATGATACGGGCCTGGATATTGCGAGGTGGGCTGGCGGGAGCTTGCTCCCCAGTCCTAGCCTCAACCGGTTCACTGGGCGGGCCCTGGCCAATGGTGTTAAAGGCTGACACGCGGATCTCGTAATCAGTGTTTGGAGAAAGTCCTCCGATGCTGTAGCGAGTGGTGGTGATGGAGTCCACAGTCTCGAACTTGCTCTCGGGAGATTTGGCGCGATACTGGATGATGTAATGGGAGACGGGCTCAGGGTTGCCACTGTCCCAGGTGATGGTGATACTGGTGGCGGTAGTTTCGGTTACAACAGGAGTACCTGGAGGTTTTGGCAAGGCTGCAAGTAAGGGATAAGAAAATACTGTAGACTTAAACATTCAATACTGGGACTAGACAGTATATAAAATACTTGCTTTGGCTTATTTTTAATTTTTTTTGACCAGAGATCTTTCAAGTGACCTTGTAGGACTCAATGGAATCTTACACTTGACAATGATCTGGGAATTAGCCTCGATGATGCCCAGGCTGCTCATTGCCACACAGGTGTAGTTGGCCGACTCACGGACGCTGTTTAACTCCAGAACGTTCCTGCCCACTGGCATCTCATCCTCGGGCGTCAGGTCCTCAGAGTTTTGCATCCACTTGACATAGGGCATGGGCGAGCCGACAGCGACGCAAGTGATGTTGACGCTACCGCCCGGCATGATCTCTTGGGCAGTGGGGGGCGTGATGGAGAAACGCGGGGGCACACGACGAACTGCAAAGGGCGGAGGAATTGCGAAAAGAAAAAGAGAAAGAAAAAGGTAATGACACGCCGATGAAAATGAGCCTTTCTTTAGAACCTACATGATGTTGTCTAAAGAGAGGACAACAAATTATAAAAAAAAATGAGACTAAAACTTCACAAACACTTCGGTTTATACAAATTAAAATAATGATAAAGTAACTAAATTAACAAAACTGCTTCACCAACAATATAGATTGACATTAAAGCAACAAGTTCATAGCAACAAGGTTCCATTGACCAATATTTGACCCATCACAGCACGATTAATTGCACAAAAATCTATTATGAGTTTCTCATCTTTAAAATGAGATCTCTATGTGGCTTATAACTATAGTAAACAAAATGAAAAGCATGCATTACTGTTAAAAAGACGACAAACTTTACAGAAAATACTCTTAAGGGTATAAAATAGTGCAAACAACAAAACTTTTTTTTAAACTTTTTAAAATCTGCCCATACTAAAGAAACCTTACATATGTATGACTGTACGTACACGTTGGTACGTACATGCACTAGTAATGTGAGTCCCTCCAAGAGGGACTAAAGATGAGAAACCTTAATCAGATTTTTGTGGTTGAGAGTAGATCAACTGGACAAAGCCTTTTTAAGATCGGACACGCTTCCATTGATAGATGCAGCTGTCATTTTCACAGACATCATGCAGAAATAGGTAGAGGTCAACCAAAGAGTAAATGGGAACAATAAAACCAGAGAGAAGAATTTGAGAAAATGCATAGAGGAATATAACTGAAGGGTCGCTAGCATGCCCGGACAAAAGACAACTGGAGAGGAAAAAAAGAGAAATATAAGAGAATAGAACGCGCAAAAGAGCCAGAAATAGGAAGAAAGGGAAGGGCTGGGAAAAGGAATGGGGGGGGGGGGGACCCACTTCAATGCAGAGAAAGGCTTTTTTATCGTCTCCAGCCAATATGACGTAATGTGACAGGATTGTATTGTCACATTGCGGTCCTGGCTAGACGTAATAAAATTTACAGCGGAAATTCTGGATTCAGTCAATAAGTAGCTGTCGGTTCAACTCAACTAACTATCACACACATCAATAAAACAATAAAAAGAAAAAAAAAATGATTACAAATTGACCAAATAAGGGCACATGATTGGAACAGATGCTAGTCTATGATGATGACAGAGATGCACCTCAACTACTGAGATGCCAAACCTACACACGAGAGAAAAGATGAAGGATCTGTTAGGGGAAAGGGTTCGATATGAGTTATGCCGGAGATGGAGTTGGCCAGGGTGTGCAACAGGCTTTTATCATAGCCTGTCTGGCATGTTCATTCTTGGTAACCTTGCTATTTTGACATGACTCGTTAAAAAGTCAAGAAACAATGGAAACATATAAGTCTTTAAAATACAGACTCTGTTCCAAATCCTAGCAAGCTGCCTAGGCAGATACATTCTAAGGCAGGGGTGTCAAACTGTCAAACAGTCCTGCAGAGTTTTGTTCCAACCCTGCTCCAACACACATACTATGCAGTTTTCAATTAAGCCTGAAGGACTTGATTAGTTGGATCAGGTGTGTTTAATTAGGGTTGGAACAAAACTCTGCAGGGCTGCGGCCCTCCAGGAACTGAGTTTGACACCCTTGTTCTAAGGCAACTTTCTAAATACACAAATACTCCAAACACCCAACTCACAACTGTTTCCAATTGAGTCTGACACAAATATTGGGTAAAGCAGTACATTTTTAATTAGACTGAAACATCTTGAATGAAATTATTCCATAAATTTTGACCTTTTGTGTGGATTTTGGGATTGACCTTTTACCAGAAGGATATATGCAATTCTCTTATCGCCAAAACTGGATATCTTAGAAAGCAACATATAGTTGCTTATGAAACACTAGGTGTTCAGTGTACATTTGTACATCTAGGTAGTTATCTTGCAAGGTTTTGGAACAGCGCAATAGACTTACAATTAGAATACAGATGTCACTAGTAATAGCGTTCAGGTTAAAGAAGTGCTACTTGTTTCATGTAAAATTATTATTGCGCCAAACGTTATAGCTTGGTTTCCCCAAGAATCTTCAAGGCAACTGCCTTATTGATGTCGGTGGATGTAAAATGACAATGAAACAAGAAGTAGGATGGTGCTAGGTGTGTCCTAAGATGGCAGGTGGTGAGGGGGTCATGCCTCATTTACATTTGGCAAGAGGAGAAAGGAAAGACAGAGGAACAGTAATGCGTGCTGGGGCTAGCTCAGAAAAAACAACAACAAAACAACCAAACTTTAAACCAAATTAACCAAATTAATAACCCCACAAAGACACAACAAGGACAGGAACAACAGGTAGGGACAGGACACAAGGCAGAACAAGACCTAGGCTGCAAGACGGCAGACGGGGTCCGGACAGACTGGAAGGACAAAATGGTGGACGTACATGTGGGACAGAGACAGAAGGGAAATAACACGGGGAGTGAGAGGTGGGGTTTGGGGCAAAGAGTAGACTGTAACCCTGGGCCAACTGGAGTAAAAGCCTGTTGGTTTGACTTCTCACACAATGGGGCTTGAAATACACGATTAAACTCTCACCATCGCCTCGGATAACAGTAGCCAAAGAGCATAACGTCTTGAATTTGTAAACACCATCGAAAGTTCAGTGGGTTTAAATCTAGTTTGAATGTTTAGAACATTTAGAATTTTAAAAACGTTTTTAAAATAAACATTACCAAGTACTTTTAAATTTAGAAATACTGTTAAAGTTAGTCAAGGTAGCAGGCTCTACTGTTACATTCTAAATTATGTAACTATACCTTACATCAATAATTAAACATGAATATATTCACAGTTTCAGAGAGCCAGTGTGACGAATGACCTCGGTTGGTGTCCAGTGAGTGAAAATCACATTATAACTCAATCCAGTTCATAATCATGGAGTAAAACAAGATCAAATTAACTTTGTCATTAGTTTATAAATGTATAGTATTTATAATACTATTTAACAGTTTATTAATACATTTGATAATAAATTTATTCATTTTAATACTGATTTTTTTTTTGTTAATTTTTTTTAAAGTTAAAATAGTAATCTATATCTAGGAAATTTCCAGGTTCAACTGAAGTTAAGCTCTATCCATAGCATTTGGAGGCATGATGATGATTCCATAAAAAGTTTTTTTTTTTCTTATTAAATTTTTTTTTGTATTATTATTTAAAAAACGTGGCTAAACTTAAAATAGTGTACATTTTTAATCCCGTAACTGAATTTTGATTCTTTTTCTGAAACTATTTTCTGTGGTAATTAACATCACACCACAAATGCAACAGAGCAACATTTGCACTGAACCTGGATCACTCCTTTAATTCAGGAAAAATACTTCTTGATTTGCTTAGAAAACAAAAACAACATTAAAATAAACAATGACATACTGAAACGACCCCCACCCCCATATAAATGCATACTGAACAAATGTTCAACAAAGGTGAAAGGGCAGCCCACATATCACAATGTGCATGCATGACTGTGATTTCTGGAATGGCATCAACAGAACGGCCCCAAACTATCAACCAGGCCCACAGCTACAGTCAACACATATTTGAGGCATGCAACCCTCCCCAAATGCAACATTTTAGGGAATCCACACAATAGAAATGTCAAAATTGATGAATTTGACACAGCACACACAGATAATCGCAGTGCAGGTGTGTTATAACAATGACAGAACACAGTGCAACGTGATAGTGACAAGACGAGCATGATTCTTCTAGTGTGGATTAATGATGGAAAGGCCCAGACGTAATTTGCTGATGCTTAAGCATTTCCTGCACGGATTTTAGGAAAATAAATATGGTAAAATGTGGTAAATATGTTAAATAAGCCAATATTTTAAATAAACACATACTATGTGAGTTCCTCTGACACATATTGCGTGTGGGCCTGAAAATGGGTGATGCAACATTTGGCCGTTCTTAAAACCAAGTCTACAAGAGGCTAAAAACTGAAGCTTGTTTTCCTAGGGTAAAATTCGGTTGACCAACTGCTAAGGTAGTTGAGCGAATGAGGGTTGCAACCTTTCACCTTGTGAATTATTCATCCTATTGTTGCACGCTCAATCTGCACTAGAACATTCCCGATTCTAAAAGTCAGACTCAATTGGGTCTTTTTCTAAATGGAACAACCATTTGAAAAGACCACGAGGAGCCTGGCAACATCAAAGTCACAGGCAACAAAGCATCGTGTGCAAATAAACTGCGGCAAAGGGGGGAATCATAAGCGGGTCTAACGTTTTCAGATGCATGTCGACATTTACAGCTGCCGCTATCGATGCATCAGCCTTTGAAATGCCATCGCATGAAGCCATCCTGGGCTTTATCTAAGTCCTGACACATGGTCCTATAGCTCAAATCCTGACGTTTGATGTGCGATGGTGCTCTCCGCTGTGATATTCGGAGGAATATAGAACAGTCCAATCAGACGGACACGCTCCTCATTCACTACGACCAGGAGCCCAGCAGGCCGAGAGCGATCTCTTTGAGGTCCAGAGACGAAATCCCATTTCAAGCCCAATGTGGAGAGAAAGACAACTCACGAAGTCTTACAACAGACAGAGAAAGACAAAATAAAAAGGCCAAAGAGTGCCTCACTCCTTATGCTTCCTGACTAGGAAGAATCGAAGGTGGACATTTGCGGCCATTTTGGTGAGACAGTCTGTCCAGCCCCAAAATGAAGGTAGGAAGGGAAGCCAAAATAATGCGCAGCCTTTAATGTCACCTTGAAGCTGAGATTACACCCTGTTTGATGTCCAAAACCCGCAATAATCCATTTCGCTTGAAGGTAGCGAGGCCATTTGCATGCAGACGGCAGGGGTTCCCCGTATTAACACACACACACACATCCTCCGCCGCTGCAATGCAAAGCAGCCTCAGTTGGGGTTCGCACCAGTTCTAGTAATGAAAATTGGTGCATTTGTAAAACACTACTTCCTGATTGTCTGGTCAATGTATGAGTAGCATTCAGCTAAAGCCTGAGGCTGAACCGCAATTTAGATTTTGCACCAAAACCTGTCCCTGTACGACACTTATTCGGATCAAAGTTAGCCTTCGTTTCCACAAGTAGAGGGTGTGATCTAGCTTGCATTTCTATTTGAATACCAACACAGCATGCAAGGACATGCAAAACATCCCAAAGTGGTGGCAGTGGGGTTCACATGCATCTCCATGCGCATACACCGAACATACTCGCAATGTTTAGCATGGCATTCGTTGCAGCTCAGTCTTCCAGCATCTCGGAGTGGATCTGTGAGGTCTCGTTTCCTCGTCTCTGGGGCTAATTACTATTAATAATGCCCTGGAAACATTGTGGGCTCTTGAATCCTTAAAATTTTGGCATTATGTGGAGTTGAATGGCGGAACGGTTGAGAGCTTCATTGTCAGGCGGCAACAATGAAAGATTAGCGACTTCATTGGAACAAGAAGAATCATCATTTCTGTTATTAATTCGGCGCGAAATAGAAGAGAGCCAGATAAGTCGAGGCTCAGAGGGGGATTTTTGCCATACGGAGGCAATTAACTTCCACGCCTAAGGTAGATGGCTAACAAGAAGATCTAGTCAAAAAATATCGAGATAAATTTGAAAAGAGTGGTTAGCCATTAAAGCTGCAAATGGAATTGCAATTTTGTTTTTTGCAGCACATTAGCTCACAAAAACTTCATTTGGGAGGTTTTTTTTGTAAAGAAAAATGGCATATTTTCTCAAAACATGCAATTCTAGTGGCTTACACACTCTAGCTTGCAAATATTCTCTGTGAAAATGAAACATTTCCACTGAAAATGTTTTGCTGGTCTCATTTTCAAGCTAAAGCAAGCTAGCCACTAGCATTTCTTTAACGCTTAAAATGTATTTTTATTATTGCTAGCGTGCAGCTAGGGAACGCTGATATGCTTAGTCTGTTACACTATCTACATGGTAGGCAGCAGTAACAAGCTATCAGGGTAAAAGGGGCACAGATATCACAGTGGGAACAGCCGGATATGAAAAATAAAGCTCTGTCAATAAATGCCAGACCCTGAGAGACAGAGTAGCGGCAAAGCGCACTTCATTATTTATACCCTCTATTCATGTGGCGTCGCCCCCCTCCCAACAACACAGTGTCTGTAAAAACTGAATAATTCAGAGAGCCATTTAGCCTCAGACATCACGAGATAGCCGGCAACACGTTAGCATTAGCCAAGTGAAGCAGAGGCTCTTGTTCTATGTCATTATCCCTGACAGACAGACAAACGGCCATCTGAAACATCACTACACTGGGGAGAGCGATGAGATATCTGCACGATTGGACAAACTTATCGGACTAAATGTGAGCTTTCCGCCTGATTTATCATTCTACAGCTACAAAAGAAGCACAATTAATGAATTGCAACCACTAAAGAATAGTATAAATAAATAAAAATGTATTTATTTTATTTGGGGGGGGGGGGGGGGGGGGGCAGAAAGAAATATGCTATTTAGACAAAAAAGTAGTTGAAATTTAAACAAACATTTAAATTTAAAAATGAGTTAAATTAAACTTTAAGACATAATATTAAACTAATAAGATTTAGTTTTTGTTTAAATGGGGTAGGAAAAACTTATTTCTTGCAAAGGCACAAGAAAAAAAAACTTTAAGATAATTATATTTCATTTAAAATCAAATTTTAATTTAAATGAAAAGAGTTGAATGCAAACTTGGAGATATTATTAATCTAATAATCTAATTTTTTTGCTTTAAAAAAGCCAATTGAATAAGATAAAAATATTTAAAAAAGAATTTAAAATTTTAAGACATTATCTCAATTTTTATCTAATACAGAATTTTGAATGTACACACTTTTTGTTCACAAGTATTTATTTATTTATTTTTTTAAGTATGTTTAGATATTTTCGCTTATAAAACGACAAAGTTTCTGAAAATCTCCTCAAAAGTGTGTGGACGAGCATAAAATGCAAACAACACGTAAAGCTAAATTACCTAAAGCCAAAAGGCCGACGGGACTTCGATATGCATATGAAACAGGCGTGCAATTACTGCGCTCAGCTGCATTAGCTAAGGATTAGCATAGAGAGACTCCCAAACAAAGCGCCCGCTTTTTGTTCTGGTCCAATTTGGGGGTTTTAATACGGCACGTTGCAGTGATGTAAGAAGCGCTTCAGATGTACGCTGGCAACAAGGACTCGAGCGGATGATAAATCCTGATTTGATTGAGCCTGCAGACTGCGAAAGGGCAAGAGGCAGTCAGTCATCACGAGGAAATATCGCTAGATTGTTGCGGCTGTGAAATAAAGCTTGTTTTCTGAGGGGGCCACATGAAGTGCAGAGATCATTATATCTGCCAATGATCCATGTGGCACAAAAAACTAATTAGCAGAAGTGAATTTGCAAGCTTTTGTGTGCAAGAACGGCTTTGTAATTGAGAAGATGGCGGGAAAACTGTCTGCAGAAAGAGCCTACAAGAGACGACTGAGCACTGAGAAACTCAAACCACATCTAACAAACCAGAAACTAGAACGGAAAGGGAGCTGAAAATGAACAAAACTAAGGGTGCACATCACACAAACACCACAACACAAGGAACGGACTGAATGAGTCGCCAACAAAGGCTCGAACTCTCGTTTTGGACAAAAACAAAGAAAATAATAAACCTCACAAAAACACAGGAATGCAACAAAGCACAACAGCCAAAGGAATTGCGTCTCGAGGCATGCAAGCGCAGTTACATTCTCCCATCATGCATCAGGCCGTGGTTTACTTTCAAATGTGAGATTTCCATGACAGCATAAGCATTTTCTTTGGGCAAAAGCAATACTGAAGGATGCAAACGAGAAAAGGCCCCAAAATGCAAACTTAAACGTAAAAAGGAAAACGAACCCGAATTAGCGGGTTAGTTACTACTAGTTTATGCAATTAAATCAAATCTCTCAGAATTTAAAAGTTATTTAGCAGCTTAATTTTAAACTCCGAATCGCCAATGATGCTTCTAATAGATCAGTCAAGGTTTAGGTTTTAATACATGTTGATTTTGCGTTTTTAATGTGGGTAAAAAAAGTGAAAAAAGAAAAAACACACCAACCTTCTCGAAGCTCTGAGGGATGTAAAGGGGTTGATGCAGAACACAATGACATGAGGAGAAGAGAAAAATAGGGGAAACACAGAGAGAGTAAAAAAGGCCACCTCAAGGCTTTTAGCTGCTACATTTTCTCTGACTGATGTCGCCTGATTATTTCTTGCGTGACACGCGACATGTCTGCTGCGTTAACCTGCTTTGACCCAAACAGTTTGATTCACCCCAGTGGTTGCGTTCGGCCACTGGCGTCTATTCAAGCATGTTATAACAATGCAAAATTACAAAGTCTTTAGCCACCTGAAGAGCTGCCGCTGCGGCTTTAATTACAGAAACAAAAAAAAGACACAAAAACAGAAATCAATGAAACAACCCAAAGTGCAAACCAAATCAAACCGACCGTACAAAATAAAAACCCACATAATTAGCATTAAAAGTTAGCAGCTACAATCAAGACAACCAATTCTAAAGGCATCGCGCTATTATGCGACACGTAAATGCAGTTTCGCTCGTATAAACGGCTGAGTTGTTTCCTCCATCGTAGCTGCTAATTTTAAGTGCTGTTAACTCTAGAACAGAAAACATTTGATTGTACCCAATGATTAAGCTTTGAAAACAAAACAAAAGGAGACGGGATGGTGTCTTAATGCAGTATGCGCATAATCAGTGAGACATTAGCATACCTAAGTTGAATTAATTATCACTGTGGTAATTTGAATGGATTTCAGAAATCTCCAGTCGGCCAATTACTGAAGTGTCACTAGACATCAGATCAAATGTAACTGAACATCTAAAGTCTCTTAAAATTGTATGACTAAAATACTTCAATACAGAGTAAAATAGCAATAATCCACATGAGGTCATAGTTTTACACTGACTTTACCATGGTTAAGAGGTGCTATAAGGCATAATGTAACTGTATAGTAATCACTGTAAAGTAAGGCCTCTTGTGGATTATTTCTTTAATAAACTGGTGGTAACTGCTAAAACACACCAACAGTCAATCATTTATCATTTATGATAATCACAATTAAAAATACATAGCCGCAACTATGCATTTATAATTCGTAAATTAATTAATAAATGAATTATTCACCTCAAAGTGATCATTCTATCATTTACTCATCTTTATGTTGATCCAAACCTTTATTTGTTCATCTCTAGAACACAAAAGAAGATTTTTTTTGTCCATTCAATGAAAGTAAATAAAGTCTAAGGTTGAAATCTCATCATTAGCATTCTACTGAAGAACAAAATTCAGACTGGTTTGGATTGACGTTAATAAATGACAGAAACTTCATTGAAACTGTATCCATCGTTTTGAGATGGAGCGTCTGCATCTTTTCTAGTGGGAGAACAATAATAACTATGATAATGAAAAGACAACTCTCTGACCTATTTTATAATGGCCGGTGAATAATTTATCCGGAACAAAGTTATTTGGTACACAGTGGGTAAAACCCATCCCATACACTGTCTTTTTAAATATGCATTAAATAAATAATACATATATATTATAATACATTTATTAAAATCATCAACCTGGAGATTCAGCTCCTCTTAAGGTTTGCGGCAAGAGTCGTCTGTGCTAATGCAATGCCTTAAAACAGTCGTTCCATTATAATAATAATCACTGAACCAAGACAGATATGTAATTATTTAGATTTAGCAATTACTTGTTAGCATGTTACATTTTGAATATATACACTTGTGATAAGCAACAAGCATATTGTTTACCTTGCAACAATTTACCTTTTTACCTTTTTGGAGGGAATGAGATTAGCATTTTGATTGGTTTATTGCATCGGCCAATCAAAATCAAGACTTACCATCATCCTCTTCAACCTGAAAACTTGATAAGACAACATACCTGTACGACCCAAGTTTCCTCCCATCAAAGAGAAGACTGAAAACTATCCATTAAGCATCGAAAATGAGCATATTTTGTTACTGCAATATGTGCTTTAGTAAAGACTCTATTAGTTTATATACAACAGGTCATGTGACCAGTCGTGCGTCTCTAATTGGTTGTTTTCGATGGGCTCCATGGCCAGGTTGCTCCCTACCTCGCACATACAGGTTGGCAGGGGAAGAGTATCGGACGCCTTCCACGTTAGACGCCACACACTCGTACTTCCCCTGGTCAGTTTCCTCAGTGTTTTCTATCTGTAGAGCACCTGGGAGAGCAAAAAAAGAAAACAAAAAAAAAAATACACCCCAAAGACAGGGACGAAAGACAGAGAGAAAAAAGACAGAGAGAGGGAGAAGACAGCAAACTATTAGAAATTTGAAAGTAACGAGACTGTTAGAAACCATTTTATTTTGTATGTTTGGTGCAACATCGTATCCTCATAAATTGCTCAAAGGCCTTTCCCGTTTGAAAGCCAACTTCGCCTTTTAACGCTAACTCACTGTGTTGAATCTGAGCAGTTCCACACTCAAGGCAAGAAAAATTAGACTGATCTAAATATGTCTGAATGCATCCCGTCAAACGCAAATGGAAAAGAACTAGCAGCAATGTTATGGTGTTCGCAGGAGTGCTGGATCGCATCAATCAGTGTACCGGGAAGTATCAGGGTGTGGAGTCGAAGGAGATAAACCACTGTCGGTCCCAAAGGGGGGAAAGTTGGTGAGGGTCAAGAGTGAGCTGTGAGCTGAACATCCATTAGTTCATGTCGAAATGTGCTGCACAGGGCTGAAGCTTAGCACAACACTTAAATCCAACGGCATGAATTATTTATTTCGGTCCCCCAAGAGCTGTAGGAATACTCATGTCAGTGCATACCGCATGAGTGAGAACGGCTATTTGCAGTGCATGATAAAACTAGATATTCCTCCATATTATGCCCCAGGGTTGGGTCATAACCAAGGTCATTGCCACGTATACCAAAACACATGCAGTTTGAGAAATCTGAGATTTATCAAAACTTTCTAAAGGTCTGACTCAAACGGTAAGGACTAGGGTTAAGGGCTATAGTGGTTAGGGTCATAGGGTTTGAAGAAGGGGTTGGGTTCAATGAGTAGCAACAGAAAGTAAGCTTTCCTGTATTTCTAGCTGTACTTTTGAGGGCTGTCAAGTATTGCTACCAAAATGCTGTAGTTACCAACAGTGGCTAAATTTCTGGGGATAAATAACCAAAACCAACTCCCCCAAGTTCTAAAACATTTTTGCAAGCAACATTTCATTACACTACATGTGATCATATGTTTTAAGGGCTCTTAACAGCATGGGTGATTGTAGCTTCAGGAAGTTAGCAACTATTGCATTTTTCGCCATACTTTTGAAGGCCACAGGTGGGTAAGTGTGATTTTTGCAAACTATAAAGCTGCAGTTACCAACAGGGACTAATTTTCTGAGATTTATTTAAACTGCCTGTGAAAACATTTCTGGCAAGCAAACATTATCATTGTATTATACTATATGTGATCAATTGTTTTGAGTGCTCTTAACAGCATTAAATGCACTTTCCCGTTGATTCCCGTGATGCATTGCGACTACAGAGTTCTTTTCAAGCAAAAGCAGCAGAATTTAGGCCTAAATGTACCACCTGTGCAATTGCGACTGAGGTGACTAGGAATACCAAGTTTCTGGATCCAACAACCGTTCCATTACCACTGGTGCTTTACCCACTAAGCCGCCCCACCCCAACTCTTCTTTATCTGTCTTTCAGTACTCTACCACTGCATTTCGACAGGTAGCATCAATACGGCCCTCTCTCCTGGAGAGACATTCATTCTGGCTGAACGAAGACATCAACCTTCGGCTACTGCCACATGCGGCGGCGGGACATCAACAGCAGGGACTCACGCTGCGGTTTAAGCGCACAGTCTGCATCCTGTGGAACATTCTGTGTGCCAACGAGATTCTGGCTTCTGGGTCGATGACTCACACCTGCTCGCAGTGGATCAACAGCATGATGGGATCAGGGAGTTTAGAGGCGTGGCAGGGAGAGACAGAAATGGAAGGTGGTTTCTAGAGAGTGTGCGCTCGTACACGGATCGTTTGATGTGCACATTGACGCAGCGGGCAGCCGGGCAACAGCAGGTGGGCTTGGAGAGGATTCTAAAGTCTCCTCAGGTGCGCAGCCGAAAAGGAACCGCTCACGTGCAACCTGTGCTACGTGACACAGACGGAAAATCTGGTGGAAATCGCCACCAGGCATTCAGCTTCCTTCTCCTGTCGATTCTGGAGCCTCCGACTGCAGAAAACAGGCACGAATTTTAATGTTATTGGAGCAGGGGCTGATAAATAAACCATGCCACAGTGATGCGCCGAGCTCTCGGGGAGCTCTGAATTCTCCCCATCTTCGCTGGGGTTGCGATGCCCTTTTCTATGAACAGTTAGCTAATGATTGAGTAATGTCATTGAGGAAATCTTAGCAAGGAACATAGCATATCCAAATTCATTAAATACAAATGAATTCCCAGCGGCTCCAAAGCAAGCAAATTTTCTCAGAGCTCCCTCCTGCCTGAACTGGACTATTTTGGGTACTCCTGCTTGCTATTCAGCCGACTGACGATTCCCCGCTGACTTCATTACATATTTGCAGCTGTGTTTTTTCCCCCCATCCCATTTCCACTTGGGTTTGGATAAGCTCACTGAGAATCTATAATCTGGAAAGGGAATGACAGTGTTCCTAGTCTTTCTCAAATCTATCTCTTTGTTTTTACTGTTCACTGGTACAGAGAGGAAAAGTTACCATAAACATTATTAAGGTTTCTGCATACCTTTACTGTCCTAGCCTTTATCGGCATCCCATTTTGTGCTTTTCTCCCAAATAGTCCCAAGCTCACCAAGCAGAGGGGTATTTAACAACAACAACAGCAACAACAAAATCACTCCCTATGTTGTCAGAAAATGTCTTTGATCCCTCTCACTTTTCCCTCAAATCTCCCTTTCGCTCAGCCTGAGAATGTTTTCAGTTATTATCTTTTATGTATAATTACATTTCAAATTTCCATTATTCATCCTGCCCGTTGCGTCTTTGAGGCTGCTGGTGTAGCCTTCCGTTAGCGGCACCGCTACCGACAAAACAAGCTGTTATCTTACTTCAACCAATAGTGTCAAGCTCAAAGAGTCATAACGTCACACAATACCCTTTATGATAAAAGGCATGTGGAAGTCATTTTCTGAATATCCGTGCCAAGACGCAACCAAGCTAGCTGACATGAGCCTTCTAGCTATGAACTATTATCTGAAGCTGAACAATAACGAATACATTAGCGGATTCAAATGCTTTCTGAGTATACTGTGTGTAAGCCAATTTAGGGGGGTGGAAATCTACAGAATTTGGTGGAGCCAAATTAGCATAATCAAATAAGGATGTGTAATGTCATGGTGAGTGACAGCCATTCTGTTTTTAGCTCTACAGTCTACTGATGACCTAGGGCCAGTTTTACTAACAGCTTGTGCCAGTGCAAACCATCTTTTGGTGTTAAAATAGTACCGTCAGGATTTACTAAAGACACGCAGTGATGAATTAGTGCTGAAAAGGCGTGGACACAGTTATATTTGTGTCTGACCTTATTGATTATGCATTTGTAGGAGTTTCCCTTTCAGACACAAAATTCATGGGAGGAGAGTATTCAAATGATTCACGCAACGAGATTTACTAATGTTTGCGCTCGTCAAATTACTGGTATTTGCACCATTATTTAACGCCTCAAAAAAGCATGTCAAACTATTTTGTGCTTTAAATGGCTGCAATTATTTTTGCTAGGAGGAGGCACCACAGAGAACAGAGAGCGTGTGGTAGAAGGGAGAGGATTTTTTTTTCACATGTATTAATTTATTTTGAATGCCAGAAGAACACATTATCCGAACATATCATTGCCAAGCCATGTTATTTTTAACTTGCTTCAGGAAATAAAAGACGTCTTGGAACCCTCAACTAGGAGTCGTGCAATACCAGCTCTATCAAAACTTATTGCAACCCTTCATTTTTTGGCCTCCGGATCTTTTTAACATACTGTGGCTTCTTTATTTCTTTATTTGCGATTACGCTAATTTGTGCTGTGCTTGGTATATTGCGTTGGTCTATATGTAAATGAGATGTTGCTTCCGTGTTCTTTAATTTGCGCATTGTTAGTAAATCACTCACAGAAAATTCCATGCCCATCTGTGGTGTTTTGGAATTGCACTCTCGCACTAATTTGCCCTGTTTAATAAAACTGGCCCCAAGACTTCTGCTGGCAAATCCAACTAGTCACGGATTGCGGAAAGCTCTTTTTGGGAATTCTCCACTGCTTCGGTGTCAGTGCGACCAGTGTTCTTTAAACTGGCCATTAAGTGTTTTCGTCACGAACAGCCGGAGTTGGCGCGCACTCGTGAATGACGGACACTGGGTAACCGTTGACCTGTGACCGGTTTGGGCTTTAGCGATGGCCTCGGGAGATGAAGTCTTGTCATCTCTCATCAGCCATCCGATCCCGGATCATGGGGGAAAACAGGCTGGGCTGTCTGTTAAGTGGAGGCCGTGTCAGGAGGCAGCTCTGCTGGGGCGTGGAGCGTGGCAGCCAGGTGTGGAGGCGAGGGGAGCTGTGAACCGTGACCAGTGCTACCATGCAGCTGTCTATTAGAGGCCGTGTGCACGTGACGGCTCTCGGCATGCTTGATTAGGCTCGGTAACAGCTCTCAACCAAAAGGAACCGGACCATCTTTAACTCACACACACTTTTTCCAGCACCTACAGTCCCATTTGGTTAATTCAATTAGTGAGCGATGCCAGGGCATGATTGATTTGTTTGTGGAATCGACCATAATCTTGTATTTTTTTTTCTCCTGAATGGGTGGAACTGATTAGGAGAGAGAGGTGAAGACTTGGGCTGCTAGCAGAAATTAGTATGCATACTTTTTGCATGTTTAGAATATCGAGATGGCTGCTAGATTTGCACAGCACAATGGATGATATACTGCATCCCGCAATGCACTTTTAGTTGACCCTCCATTTTTCAGTGCAACTAATGACCCAGAAATAATTATATATTTTTTAGACTGATCCACCAAAAGTTAAGAAAACATCAAATGAAATTGAATTAAATATGCCCAAATAATTTTAGATGTAACTATATTGCCAAAATTTTTACTCATTTTTTTGCATAAGATATTAAAAGGGCGTTTTTATAAATTGCATCTTCAATACACATATAATCAAGATATAATATAAGAAAATAAGTTTTAATATCTGATGCCGCATAGATAAATCAAGATATAATTTATGAAAACAAGTCTAAATATCTAATGCAGTGTTGTTCCAAGGACATTTATTTTGTTTTATGTATTATTATTATTATTATTATTATTTTCCGGAAATCAAATAAAAAATACTTATAAAAAGATACTCAAGGTATTTTTGAAATGTCAACATACTACAATATTTTACTTTATATTTTACTGTTTAAACTAAAGCCAGCAGCATATGGTGTATAATGTGTAGTTTTCAATAATTTTTTTTTTATTCTAAATGGACCTCCCCCCTCCCCCCCCTTCTATATCTTATTCATATTTTGTCAAACAAACCTCTAAATATATGCAAAAAGGGAATGTGAAAAAATGTGCAAAAAAAGGACTTTTGCTTTAAAATGCTGGTGTGCAATGACTGTAGAACTCGTGTGTTTGTGTACTGACACACACCAAGGTCATTAAATGTGAGAGCATCATCACGGGGGCGATATGTAATGCAATTGTTGTCAGCTTCCATCTGTTAGCTTGTAGCGCTCACATAAAAACGCCAATGACGCGTGCACACATCGAACGGGCTGCGTTGACTGTCATTTAGCGGTGCACAGGTCAAAACTCAAGCAGACATGAGTTAAGATAACGTTTACGCAGCACATGCAAACACGCGACTGAGTCGCTAACCAATCAGGGCGCGCGTGATGTAATGTAGCCCGAAAGCACAGCGTAACTGTCCTGCTCCGGCACATTTAGCCTAGACTGGGCCTGAGTTTGTAGAAGCCGCCCTGGGCGAAAGCTCTGTCTTGGATCACTAATCCCATTATGCAAATGTTGCATTATAAGTCACGTTCAGTTTAGCAAGTAGCAAAATGATTAATGTGCTGCGTTTTTTTGCATTATAAATATTCACGTTGGTGTATGTAATCTAAGAAATAGTTTTTAGGGTGGAAACTTTACTAGCTGCTGTACTAATGTACAAACAAAAGTATCATTCAAATTTGGCTGGGTGGTTAGTAACACATTTTTCTGTTGTGTGACAAACTCAGAACACATATTTTAATATCACTTTACACTGACTTTTTAAACAGATTGACGCACCAAAATAAAAAGATCAAGTAACGGAGGAGCGCAGTGCAAACGAAGTTGTTGAACTATATACATATTATATATATATGAAATACAAAACGAATTATGAAAAAAATTAAGTTTATATATAAATATATAAATCACATTCGCTTGCGATCCACTGATTATACTGCAGTGCATATTGAATCATGACACGTATTGCAATGTTTATGATATCGCAAATGAAATCAACTAATTTAGATGAATGTAAACAATCTCAATCAATGTAGGCACCAGTAAACATACAAAATTGACCAACATCTGAACAAAGAAAAAGACAATTGAAAATTAAAAGCATTGCAAAATTGTTATTGAGATAATTAACATTTAAAGTGTAGTTGTTAACCCTTCGTTCACCCACAATATTAATGTAAAATCAAATGTTTGATGTGTACCTACCTGCTCGCTGTGAAAAAAGGCACTTTATTGAAGTTAGAAACATCAGATAGTCTTCAGATATAAATGACATGAACATGGATCTAGATCAGGAGCGACTCCTCCGAACATCAGTCCTGATATCACCTCCAAACCACACATCTGAGCTGGAAAGTGTAGCTGAATTTGATGTACTATTGCTATCGTTTGTGTAACGTTAGCGTTGGCATTGGAGATGAGATGAGATCAGGACTGAGAGGAAAGCAGCATAGTCATTAGCGTGAACCGCGCGGCCGAGCGCAAATGTCACAGAACACAGACGAAGGTAAACAGCAACCCGACACCTGTCTGACTCCCAACACTGACATTAAACACACACACAGACACAAACACACACACACACACACACACACACACACACACATGGACACAGAATGAAAGCTGGAAGAAGAGGAGGAGAAGAGCCGGTCCCGTCTGAGCTGCTCTGGAGTCATTAGTTAGCGGTTAGCTTAAGGTTAGTTGTGTTTATAATGATGTCTTACCTCGGATGGGAGTACTCTCTGGAAAAAGACACAAAACGAAACACACATCAGTTTAGTTGATGGTTAATGTGAGGCCAGGTTATGAGTCTCCTCATGTACTGGTTAGTTTAATTTGAGATCATTATCATCACCACCACAGGTTTAGTAGAGGTTAAAGACCTTCCAGTGCTGGACGCGGAGCTTCATCTTTCTCCTATTTTCACTTCCTAAACGCTTACAAACAATCTGATCAGTCTGTAAAATGCTAATGACGCAAAGATTAGTTATTTATTTATTTATAAAATTATATATTTCTCTCTTTCTATTTAGTATTCCATGTATCACAGTTAATTTCAGCCACTGTATATATTCTGGCCTTATAAGCAGCCTTTGTATAAATCTGTAATCTGTGTTTTGTGTGATATTGTCATGTACTGGATGAAAACAATAAAAACTTGAATTACAAAAAAAAAAAAAAAAAAAAAAAAAATGAAGTAGTTGACGATAATTAGAAATTTATAATAACAATAATAATAATAATAATAGTAATAATAATAATTTCTTTATAAATATTTAAAAGCAGTTAATTATTTATAAATACAATAAATTGATACATTCTAAATATTAATATAAATAAATGTAAAAAAAATAATAAGTATAAAAACAAAATGATAAAAAGATAATATAAAGGTTAATAACGCTAAAGAAAATAATTATTTATTTATTTTTTTAAATGAAGTAGTTGACGATAATTATAATTTTATAATAATAATAATAATAATAATAATAATAATAATAATAATAATAATAATAATTTCGTTATAAATATTAAAAAGCAGTTAATTATTAATAAATAGAATAAACTGATACATTATAAATATTCATATAAATAAATGGAAAAAAACCCCTCCATAAACAGCAATGTAATTACCACGATCAAGGTCCAGAAACGTAGCAAGGAGATCGTTAAAATAATCCATGTAACATCAGGGGTTCAACAGCAATTTTACGAAGCTACGAGAATACATTTTGTATGCAAAGAAAACAAAAATAACGCCATTTTGGCGAGTATCACATACGTAAACAATGTATGTTGTTCTGTGTCAGCAGCACCGTACGCGGATACGCCGTTTATGTCGTTTACGCTTTGATCTGAACTAAATAACGTATCCACGTACGTATGTTGCATAAGTTGTTTACATATGTGATACTCTCCAAAATGGCGCTACAGGGTGATGCGGAGGAGATGAACTGCTGAATAA
The DNA here is from genome assembly GCA_039654775.1 of Spinibarbus caldwelli. NCBI lineage: Eukaryota > Metazoa > Chordata > Actinopteri > Cypriniformes > Cyprinidae > Spinibarbus > Spinibarbus caldwelli. The sequence continues at coordinate 2,711,830 of CM077230.1, forward strand.
AGTTTTTTTTTTTTCTTTGCGCACAAAAAGTATTCTTGTAGCTTCGTAAAGTTATGGTTGAACCCCTGATGTCACATGGATTATTTTAATGATCTCTTGCTACATTTCCGAGCCTTGATCGTGGTAATATCATTGCTGTCTATGCAGGGTCAGAGAGCTCTCGGAATTCATCCAAAATATCTTAATTTGTGTTCTGAAGATGAACAAAGGTCTTACGGATTTGAATCGACATGAAGGTGAGTAATTAATGACTGAACTTTCATTTTTGGGTGAACTATCCCTTTATCTACTAGACTACTGAGTATAGTGAATATAGTAGAGTACTATTCCTAAGTAAACTGATCTGTAAACTGATTACATCCTGTGTTGAAGGCTCACAGTGCAGCGCTGTCTCTGTATTTCTTCACTATCACGAGCGCTGGAATCGTGTCTCTCGCTGAGCTCTTTGTCCAGCAGCAGCATGAAGGTCATCGCGGAGCGTGAAGGATATTTTGCCTGCCTCATATGAACTCCTCAAGCGCACGTTTACACAGTATTCCTGTTTTACCGCTCACATCGGGCCTGAAAATAACAGCGCGCCTCGACCAACAGAGAAAGATAAAAGAGCTTCCATCTACTATTTACTTTAGTTTATAATAATGACCCTCCTAACAGCAAATCTAGAATCTGGAGTTATTTTTTCATAAATGCTATAATAAACTTTAATTTTAAATAAAATAAATTGATACATTTTATATATTGCTTTATTTGTATTTTTAAGTTCATTTTGCAATTTCTATAATAATAAAAATACTGTATTACATAAATACTAAATAATTTATAATATACTAAAATTATATATAAAATTGTACATATGATATACAAAAAATAATTAATTGATATAAATACGATTAAAATAATTAATCAATTATTAATTAATATAGTACATTATTAATTGTAACGTTTTATTTTTACTTTATTTTGCTAGAATGTACATCAATGAAAAATAATACTGCTTAATTACTCTTCCTAATTTGCACATTAAAAAACAATTAATTAATAATATAAATTATATAAAATAAATTTAAATAGAATTAAAATATTTTTAGAATAATTCTGTGCCTTGATGAACAAAATACAATAAAAGTGTAAATAAGAGTTTTCATGTAGTTTTCATACTAATGGCTATATTATTTTATCTATATATCAACAATATATAATAATAATATTTTTTTTCATAAATACTATAATAAAATTAGTTTTAAATAAAATATGATGCATTTTAATATAGTTTGTATTTTTTCAATTCTTAACTTAATTTGCAATTTTTTAAATAATATTAATAAACTGCGTAAATTATATACTAATAATTAATTAATTGTTCATTATTTAATATAACTGATACTTAAAATAAAGTCAACAATTAATTCATATAGCATATAATTAATTCATATAATTGCTATATCAATATTTACAAATATTTATTTGTTTTATTTTTATTTTATTGCTTGAATTTCATTTGGCTAGGCTGTACAGTAAAGAAACAAAATATTTGTATGGAATTAAAATAATTACTGGAATAACACTGTGCCTTGACTAACAAAATACAATAAAGCGAGTGTAAATAAGAGGATTCATCCAGTATTTATACTGACGAGCCTCCTAACAGCAAAACACAACGGGAACGAGCGAATCTCGCGCTGAATAATTGACGCTACACGTGCGTTTTGAGGCTCACAGTCGACGTGGTTTCCACAAGCAGGCAAAATATTCCTGGTTTAAAGTAGTTTATGTATATTTTAGGAGTTGAGGAGGGATCAGGGCAGCAGTTAGTATCAGGGCAGCAGAATTAGCTGGTTTAGCTCCAGCTAGAGACAAAGTCACAGTTAGCTTTGGAAAGAACTGGTTAGGTGAGGTTAAAGGTTAAAGGTTAAAGGTCAAAGGTTCGCAAACACACAAATGTCACAAATCAAGTGAAGACTGTTCAAAGAAGCTCCCAGACTGTCGCGATTTATATCTGGCCGCGTCTTCATCCATCTGCGCAGTTTAGAGCGAGTCCGGCTCCGCGCCACAAGTTTGGGCCTCAGTGACCTTAAAAACAGCTCATCGAGGCACAGATGTCCCATCACTGACGAATGAGATGCGACTGTCTATATGTGCGTTAAAAAGCTTTAGAATAATAATAATAATAATAATAATAATAATAATAAAAACACAAGCAGAGATTGAAATGCCAGTCTCATCTTAATATCATTACAATAATGTGTAAACAAATATTAAAATGAGTGCTCCGCTTGCCGCAGGCGTGAACGACAATCGAAGCAAAGTCAAAAATCAACACTACAAAGTCATCTATGCCGGAAGTGTACATTATGGCTATGGTTTAATTTTTATTAAATAAAATAATAATATATCAATAATATAATCATATACATGTCTTAATTCTTATAATAAATTAAATATTCAAATTTATGCCTATATTTGTAATTTATAATTAATGATTCATATAATTAACAGTACTAAAATATTCATAAGTAATACATGATTATTTTAATATATACATTTATTCTAAACATTTTAAAATTATAACTTTATTTTAATATATTTAAAAAACATTAAAATCAATTCGAAAATACATGCTTAGATATATAGTTACTTAATTGAAATATTTTTATTGTCCCATAAATAAAATAATAATATTTTATATTAATGAAATGAACAAATGTATTCTTCATTATTATAAATGAAATATTCACATTTATATCTATAATTACAATATATAATTACTGATTAATATGATTAATATTAACAATATATGAATAAATAAAACATTTATTAATATAAATTTATATTAAACAATTTAATTATAATATTTGCTTATGATAAATTAAATTATAATTTATTATAACATTCAAATTATCCAATTATAAAATCAACTGAACAAGTAATTGTTAGTTTTAAAGTTAATTTTATTAACTATATATCTGAATATAATACGCATACGCATTTATTAAATATAGGTGTATAAAAATGTTTTTATATATTGTAATATTTTATCTTTTAAATCAAATAATTTGAAGCTGTGCATTCGTCTCTCACTGATTTTTTTTCCCAAACATCAGGACTGCGACTTTTGGCTCATTCAAAAGAACGCCAGATCTTGTTTTCTTCAAGAAAAATGGCTCCGGGCCCCTGGTTTGGAAACTAAAGAGATCAGTTTCTCTTCGGGACAGAGGCACAAACAGGAATGCAGGAGGTTCAGCTACAGGCCTTTTTCTCATCAGCGTAAATCCCTCTAGGACGGAGGAGCGAAGAAACGTCCCGTCAACGCTTTTACCTCCTTAATGCACAAAAAACACACTTCAACTAGTCTAAGCTGGACTTCCAGACTGAAAAGAGTCCAAAACCCTATTAAAACCAACTAACTGACCTGAAGCTCATAAAGGCTACAGAATAATGTTCATAATAGCCAAATAAACTTATGAGACCAGAAAAATAGTTAAATACATCTATGCTATATACAAATAATATAAAACATATGTAAAATGAATATAAATTATACTTAATATATATAAAATAAATATCTGAATATATATATATATATATATATTTTAGCACTATTATTTATATATATATATATATATATATATATATATATATATATATATATATATATATATATATATATATATATATATATATATATATATATATATATATATATATATATATATTCTTTTTAGCAAGTAAAAAGAATAACATATAAACATATAAAGTAAACAAAGTATATGTGTGTTAGATATATTTGTCTAAATATTTCTGCTAATTAATATTACATTTTTATATATATATATATATATATATATATATATATATATATATCTCAAATATTTAAAAATATTGTTTATATATATATATATATATATATATATATATATATATATATATATATATATATATATAAACAATATTTTTAAATATTTGAGATATATATATATATATATATATATATATATATATATATATATATATATATATATATATATATATATATAAATATAAATGTAATATTAATTAGCAGAAATATTTAGACAAATATATCTAACACACATATACTTTGTTTACTTTATATGTTTATATGTTATTCTTTTTACTTGCTAAAAAGAATATATATATATATATATATATATATAAATAATAGTGCTAAAATATAATTACACACAGTATACTAATAATAATAATAATAACAATAATAATAATAATAATAATAATAATAATAATAATAATAATAATGTTATTATTATCGTTCAAATTATTGCCTTAAATGTGTAATTAAATATATGTACCTCTAACACCCTTATATGCTTTACTTAAAATTCTATTTTAATAATATTAAAATCTATTAATGAAAAAAAAATCTATTATTTTAAATATTAATAAAAAAATAAATAATAATAATAATAATAATAATAATGTTATTGTTCAAATATTTATGTAATAAAAATAAATATTTGAATAATAATTATTATAATTATCATTGTTATTTTTATAAGAATATTTAAAAGAATAGTTATATAATTTTTACATAAACAGAGTATGGCCTTATAATGAACCCTTTTCAGAATCGAATGGATTCTTGATGAACAAAAGCGACCGCTGCCCTACATTACAGAAGTAAACTGTCTTCTGAAGGCGTTTCATGTTGACTTCACCTGTCGAGCACATGCAGTAAGGAGGATGTGTGTTTGCTCTGAGTATCTCAGGCTGGGCCGTGAGGCTCCAAGGCCCCGGCGGCTCCTGCTCAGATCATAAATATGTGATTGTGACGGAGCCGAGCGAGGGTGTGTCCGGCGGTCAGCAGCGCAACCGCAAACGCCTGGCTGGAGCTTCTGAAACCCTAATCTCTTCTTCTTCTGTTTTATAAGCATCTGAATATTTGTGGATTCTCTGGAGAGCTCGAGAGTTGCATGTGAACGGAGAACACTAGTAAATCCACACACACACGCTTTCTGCAGTGTGTCATCCTCTAAGGCTCGAGAGAAACAGGGAATCGTTTCATGTTAGTGGGCGAGGAGAAGAGAAAGAAATACGGAGGGTACAGACAGACGTTCAAGGGAAAGGAGAGGGGAGGACATGCATTTTAAAACCAAGTTAAAATGCCATCTGCTTCAGGGACACGAGGAAGCTTGCGCGCTCGCTGAGACACTTACCAATCGCTTCTGGAAATGATAACACACAGAAAAAGAAGCAGAAAGGAAGAACAAAACAGCACATTTTAGGGTCGGGTTCACAGCAGTCGCGCACCCTGAAATCAAGAGAGTTTAGTGCGGAAGACCCCTTTGCAGGATGACAGACTTTAAGCCGTTTTATGAGCATGTTTAATGATATTTGAGACTAGATTATGAGGGAATCTCACAAAACCGCTCAAGAACATTTCCAGGTTTCTACATCTGCAAACATGAAATAAAAACACAATTTGAATAAGGAGGGAATTAAGCACCACTCCGTCTCCAAATTCTCATTATCAAAATTATTTCATCATTTTAATTATTCGCAATGATGATTTTAATAGTTTCATTTACTGTACATAATTTAAAAATAATAATTATTTAAATAGCACAAATTAAATATTTAATTGAAATAAGCACAAATTAAAGTTTAATACAAGTACAACAAATCTAAACTTATCTTGAAAATAATATTTTAATAATATTATTAATATATAATTTAATTAGTGCTGTTTAATCACGATTAGTCGCATCCAAAATAAAAGATTTGTTTACATAATATATGTGTGTGTACTGTGAATATATATATATATATATATATATATATATATATATATATATATATATATATATATATATATATATGGAAATACATGTAAATATTTATAAAATTTATACTGTGTGTATTTGTATTATATATATATATATATATATATATATATATATATATATATATATATATATATATATATATATATATATATATAAACAATATTTTTCTTAAATATTTACATGTGTGTGTATTTATATATACACATAATAAATATACATAGTACACACACATATTATGTAAACAAAAAATTATTTTGGATGCAATTAATCACAATTAATCATTTCACAGCACTAAATTTAATATATATTAAATGTAAAATAATAATAATTCAAATGTTTTAATACATTTAAAAAGAACACTTATTTTATAATAATTTTACATAACGGTTAATTACATAATTATACAATGATCAATTTTATTAATGTAAGATAATTAATTGAAATAATTACAAATAAAATATTTAATTGAAAGACACAGAAATTAAAGATCAGTGCAAGTACAATAAATAAAAAAACTTCCATCATAAATAAATACTTAATATTAAATTTATAAACAAGTAATATAAATTTAAGACATATCACTTCTTTTCATTTGTTTCTCTGTAGTGAAATACTACCTGAACATATTCTTGACAAGTTTTGTGAGTTTTAGAGTTTGAAAACTTTTTTTTATTACATTGAGTAAAACTAATATGTTATGTACAGTTAGAATCAGGGTTATGTTTTATATATAGTGTGTGAAAACAGTCAAACTAATTGCCCTTGGTAAAACAATTATTGCCTTAAGAAATTCATTACCATCTTGAGAGATTTAGAAAATGTTGGCATATTTAATTACCAATTAGACGCACCAAACAAATACTACTAAAAGCATTTAGATAAGTCACTAACACACAAATTGAATTAAGACCATGATTATAGCTCATTTGTACACGGTGTATGCTGTGCATACTGAATTTAGTTTGTCTAATTAGTAGTACATTAATTATCGAGGGTAAGTCAATGTTGTGCATGTGAATGCGGAAATGCCGCTAGAAACTAACTTTAGTTGAAACAGAGACAGAGACGTCACAAACAAGACAACGGAGAACGAGTCACAACAACATGTACGACCCACTCACACGGTGACAAAAACACAGACAGAGGGAGGACAGGTCGCTAAACTTTTAGCGCTGCTTCGTCAAACTGTAGGCTAACATGAGCATTTTCCGAAATACACATTCCCGAAGTCCCTTAAATTTGTCTGATTAATCTGTATGTCTGTCAGCAGGGCAGAGAAATTAGCTTGCTAAATGAGCTATGAACGCTAACCTTGCGGCTAGTGACTTCGCTAATGGAAGCTAAAAGGACTGACTGTTTGGGAAAGGCCCAACACACTGCACAATAATCTGGCTTCTTGTCCTCAACTAGAGAAGTCAAAGGCATTTGTGTTTCTGTACCACTGCCAACGGCGTCACAGAGGCCTGTGATACCCCCTCGGTGAGTCTGGGTCGTCCATTAACACGGCGCAAAACAAAGCACTCAAGTCTAGCATAAGCGAGAGCAGATGTAGCCGCTCACCGCCAAACCACTTTGCTTGAATCTGAAACTTTATTTTGAAAATGCCATGATGGATTGTGAAAAGGGAAACTCTGGGTAAGAGAGTTCAGGTCAAGGGTTGCCAGCCGAGTATCTGCTGCCCATACTGATTTACGTCAACAGCTCCGAAACAAATGCAAACCGATAGATTTTTCTTTTCTCTGTTGCTGACGAATCACTGACCCACAACGGTGGCCTTGGGGCGACTGGAGCGCTAGACTTAATGAGATATATAATTAGACTGTTTTACTGGGTCTTTCAATAAAGTTTCATTAGCTTAAACCAGACATTAATCATACGCTTGCCACAAAATCTGGACTAAGCTCCTCTGACACAGTTCATTAAAAGTCATTATCTTTCCATTTCAGCTTCCCTAGCAACTTATAGCGTTAACTCTGTGGGTGGTTGTTTTGGAAGAGCGCAGGGTACCTACAATCACTGATACAGAAGCAGAAGAACATTAGCAGTAGGGCTTAAGCACATCCGTTCGTCTTACCCGATCTGAGCTGTTTGATTCGTCCGTTACTTGTGCTGGGGTCGATGGGAAGGAAGTCTTTGAACCAGGTGATTTCCGGGTCGGGGTTACCGCTTGCGGCGCAAAGCATGGTAGCCGTGCGCGTGCGCTCTACCACCTTCAGCTGTGGGCCCATGTCGATGTTGGGGAAGCCAGCAGGAAGTAGGTCCTCTGTAGGAGAGAACATAGCGAAGTTTAGAGACAAGCAGTGGACCGTTAGATACCAGTTACGTACTCAAAAGTTTCTACTAAGCAAGTTTCTGGAAGAACCAACTTGGCCTAGAACAGGCAAGTAAGCCCTCTGTAGGGGAGATCGTAACTTAAGCGTAGTTCTAGGACCTAGCCAGCAGGGTCATTCCTAGAGAAACAATTTCTCCCTCGGGCCATTTTCCTGGTTGCATTCGCACTGACAGCAGGAACTCTGAAGCGGCCGACCGCGACGTCTTTATTCACGACATTTACAAACATCAAAAACCTGTGAATGGAGGACGCAATATTCGGAGCTGTTTTTGTTGTGTGTCATGGGTTTCATGACAATGGAGATGTTATGTAAATGCACAGTTTACGCAATTGAAAGAGCACAAAAATCTGACGAAATCTTGCAATGTTATCATCGAGGCTGAGAAAAGAACACAATGCTGCAGATATGCTGCTATTTTTCATGTTTGTGGAGTAAATATTTTTACACAGCTTTTTAAAAATGCCAGGTAGCCAGTGTTTCGTATGCGTTCGGCCAATCTTTGGCTTGTTCTTACGTCACTGGTAGTTCCTATAGAACTGTTTTAGACTCCACTCTTAAGTAGGAGCTAATGTAGTTCCACTAAACCGAGTTCCTAAATACGTTCATGGTTCCTGTGGTACGAACAGGCCAAAAAGACTATGGAAAGGTTACTCTGGTGCGAAAGCACCTTTAGAGAACTTTAAAGATGAGCAGTGAACATTCAGATGATGATAACCTACTTGAAAGTTTCTACTAAGCTAAGTTTCTAGAAGAACTAATTTGGCCCAGAATGAACAAGTAGGCCCTCTGTTGGGGTGAACATATAGAACAGGCATTTCCAAACTCCTGTGTCCTGCAGATTTTAGCTCCAACTTGCCTCAACACACCTGTTTGGAAGTTTCTAGCATGCCTAGGTAAGACCTTGATTAGCTGGTTTGGGTGTGTTTAATTAGGGCTGGTGCTAAACTCTGCAGGACCTAGTTTGATGGCCCCTGATATAGTTTAAAGATAAGCAGTGGATAATTAGATGGCAATAACCTACTTGAAAGTTGCTATGAAGCAAGTTTCTGGAAGAACTAACCTGGCCTGGAATAAACAAGTAGGCTCTCTGTTGGGGTGGACAAATAGAAGTTTAAAGGCGAGCAGTGGATATTCAGATGCTAATAACCAACTCAAAAGTTGCTAAGAAGCAAGTTTCTGGATGAACAAACTTGGCCTGGAATGAGTAAGTAGCCAAGTCGGGTTTGGCTAGGACCTGTTTCCCTTCCGGGACCCTCAAGGGGACTTGCTGAGGGATAATCAAACATTATCATAGCAAAGCACACACTGAGCTGTTGCTCACACCGTCATACATATCATTCGAGTCCTACAAATCCGAGTCTACATCACTAGCAACAGAGCCGTTTAATCGGGTCAAGCACTGGTGACATTTCACCCCCGGTTCCTCCATAGTTGTTTACGGCACTGAGTCGATTCAAAGAGACAGCTGACACACACACACAATAGATTTTGACAATTCAGCCCTCTTGCTCTTCAACAGAATCCAGTGTGGCTGATGCCTGCTGTTGTAGGCCAACACAAGCCTTCACGCTCTTCATTGGATCTGTTGTAAAGACAATGACGGATAAGGCGGGGAGAAAACCTCTCACTTCTTTGACCTGATGTGACTCACATGCTGGGAGAGAAAAGCAGACACCGTAGACCGTGCCAATGGGCACAGGTCAGGCTCTAAGTGTGAAGGTCACATCCTTCGAACCCTCTGAGAGCCGCAAAGGTGTGCCAAGGCTCATGACATTACAAGAAACCCAAGTAGTGCACCTAGTACCGGAAACTGTTGTTTTTACACGGGCCTTGACACCAAGAGAAAGGATTTGAGCCAATGTTTTGTGCAGTGACCTTTCATTTCCATGTTCAATTATTCAGTGTTGGCTGGGGAAGCATTATGGCTGCCTATCGATTATTAACCAGTGGAGATGGGATGTTTAAATGTTCCAGCTTGGGGGAAAGGATAGCACACAGGTACTTGTCCTTCCAAAATCAGAGTTTTGGAGAGCAACGTTCTGTGTTTACTCTAACTGTGATCCATGGCTGGATTATCCATGCCGTGACACCAGAATAGGATTTCTGCAAAGCACACAAATTAAGCCTTTAACACAAGATGAGTAATTTGATTTGAGCTTAATTAAAGGCTGCAAGTGCTGGGGAGTTTGGACTGGTGGTGGGCGAGTGAGAGTAGCGAACTGATAGAAATGTCAAAGGAATGCAAATTCTATTATAGTGTCGGTGAAAAAGGTCGAGACAGAAGCTGAAAATAAAATCAGTGTGACAGTGCTAGCACTGCTTATATACGGCGGTACCAACTGCGGGCATACGAATGCAAATGGAAAGAGTGCCTATATTGTCAGCGGGATGCAACAACTGGACTGGAATCATCCACTAGGAGAGGCTCACGGCAAGCACTCCAAAGTAAAGATGTCCTCTTTGGGTAATAGTAATGGAGAAGGGCTAGAAATAGAATTTGCCTTGCAGACGTACTCTTCCAATGCACAAATTGGTTCAGGGTCAGTTGTTCTGGTAAAATATGAAGGAAATCAGGCATATCTGCACCAAAAGCCCTTAGCCCTGTCCTGCCTGGCTTGCATTCATGGTGAAAAAGCCCTGCAGTTACAATTCCAGCATTCCCCACCAACCTGATCACATGATTAGATGGCTATTCTCTCCACAACAGCTTTTTGATATTGTCACAACCAGTCGATTTACAATTAGGCTTGAGGTCTGAGGTTCTCGCTACCTCTCTAGCACTAGCCTTGCATGCTGTACCCCATACAACAATCGAAAGGCTTTCAAATAGATGCCCATTAGGAAAAAACGCAGCTTTTCCCCCATGCATTTCAGGTGCTGGATAGTAGCTGAGGTATTTTTTGTTCTGGACTTTGCAGAGGGCTAATTCTACATCATAATTCCTTAAAATAAGAACTGGAATGCAATTACAGGCCTCGTGCTGGGTTTATATCTGGGCGGCTCAGAAGGCCGCCCCTGGCCTGACTAAGAGGCTGTTAAGCCGCAATGATAATGATGCTGTTATGATGATCAGCGTAGCGGGCTGAGTGCGCCGGCCACTTCAGCCAACAGCTGCGCCTTCACCGATTCAACAGGGCACTGAAGTCGCCCCTAAACCCCAACCCCCCCCCAACCAATCTTCAATCCGTTAGCTTTGACATGGGCTTTTACGCCCGCTGTTATTATCTGTAATTGCATTTAATTGTAGCTTGTGATTTAATGGCATTACGCAAGTGACAGGTGCAAAGCCTCTTAACCTGAGCGGTCAGTTGGATTTGCAGACGTGCATCCATGGTAATAAGCAAATGAGTTTTGATCGATTTATGATGATCTCTGAAGCTCATTATCTGTGCAGATTAAAAGCAAAATGACTATTGCAGCCTGTACACCAAAATAAATATGCAATAATATATATATATATATATATATATATATATATATATATATATATATATATATATATATATATATATATATATATATATATATATATATATATATATATATATATATATAGCTGCTGGTTTTTCTCTTGGAATACAACCGTTGTGACACATAAAAGACCAATTACTATGTACACTACTAAGACTGGGTTTGTTTGATACCTAACATTCGCCACTGGGTGTCCATAAGCAAATGAGTTCTAGTTGATTTATGATGATCTCTGAAGCTCATTACCCATGCAGGTGTAATATTTCATATCACAGATTAAAAGTAAAATGGCTATTGCAGCTTGTACATCAAAATAAATAGGTAATATACACACAACTGCCGCCTTCTGCTGGGACCGTGGCATTCTTGTTAACAGCTTTGTCAACCAGAGACACATTTCATAATTACACAAAGCATTCTTTGATAAGCGTGCCTTTTTAAAAAACTTCTCTCCAGCAAACACTTTCCTGCTGATAAAAGTCTCAGGGGCGGCATCAGATTCCACAGACGTATCCTCCCATGTATTGGCTATTTTATTATTTTCACTTACAGAAATGATTTAATTTCATCAGTTCCTTAATCAGGTTAACTGATTAGCTCTCGCCACAGCCAGAGATGGCTTTAGAAGCACATTAATATTACCCAGAACTCAGCGATGGTTGGGGTGCCAAATAGAGAAAAATGGGTTACAAACCGCATGACGGGAAGAGGAAGACACGCTTTTTCAAACGCAGAACTAAGACGACATTTAACTAATCTGTCGCCCCAGCTGTTTGGATTTGAGAGGTGGTCAATTTAATTTCCTGTGCTCCAAAAACAGCTCAATTTGCATAACAGGAAGTGCGCGGACGGGAGTTTGCATGCTTACTTGATTAAGTCTGGGAGAGTCACCGGTCACAGCGCTTTGGGTTCGGCTGGCCTGTCACGTCAAACACTGCGCCGTCAGCATGGACTGCTGCACAGGAGACAGCGACACGAGTGCAGGGAAATGAATAATGGACTGGGTGCACATAGAGAGAGAGAGAGAGAGAGAGAGAGAGAGAGAGAGAGAGAGAGAGAGAGAGAGAGAGAGAGAGAGAGAGAAAGAAAGAGGGCTGCAGGGTGGAGGAGGAACTACATAATGCTCCATTAAGGAGCGTGAATCCCATTTCTGCCTCTCCAGATACACTATCACAGCCCAGCTTCTGCGCTCGGCACCGTGCCTACTGGTATATGCCAACTGGTATGCCTTAAGTTTGCTACAGGATCAAGGACGTTTTCTCTGACCATCCCAATTTCAAGAAGTTTCTTAAACTAGAGCAGATGAATGTAAGGCCTTGGGCATTTCATTGGAGAAAATCATTTATTTATTTAATATAAAATATATTTATATATTATTCTTTAAATTTATATAGTAATACAATGATTAAAATAAATATTATTTATTAACTTTAATTTATAATTATTACATTTTTATTTAAATTCCCACAACAGACCATGTCACTGTTTACCAGCAAGTCCTCTCAGCGGCGACTCATCAGGAGCAGAGCTATTTTACATTAGCATTTCAAATCCTAAAACATGGGGTTGACTGCTGGATTTCCATCAGCATCGGTGAAGCTCGGGATTTCACACAAATTATGGTAATTCACAACCCCCGTCTTAATTATCACCTCTGTTCTAATAGGACCCAACAGATTCGCAGCTACTGCTGGTGTGTTTGTTTTGCTAAAGGCATCAAACAAAAAGCCTGAAGCCACAAACGGATGATTTTACCGCTTATAAAACCAAATAAAAGTCTAAATATCACGTATAATGGTACAAAAGACAAAATATTATGTATATAATATGTATATAAAACTAATAAAATATATCAGAAAGACTACTAAAACTATGAAAAATAATAGTAAAATAAAACTAAAAATAAGTCGAAATATTATGTATTATGCTATAGATAAGACAAAATATATGCACAATGCTAAATATAAATCAAATATCAATATAAGCACAAATATAATGTATAATACTAAAAATAAACCAAAATGGCATGCATAATAATGAACATAAGCCCAATTATCTTCTAAAATATGAAATACAAGTCAAAATATAATGTATGATATAAAAACAGAGCTAATCATTTTCTAATATAAAACATAAACACAAAAATCATTTAAAATACTACATATAATCCCAAATATTATGCAGAATACTAAATACAAGCCTAAACATCAAATAAGAAACTAAATATAAGCCTAAATACCATGTACAATACAAAAAATAAGCGCAAATATCATGCATAATACTAAATATAAGCCAAAATATTATTTAAAATACTAAACATTAACACAAATATTATGAAAATAAATGATATGAAATAAACCCAAATTTAACTCCTAATACTAAATAAGTCTTAATACAAAATACTAAATAAATATAAGCCCAATTATCACGTGTAATACTAAAAATAAGGGCAAATATCATTTAAGGCAAAACAAACCCAAACATCATATAAAATACGAAACAAAAGGCCAAATATAATCCAATAAAATACCAAATATACACCAAAAAAGCACATAAAATACTAAATATCATGCATAATATTAAAAAGTCCTAGAAAATAGTAAATATAGGGCCAAATATCACATACAATACTAAAAATAAACCCAAAAACCATTTTGAGAAAAAAAAAACCTAATTATCATGCATAATACTAAATACAAGCCTAAATATCATATAAAATATTAAATATCAGCCCAAATATTATGTGTGATACAAACATACACCTAAATATAACGCATAATACTAAATAAGTCTTAATATAATATAAAATACTAAATAAAATCTCAAAAATAATCATATAAAATACCAAATATAAGCCAAAATAGCACATAAAATACTAAATCTAAGCCTAAAAATCATGCACAATATTAAATATCTTAGAAAATAGAAAGTGGTAAATATATACCCATCTATCACGTATAATACTACAAGTAAGTGCAAACATCATGTTTAATACAAACCCCAAAATCATATAAAATACTAAATAAAACCCCAAAAATCCTCACATAAAATAACAAATATAAGCCCAAAAATCAAAGAAAACAGTAAATATATGCCTATATAGCATATAAAATACTAATTACAAACCCAAATATGGTGTATAATACTAAAAAGAAAGCCAAATATTATGTTTGATACTAAATATAAAGCTTATGAACTATAGGTCTCACTCAATAGTTTACTTTTAAAACATAATTCCGTTATTTAACGCAGAAGAGAACAGTAAGCAGCGAGGCCGTGTGGATCTCTCCGTCAGCGGTGAGATGTGTTCACCGGAGGTACAGGGCTCTGATGAAGCTAGCGTCGCACGCTGCACTATTAGACCGAGTCCAGCTGCTTCTGTCACGCTGATTTATCAGAACCTGAGGAGCTGATCGGAAACCGGCTGAGATCTCGCTAGAGTACAGTATCATCGAGCCGGGAAACAGCCTTCCTGTGTTTATTTATCTGCTCCGGGAGACCATCAGGCCGCTGCACACACCGAGCACAATGTCAATGAAGCCATTTCCTGCTTCGCCCTCGTTAGTAACGCAGAACGGGACATCTTCACGCAAAACCCTGACTGTACCAGTGTGGTTTTCCTTCAAAATAAGGCCCTGATAAATGAGACGTTGGAAGGTGATACACTGATAATGCCACTGTGTGACGACGATCAGAGGGAAGGGAAACTCCTTCTGCTAAAAAACACAAACAGATCTGTAAATAAAACAACCATCTAACCATCTAACCCTCAAACACACACACACACACACACACACATATATAAAATAATAATAAAATAAAATTTAAAAGCAAAGACTGTACTTCAATTAGGAATGACTAAATAAATAAATAAATAAATAGACTGTTACCAAGGACATTTCTGCTAATATACTTTAAATACATAGTAAAAAGTAATTTATTTATTTATTAATTTACAATTTATTTAAAGTACATTTGCCAATGTTTTTATGGTAAGTCACTATATACTTACAATATTACAATATTAAATAAGTTTTGAAATGCATATTAAGTAAATTTTAGAATAATATACCATTCTTTAAATTTTTTTCTATTCATTCATTCAAAACGTTGTATTCATTTATTTATATACAGTTCTAAATGTTTTTTACACGCACATTAAGCACATTTTGAAAAAGTAGCTTTTTTTTTTTACAATAAAGAAAATAAAAATAATTTTTAAATTATATTTTTCTACATGTATTTTAATCACATTTACAAAAATGTGTATGTTAGATAAATACATTTAGAATAATATTTAAAAATACTTTATAAAGTACATTAAGCATATTTACAAAAATGAATTTTTGACAATAAATAACCATAAATTAAAAACTTTTTTTAAACATGTACATCGAGCATATTTGAAAATTTTAAAAATGTACTTAAATTACAGTTTTTTTCCATTCTAAATGTTTTTCTACGTGTAAATTAAATATTTACAAAAAGTGTTCACCTTTTAAAATAAATAAAAAGATAAATAAATAAATATGTATGTGCATATATATATATATATATATAAATAAATAAAATGTAATCTAGAACTTAAAAAACAAGCTATTGTTTTTAAGTTCTGAATTTGCACTAAATAAATAAACAAACAAACATTGAGCATATTTAAAAATAAAAAAAATACTTAAATTACAAGTAAAAATTATTTTTGAATCCTAAATATTTTTCTACGTTTTCACCTTTTCAAATAAATAAATAAATAAATATGTATATACGTATGTAAATAAATAAATAAATGTCATTTAGAACTTAAAAGCAAGCTATTGTTTTTAAGTTCTGAATTTGTGATAAAAAAAACAAACAAACAAACTCCTCAAAAATCAGATCAAGGAAAATGCACCACTGCAAATCTGATGGGAAATACTTGCTGTATGACTGTAAATATGAGATGAAACAACGCAGCGTGGCATCGCAGAAGCTCTGCGCAAACATTTGTATTCTGTACGCTTTTAGCTGAGCATCTAATTACAGCATCCGCAGACTAAATGGCCCGACAGGAGGCTTTTTGGGGAGGGCAAATGGAAAAACGCCTCAATGGAGCCTTTTTTATTATTGCACTTAATTGCAAACGCAGCTTGGGAGGCGCCAGGACTCGAGGAAGTGAAACTCCGAACAAAGAGCCTGCCAGACACCGGAGAGGAATAAGAAGTTTTCTGTGACTCATCCGTCCGTCCGACGGCTTCGGAGCGAGGCGTGAAGTTTGAGATGCAAACGCGAGCGCTGGAGGGAGCAGATGCTGGTTCTGCGTGGTGAACGGCAGCGGTCTGAGCAGAGAGATGCCCTTTCTGACTTGCTCTGCTTTAAATATTAACAGCAGCTGCTGCTCAGTGCAGTTCAGACCCGGAAAGATCAGTAATCGAGTCAGACATCGGCCAGAGAACATTCACATGCTGCGCTACAGGAGCGAGTCTTTAAGATAGAGGAGCAGAACAACAAAACAGAGCAAAAACTTTGAGGTTTGAGGTTTAAACCATATGTTTAGTAAGAATGCTGATTAGGGCTGGCTGAAGAAGACTAAAAGCTTAATAGTAATAATAATAATAATAATAATAATAATAATAATAATAACAACAACAACAACAACAACAACAACAACAACAACAACAACAACAACAACAACAATAAAAGACAAAAATGCATTTTTTTTTTTAGCTTTTTGATCATAATTAATATTCTACAGTTAAATGGGTGTTTTTTTTTCAGCAGTTAGCAAATAAATAATCATTAATAATAATAATAATAACAATAATAATAATAATAATAATAATAATAATGATAATAATAATAATAAAAAGTAAATATTTTAAAACAGCTGTTAATATAAAAATCAGTATGAAAAAAATAAAGCTCAGACTTTTTCCTATGCTAGTTTAAAAAACAAATAATTTTATATTTAATTAAATTTAAAAAATTCAGTTTTTTTTAATATATTTTTTTCAACATGCACAATAAAACTTTTTTTTTAAAAGGTAGCTTAAGTAAGTAAACAAATGAATGAATGAATGAATGAATAAATAAATAAATAAATGATAATTTTTTAAATAATAGTACATTCATTTAACGTACAGCTAAAAATCTCCTGGATAAATGTGCTCTTATTAAAATAAAATAAAATAAAATAAAATAAAATAAAATAAAATAAAATAAAAACTTTTTTTTAAAATAAGTACATTTATAGGTAAATTCGAAATGTTTTTTTTTCTACATGCACTTCTAACATATTTATAAATATGTGTTTAAAAATACAATTAATTAATAAATTTCATGTACATTAAGTATATTATTTAAAAAATAAAGTTTTCAAAATGACTTAAAAATACAACAGTTCATTCCTTTAAGTACATGTACAGCTTAAAAAAACTCTTAGATAAAATAAAATAAAAATGGCTAAATAAAAGACACACTACAGCAAAACAAATCTAAACAAAAACAAACAAAAAACAAAAAACAAAACAGGAGAACAACTAGATCTTGGAAAGTAGAAATTGAGAGCAACAAACGCAGAAGAACTTGAATACTTCTGTCTCTGAAAATGGCCTGAAGGACACAAACCAACCTCAGCGACTCTCCATCATCTCTCTCAGGACGAAGAGCCGTCCTCGAGGAGGCATTACTCGACTCAGCAGTGAAAGTTTCTGCTTCAGAGACGAGCGTTTGATGCTCTTCTGCGTCCAGTCGCTCCCTGTCGCTCCCCACGGCCAATCAGGCCTGATTGTGGCTCTACAGGTTCACAGGATCAAAGCAGCATAAACTCCAGCTTCCTCTCTCCGAGTCGGAGCGTGTGCTGCGTGCGATTCTCCCGGTTCCTCGAGGTGCTCCTTAAGCGACCTCATCAGCGTCGTAAACAATCGCGAGTCGCGCAAATGTCTGATTGACAGCGGCGCTGAGGATCAAACGCCGCCGTGATCTCAGAACTGTATGGAGAAGTTTGATGCTTTTCCACGACTGTCAATTATCTCTGCGCAACAAACCGGAAGTGAGCGGCTTGTCATCATTAGCAGCGGCGGTAAACAGGAGTCGTCTGCGAGAACAGAGCGAGATCGAGTCCCAGAGCAGGGAGGCTATATAAAGAGATGCCAGATACTAAAATAAAATAATATAATATAATAAATACATATGTGAATTTCACACATTTTTTGTAAATGTGCATCATAAATAAATAAATAAATTAATTAATTAAATATTTATGTAAACTGCAAATATTTTTCCAAGAAGTTTAAAATAAATAAATAAATAAATATTTATATAACTTATAAATATTTTCCTAGAAGTTTCAAATAAATAAATACATAAATAAATAGCTAGATAGACATATATTTAATGTAGATTTAAATGTATTTCCTAGAAGTTTCTAATATATTTTCTAGATGTTTATAATACACAAATTAATAAATATTTAGGTAAATTGTAAATATTTTTTCCTAGATGTTTATAAATAACTAAATAAATAGATAAATAAATATTTCTCCTACATATTCACCATAAATATAAATAAATAAACAAATAAAAATAAGTATGTGATTCTAATTTTTTTCCTACATGTTGATCACGTATATTTATGAAAATATGTACCTTTTAAATATAATAAGGATGTATCTTTCTTAAAAATAAATATGCTTGAATAAATAAATTTATATATTTTTAATTCCTACATTTTTAAACATGCACATTAAGCATATTTACAATATATTTTTGTTAAATAAATATTCACAAATTACTAAATATTAAATAATTTCAAATATATATTTAGATTTTTAAATTAAAAATTTCTTTCTCTCATGTTTATCACAAACAAAAAAAATAATATTTACAGTATTAAATAGATATATTTTCTTTATTTTAAATAAATATTCAATACAATATTCAATATTAAATTTATTTTAAAGTAGCATTGAAATTTAATTATTACAAATAAAAAATTCTATGCAGATTCTAAATATATTTCCTTCATGTTCATCATGAATAAATAAATACATACATCACTAGTGAATGAATGAATAATAAATGGATGAATAAATAAATACAATTTCTAAATATATTTAATTGAAAATAATTAAAAATGATTAAATAAAAAGTCTGAAGTACATGTACAGTGAACAAATTCTAGATGAATTTGAGCTTAAATAAACAAACAAACAAATAAAGAAACTTTTAGAATTTACTTTTTTTTTTTTTTTAGTTTTAAAAATAGCACCAAACAGAAAGGCTAACGGGAACGGTGCAAAATCAAGTCCCAAAGCAGGAAGGCTTTATAAACTGCGCTTTCACAGGAAACCGATAATGGATCGCGCGAATACACTGGCGACAGAGTCCATGCATTTTGCCAGATCTTAACGTGGCTAAACAAGCGCATTATACACCGGGGAGCAGCTGAGCGCGCGGATGGGAATTGCTTTTGTTTATGAGAGGAGGAGAGTCATAATGCAGTGGGCAAATACAGCTGCGCACGAGTAACACGCATCTAATCCAATCGCTGTCATCCGTCCGATCTTCATTACAACACAACTGAGAGAGAAAAGACTCGAGTCCAAGCTTCTCACTCATTCAGTGGAGGATGTAAACACCCATTAGAATACTATATTAAAAATCATTCTGCATAAAATCCAATAGGAATGGGACAATTTCCCTTAGATGTAGTCAATATTTCTTCATGAAACATTCATACATTTTAGCTCATTTTGCCTTATTTTAGCTCATTTTGCAAAATAATGTGCAACATTATGAAAAATGTAAAAAATGCAACTTAAAAAAAATATCAAAATTGTACATATAAAATCTCAATATTTTGTCCATTTATCATTACCTATTTTGATTTAGAGAAATAATTTTTAAAAATTACAATTTAGATGACAAATATTAAACTGATAAGTCAATATTTCAATGTCATATTCATTCATTTTTACATTAAAATGTACATTAATGCAGCATTTTAGTCCTCTTCATCCTAACAATATGGTATATGATGTCAACAAAAATGTGCAAAATTAACTTAAAAAATAAATAAAAAATTAAATTTAAATTAATTAATTTACAAAAAAATAAAAAAAATACTATAATATAAAAATTCTATATTAAAAAAATAATAAATATATTGTGTACGTAATTTTAAAAATATAGCCTAAATAATATAATACAATTGAATCAATATATTAATAATATAATATGATTAAATTATTAAACAAAAAATGATTAGAGATTGATTATAACATGCTTTTACAAAACATTTTTCATGTTTTCTGTTAACATGTTACACAAATACTGGTAAAAAAAAAAAAAAAAAAAAAAAAATCAGCTCCAAAACACACTAGCGCCTCAGTGCTAGCCATCAGCCGCGTGTGTAACTGGACTCCATGTGCTCTGCTAACATGGGCCAGCGCTAATTACCGGCTCATATCGAGCGAACGTGGATCAGCCATAGACAGAGAGATTATTCGGAGAGAAGGATCAATAGACGGCCGGGGTTCACTGGACCTTAAAGACGCGACACACCGGACGCTAAAACATCAGGCTCAGCTCTGGTTTATACGCCGCGCATCTCAATCGCAGACACACACTGAGGAAAGTTGTGGCCTCCGGCGCACTAATGTTTTATAACGCACTTTTCCCTGCTGGACGCAGCATTTCCGCAGGAGAACAGTGGGGACGCTAATCAGCTGTGCTCTTTTACTCCAAATCACTCATGGCGGGGCTTTAAGAGCACACTGAGGCTAATACCCACAATCCCCCGGGGCTGGGCATCCAATGCTGCGGTTTATCAGGTATGTGGAGTGAAACCTCTCATAACTGGACCACAAATACTATGTTAAATAGTCTTACGAGTTTAAAAATTATAATTTAATATCTGAAGTAAACTGATTGAGCAACTTTATGCCATTTCAAGCAGCTTTTGACACAATGATCGGAAGTTGCAATGAATTAAACTTGTTTTACAATAAGATTCAATTTGAAAAAACAAGATTTTTTGTTGTATTTTCCTGTCACAATAACAGCGTTCCTTTGGAATTCTTCAGCGAAACTAATGCGCAAACGACAATCTCATTGGCTGGCGCTCACCTATTATCGTCTGTTTTGATTTCAGCAAATCAGTTCGAGCGAACGCAGACAACGTGATTAATATTCATGAACCCGGCAGCTCATTAATCGTTAGCACGTTTTATATTGTTATTAGTAGTAGAATTCATAGTAGTATTGCTATCTTAAGTATTATTTTTATTTTTTTTCCTTTTTTTATAGAAACACTAAATGACAAACAATATTTTAAGCACCACCACCAGTCATAAGTTCAGTTAAAATAACATACATGGTTATTCTAATTACTAAAGTTCTATAATCATATAATACTAAATTTTTATAATATCATATTATAACATAAGCTTATATATATATATATATATATATTTATACACACACATACATACATACAGGGTGCGATTTGTGAAAAAACCAGAGGGGGGGATGCTTTTGAAAACTTTTTTCTCTCCATAGGTGGAAGGTAATAGCCTAAGTAACCTAATGTTAGTGTAATCTGTTAATAACGCACATCATAAACCCGTCTTTTTAGGCAAGTAATATATAATGGGTGTCGTGTCATGGAATGATTTTAATACAACGGAAACTGTACTATTTAACGTGATCACAATCTATTAAAAACATTGTAAGTTAGGCCTATTAATTGTCATGATTTCATTTCCAAGTTATTCAAGCGACGAATAAATTATATAGAGAAAGCGAGCAAAAAACACAGTATCAACGGTGCTTTTTGAAATTCCGAATCAGTTAAACCATTGAGTCGAAACATGATTCACTGTTTTGAAGTGGTCCAATCGGATCGCGTATCGCGAATCATTTGATTTAGATTGGGACCTCGGAGCGAGATCGCTTGATGTTTTTATCCCCATGCACCGGGGATGAGAATAATTCAGCAGAGGCAGGGATGCATATTATATATATATATATATATATATATATATATATATATATATATATATATATATATATATATATATATATATATATATATGCATGAAGAGTTCATTTGCAAAAACCGATAACTTTTTTTTTTTTTTCCCAGAAATCACGTTTTTTTTTTATTGCGCATTCCAAATAATATCAATCAAACTGCAGTTGGGTTGTTTTGATTAAGTAATAATAACTTAAACAAATACAGGTAATTTACAAAATTTAAGTTAATTGAAAGTGTGTTTTTTTTTTTACATATTAAAAGTTTGTTTTATAGCAAAAGCAGATAACTCCAACAGTTGTTTTTTGGCAAAAGAAGATAACTTTACATTTCATGTTTTAGAGTTAAAAAAACCACTCCTAATCTTTGTAATCTCCTCAGATGACAATGTAGATGCCTGACAAACGTTGTTGTTGTGATCATAGATTTATGGATGTGATTACACGCAATACACGGAGCTTTTCCCTCACCATTGTAATGCGCTGATTTTGCAAGGCTCCGTGAAAACGTTTCAGCTTTTATTTTCCTTTTACGCCCTGAAGATGATATCACAGGTTCATCAAGTTCGTGGAAATGATCCATCCTCGATCACTTTTAGTCAGCTTTGACGAAACTCCTCTGTGCTAGCACGTCTTTTCAAAGTGAAAGTAGCCTTGTCAACTGACCTGAATACAGCGCGCTGATTTGCTAAAATGGACTTATCGGCTTCTGTTCAAAAACAACAAGGGCGCTTGTCAGCTTCTGCAGTAAAAGGTGAACGCGATGCCTTGAAAGTGGACAACACCGGCTTTTTTGACAAAACAAGTTTAGGGTTCAGATCGCGCTATATGTGGAGAATAATGCGCGGCTATCAGGTCATTTTTTTTCAAAGTGGCGTTTATCGGTTTTTGCAAATTAACTCTTCGTATATATATATATATATATATATATATATATATATATATATATATATATATATATATATATATATATATATATATATATATATATATATATATATATAAAATCAAATATTTCATTTTAGTTTGGCGAGCAAACTAAAAAATTTACTTGCCAATGGCAATTCTATTGCCAAGGTGTCCATTTATTTCTATAAATTTAACTGAAAATTCTATTTATATTAACATAAAATTGTATAAATTAAAATCATGCAGATAAATTTACTTTATTTGTTATAATAATTTAGTGTAGCATAATAAAATAATAGTATTAAATTATTTTTTGCTACTAATATTATTGTTATATATTTATAATATTTGTTTAATTAACTATTATTATTATTATTATTATTATTATTATTATTATTATATTATTTAGTTTTATATATTATTTAGTTATATTATTATTTAAGTTTATATTATGATCCAAGATGGCGGCACGGTCAGACACAGCAGCCACTCCGGGTCCCAAAGACGGTGCTTTTATGTCTTTTAATGTCGTCTGTTCGTCTCCAAATAGTGTTGATTTACCGCTAATTCATCGGGAGATCACTCCGGGATACATCTACGATCGCCAAAGCCTTTTGGATATCGACAACACATACAAACACAAACTCTCGCCGGCGGCTACTGAGAAGCTACGAGGCCTTTGTTTACTGCTGGAGCCGGACCTCGAGACCACGGCCTTACCTACTGACGCTACCCCCACAGGGCGGCGTCGCAAGCGGTGTGAGAGAGGACGGAAGCGCGGTAAGCGCGGAGGTATACGAGCTAGGCTAAAGGCTAACCCCACAAGACCGGCTCTTCCAACATTCATGCTCTCAAACGTTCGCTCTCTGGAAAACAAACTGGACTTAATTCAACTCAGTCGGTCTACACAGCATGAGGCAAGGGATTGTTGTGTGTTTGTTTTCACTGAAACATGGCTAAACGACAACATCCCGGACTCTGCCATTCAGTTGCACAGACTAACTTGCTACCGAGCGGACAGAGATTCATCACTGTCTGGTAAGACTCGCGGGGGTGGCTTGTGTGTGTATATCAACAAAGAATGGTGTAACAATGCTGCGGTAGTGACAAAACACTGTTCATCACTGGTGGAGTTTATGTTTGTGAAGTGTCGACCGTTCTATCTGCCGCGGGAGTTCACGGCCATTGTTATTGTCGCGGTTTACATTCCTCCGTGTGCAAACGCAAAGGACGCGCTTCGCGAGCTGTGCAGCGCCATCAGCGAACAACAAACAAATAACCCCGACGGCTTTTTCATCATAGCCGGTGACTTCAACCACGCAAACTTAAAGACAGTTTTGCCAAAGTTCTACCAACATGTGAACTTTGCAACAAGGGGAAACAACACACTGGACTTTGTTTACACAACAGTAAAGAACGCATACAAAGCCGAACCCCGCCCCCACCTCGGGTATTCGGACCACATCTCTGTTATGCTAATCCCAGCATACAGACCACTTCTCAAACTCACCAAACCGGTTCAAAAGCAGATCACGGTATGGCCAGACAATGCCACCTCAGCACTGCAGGACTGCTTCCAGGACACAGACTGGAACATGTTTAAAGAGGCGGCCACCTACAACAACCACACAGACCTGCAGGAGTACACTGAAACTGTGACTGCTTACATCCAAAAGTGCATAGATGATGTGACAGTCACCAAAACCATCACCACACGTGCCAACCAGAAGCCATGGATGACAGCAGAGGTTCGTGGGCTGCTAAAGACCACAGATGAAGCATTCAGATCAGGAGATAAAGCAGCCCTCAAAACAGCAAGAACCAATCTGTCTCATGGCATCAAGAAGGCAAAACATCAGTATGCTAAAAAAATCAACAATCACTTCACAGACAGCAGAGACACTCGGACCCTGTGGCAAGCCATTCAGACCATCACTGACTACAAGCCCCTACCACAGGCCAGTGATGATGACACATCCACCAGAGGCACTCAACCACTTCTACTCACGATTTGAGATACAGAACGACACACCTGCACAGAAACTACTCACATCTCCAAATGACCAGGTACTCTGTCTCTCTCCAGTCGACTTAAGGAAGACCCTATCCAGGATTAACCCACGAAAGGCTGCGGGCCCTGACAACATACCTGGACGTGTACTGAAAGACTGTGATGCACAGCTGACGGATGTCCTAACAGACATCTTCAACATCTCGCTGAGCCAGGCAGTTGTCCCCACGTGTCTCAAATCCACCTCCATAATTCCAGTACCAAAGAAGTCACCTGTGTCCTGTCTGAATGACTATCGTCCCATAGCACTGACCCCAATCATGATGAAGTGCTTTGAGAGGTTAGTCATGCAGCACATCAAGTCCAGTCTCCCAAACACGCTGGACCCACTCCAGTTTGCATACCATCCAAACTGTTCCACGGACGATGCAATATTCACCACTCTCCACTTAGCTCTTACCCATCTGGAACAGAAAGACTCTTATGTAAGAATGCTGTTCATTGACTTCAGCTCAGCATTCAACACAATAATCCCACAACAGCTCATCCACAAACTAAACCTGCTGGGCCTTAACACCTCCCTCTGTAATTGGATCCTGGACTTTTTAACTGCAAGACCTCAGTCAGTCCGTGTCGGCCGCAACATCTCCAGCAATACCACACTGAGCACAGGTGCCCCACAAGGCTGTGTGCTCAGCCCGCTGATCTTCACGCTGCTGACCCACGACTGCACTGCCAAGTCCAGCTCCAACCACATCATCAAGTTTGCTGATGACACAACTGTGGTAGGCCTCATCAGCAACAACGATGAAACGCACTACAGAGAGGAAGTGGCACAGCTGGCTGAATGGTGTGGTGCTAACAACCTGTCCCTCAATGTGGAGAGTTGGCAGCACTAAATTCCTGGGAGTGCACATCACAGAGGATCTCACCTGGACCACCAACGTCACGTCACTCAACAAGAAGGGACAACAGCGCCTCCACTTTCTCCGCCGACTGAAAAGGGCAAGTCTCCCTCTACCCATCCTCACCACTTTTTACAGGGGCACCATTGAGAGTGTGCTGACCACCTGCATCACTGTCTGGTATGGGAACTGCAGTGCTGCTGACCGCAAAACCCTACAACGGACAGTGAACACTGTCGCAAAGATCATCGGTGCCCCTCTCCCCTCCATCCTGGACATTTTCCTTTCACGATGCTCCAACAAGGCCACCAGCATCGTGAAGGACCCCACCCACCCCTCTCACAACCTCTTCCAGCTCCTGCCATCAGGTAGAAGGTACAGGAGCATCAGAGCTCGCTCTGTCAGATTGCTCAACAGCTTTTTTCCCCAGGCTGTGAGAGCTCTTAACTCCAATCCCCCTGTCCCCCTTTGAAACCATGAACACCTCAGCCCTCCCACCCCCCAACTCATTAAAAACTGTTGACAATTTTACTAAGTGCAATTCTGAATGTGCTACACACAGGTGAGTGGGCTATACAAACCACCTGTAGTAACACACTCATCCCACTATATGCACACTAGACACTTTCTACAAACACTCCCTACCACAAAGACTCTTAAGAAAATATATGTCTACTTGAACATTGCACTACAAAATAATACATGTTTACTTGAGCATTGCACTACAAAATCTTTTTGCACTATGCACTGTCTCCCACAAAATCTCTCTTCTGCACAATAATTTAATGTACAAAATATATATTTTTCTGCACAATTTCATGTACATATATCTCTTTCACACAATTTCATGTACAGTATTTATGTAAAGTTCTTGTACAGTCTCAGTTTGTGTATGGGTGGTCAACTAGGTATAGCAGTTATAGTATTTTTAGTATATGTATAGTAAGATAGTTTACTGTTGTATAAGCTCTATTGTTTTTCCTATACTTGCATTGTTGTATGTTTATCTTAGGTTTAACTAGTATGTAGCACCGTGGTTCTGCGAGACACGACATTTCGTTCCACTATATGTCCACACATGTAGCAGAATGACAATAAAGCTCGACTTGACTTGACTTGATTATTATATTAATTCAATAAACTGAAATTCAATTAATACATTAATTTAATTTATTATAAATTGTTATTATTATTATTATTATTATTATTATTATTTAAATTCAATAAAAATAAATAGAATATTTTTAAATTGTCTCCAGACACACACACAAACGCACGCACACACGCACACATTAGTTTATTATTTAATACATTAATTATATTTATTATTAATTATATTATTATTATTAAAAATTATGTAATTAAATGGCAGTGGAAAAGGCTAGGTGAGGGGGAGAGACTTGCAGAAAGGAAGAAAGAGCTGTAGGAAAAGGAACAGAGATGGATGGCAAGATTACTCTGAGGATCAGAGACGATGGTATAGACTGAGCTGATTTCTGCACAGCAGCCCGTATCAAATCTGTGAGAATCTTCAAAATAGATGAGTCATGAATCGAACTGGGCTGTGTGGATTCACAAAGTGCTGATCGTCTCTGATCAGAGGCAGCAACACTTCAAACCAGACGCCGAGAGAGAAAAGTGACATTAAGATTCCTCAAACTGTGCTTGAGTGGGACAAACGAAACCGGGACGAATTTGGAAATGGCAGCGCGAAAGCTGTGATTTAAAAAATGACTAATAAAAAGGGTTCGGCGGCGAGTGCCGGGCTCAGAACAGTCCAATTAAAACTGCGCGAGGAGCGGCAGAACAAACGCAGCTCGTCCTGCAGGGTAGCAGCCAATTAAATGCGTCTGATCAAACGGCATGGGCTGCAGTGAGATCATCCTCTCTGGCGCTTGGCAGTGCTAACGAGTTCCTGCGCCCAGAGTTTGGAGGAGGAAGGGTCACGCCGCGAACTCTGGAAGCGAAGGATGAGATTAAAGATGAGAAGAGGTGAAGAAAGAAAGGCAAACTGACAGAGATAAGAATACTGTCTACTTAGGCTTCTACCTTCTAATAAAGCACTGATTTAGGCCATTCTTCATAGGCAGCAACTCAATTGCAGCTCCTCACACAAGAGACCCAACTCCCAACTGACTACAATTAAGTTTTCCATTAGCATGTTGCTAACAGCACAACACTCTAATAGCAGGGTTCGTACACATTTTTACCAATAAATTTCCATGACTTTTCCATGACTTTTGAGACAATATTCATGACCTAATGTTCCATTATTTTACAATAAGAATAAAAATCTGTTCAAATTATCATAGCATATGTTAACTAAAATTAATGACTATTAATGCTATTGTTTGCTTTCTGGTTTTAGTAATAAATACAAGCTGCAACTGCGCCAGACGTGAAGGTCCTTGCACGATCCGAAATCCAAAATTTTCATATGCGTTTTTTTCATTTTTTTTCCGTATTTGTCATCCTTTCCTATCAAAATGCATGCTACGGATGTGAAAACGCAGAAAATCTAACCTGATCCAAATTTTTTTTTATGACTGACGAAAGTTTCGGAGGCAGTGTGTAAACGTGATTGACATGGTTTTTTTTCTCCATTCTGTCACCGATGCGAGTTTTGGTTCCTTGCCGCTGTCGCCTCTGGCTTGCTTAGTTGGGGACACTTAATTTCCAGCGATATCGTCGACTTGATTGCACAGATACTATTTAAACTGAACTGAACTGGACGATGACCACTGAATTCAATAATGAAATGCCTTTAACTGAAAATTGAGTGTTTAATCTTGTCACTTTACATTTTATTGACACACTATTTCCCTATTTTGAAATTGGAAAGTTGCTTTGACACAATCTGTATTGTTAAAAGCGCTATATAAATAAAGGTGACTTGACAGCGTGAGGTCATATTTATTTATTTTTTTTACCGTGCGAAAATTTCGGACCAGTGTGCAATGACCTTTACTCCACACAGAGAACATTTCGCATTACCAAATATTATCATTTATTTAACTCAGTTAAATGCAGGACCTGAATTTCGTTTTGGAAACTTTTCTCTTTCGCAACTGTTTACATTCACTTAAGAAAAAAACAACAATGCTTATGAGGATACTCATTTTAACGTCATTTTGTGTGTATTTTTGCCGCTGAAACGCAACAAACTGCGCAAATTAAGCCACTTAATTTTGTTTAGAGCCCTGTATTTCAGCCCAAGCTCGACGGGCCCCGAGTTCTTTACGACTTCGGGAGAATTTTCATGTTATACCTCAGACGCGGGCCGGGCATCGGACTTGTTTTAGGCTTCCTCCTTATTTTTATATTTTAGATATCCATCAATTATTATGGTGATGAAAAGGATTTGCCACGCTGGTGGAAACAACACGATGCTACCTCGACTGTCAAGAGCGGCTCGGACAGTGTTTAGTGTCCAGCAGCAGCGAGTACTGGAAGAGTTCCGCGTTAAAGCGCACGCAATAAAGCTTGCCGCAAAACCCCAGCAAGTAATTACCGTGATGAATGTGTCGGGGCAAGGGGAAATAAAACATTCGCTGAGTTTCGGTTCATTTTTGTGACGCAGAAAGCGCATCCTGTTAGTTTTCTAAAAAAAAAAAAAAAAAAAAAAAAATCACAACGTATGCTGATATTGTGAGTGCACACAAATAAAAGTAGACCCTTAACAGTCCCGACTATTATTATTATGAATTACTCTTACCTTTATGAGCAAAAATGATGGTTGTATCTACTGTTATAAGAAAAAATGCAAGTGATCGCTCTGGCGACTCCAAGTCCTGCAGAACGCGCTTTAGCTTCCACTCTCCGCACAAACGATTGGATACGCGCCTAGCACAAACGTAAACTAACATTGTGATATGCTTTAAGTATTTTATATGTAGATTTTATTTTAGTCAAGTGGTGCTGATTTTAGAAGGCTAAATTGATCAAACATATAGGCTAACTCACTGTCTGCAGCTGGCCACTTGGTCGTTAGGCTACTTTAAAAACAAAAACTTGAATTTAACAAACAAAAAAAAATGTTCCAAACATAAATTAACTTAATAAATAAACGAAAATAAATATAACCACTTTGCCATTAAAAACGAAACTGAACTTTTTTAATGGCTCCAACAGCAGCTGTGTAATTGGGAAGAGAGAGAGAGAGAAAAGACACGGCTCCAGTCTGACTCGGGCCAGTAATTCTGATAAGCTGTTGGACAAGGGCCTGACTAGGTCATATGTTTGAGGTCCATACAAGGTTCTACTGAGCTTGTTTGGTACCAAACTCAATTTGGTACTCGCAAGGCGGCTTTATACGCGCGCCCTTTGGACGTGACTGAGCGCACAGGCATGCAAATAAATAATACATTTTTGTGACGATGCAACAATGACTCCATTAGGCAAGTGACAATTCTGCCAACTGTACCAAAACGCAAGCGAAAGTCTTGTATCGCAGCGTGCAGCAGCTCTTTAGTGCATCAGATGCGCTGATGTGAAGCCATTTTAAGATAAAGTCAAAGAAAGAAGACGCGGTACAGCTGAATCACTCACGCTGTTTTCAAATGACTGATCTGATATTCTGTGTGGATTTATTTACTCATCAAACCTACATGCTATAGGCTATTGAATAAATGTGTGAATATCCATTTTAAAGTTGAAAGCTGCGGGAATGAGTAAAACTATGCGATATATGCGCAACCCCGCACCGAAATTCAGGACCTGATTAAACACAATTATATTATACAGAGATTTGTGAAATAGATTTCCATGATTTTTCCAAAACTTTCTGGGTTAATTTATTTTTCCAAAACTTTTCCAGGGATGGAAATTGCTGTTTTAAAATTCCATGACTTTTCCAGGTTTTTCATGACCGTACGAACCCTGTAATAGGCAAAAAATACATAGCACACACAATTATGAGGTAAAATAGTGCACTTGTAACCTAGGCCTAACTGCTTTGCATCAATTTTATCCATCCACAAAAGATGACATGAGTTTCCTGCTAACTAAGCTAAGCTCACAGCACAACACTCTAATAAGCATCAAAATACATAGTGCACACAGCTATTAGCTTAAACAGTGCACTTGTAACCTAATTTTATAAATCCACAACAGATTACGTGAATTTTTCACTAACATGTTGCTAAGCTAACAACACAACACTCTAATAAGCATAGAAATACACAGTAAACAAACATATTAGGTAAAATGTGCACAGCACAACACTAATAAGCATCAAACTACATAACACACACCACTATTAGCTTAAATAGTGCACTTACAGCCTTAAACCTTACTAACAGATTACATGAGTTTTTCGCTAACATGTTGCTAAGCTAACAGCACAACACTCTGATAAGCTTAGAAATACCTAGTAAACAAACATATTAGGTAAAATATTATACTTGTAACCCTAAACCTAGCATCTTTATCAGTTTCATCAATCCACAACAGATTGCAAGAGTTTTTTGGTTAACAGGTTGCTAAGATAACATCACAGCACTCTGCTAAGCATAAAAATGCATAAATATTAGCTAAAATAGTGCATCGTAACCCTATGCCAAACTACTTTGCATCAATTTTATCCATCCACAAAAGATGACATGGGTTTCCTGCTAACTAAGCTAAGCTAACAGCACAACACTCTAATAAGCATCAAAATACATAGCAAATACAATTATGTGGTAAAACAGTGCACTTGCGGCCTTAAACCTAACTAAGAGATTACAAGAGTTTTTAGCTAACGTTGCTAAGTTAACAGTACAACACTAATAAGCTTAAAAATACCTACAAAAACATATTAGGTAAAATAGTGCTCTTGTAACTCTAAACCTAGCATTTTTCTCAGTTATATCAATCCATTCATTTGCTATCTTGTATGGACTTTTTTTCCCCCACTGAGCCTGACACTATGCATTCTGGGATCGCCTTATCCACAAAATATAGCCTGCGCTACTGCTAAAACTAGGCAACTTTTACAAAAGCACTCACATCTGGAGTTAGCCTATGATGCAGTCTAAAAAACAGAAGGTATTGGAAAAGAGCTAATGTTTTGGAAAGGTGGTCTGACACCTTTGGATTTCGGGTTGCACGATGCCAAACCCCATGGCTGTGCGATCCAGCGTTCCCGCTCTGATCTTTTGTTGGCCAGCACTCTGAACCCAGCGCTCTCACAGCATGACCAGGGGCAAGCTAAGGCCAGACACACCTGAATGTGTAAAGAAGCGTGCGAGCGTCTAACACCTCGCAGGAAGCGAGCAGATGGCGAAACCTGGGCTGCTGTTGGAGTTGGATTCTATGAAGTGCTAGCTCTGGGTCGCTGGTGGACAAAACTGCCAAGAAGGGCTGAAAGCCAGGGTCAGAATGAAAAGAAAAACAACGAGGCTACAAGAGAAGAAAGCGGAGGAGGCTGCAGGTGTCTTCGCCTCGGTTTTCTCCAAGACTCCTCCAAGGACTCTCAGAGGACTCTGCGACACGGTGGAAAAGCAGATGGCACATCTTAAGCATTCTGCTCACCGCTCTTGTGGGCAGCCAGAAGGCAGCTAAAAACAAACCTAAGCCCCTGGAAAGAGCACCGGCAGATTTACAGCAAAGCCTTCTTGTGTTTTCTCTGCCGCAGGCGGGTGGACACACCCTGAAGACGGCAAGGTGACTGGGTACTTAATGAAGTCACCATCTTCAGAAGTTGGCCAGGGACAAAATGAAAGAAGAGTCCGCTGGAGACCACAAATTGCAGCTGCAATGGTGGACAGTTTAATTGATTTTGATTGATGTCCACGCAGACGTTCTGGAGCAGAGGCGCTCTCCTCTGGGAGCGCACGGACACATGTGTCGTCCTTTGTACGAGTGTGTGTGGGGCTTGCTCTTCTGATAAGGTTCGATGTAAATGTGGGCCCACAACAGATGGGGATAAGAGAGTGAAGGGGGGAGCAGCCGTTTTTTTCCCCCTAGAGCTACCGCCTGTGTTCCTTCCTGAGCCGCATGGGTCTTGCCAAAGCCAGGATTTTCATGTAAAACTGGGCTGCCTACAAAAACCCTCGGCTTGGGTTCGGGCCCAGGAAGAAGCCTGCAAGCTGCCTGCTCCAGCGCTCTGCACTGACAAGGCAGATGGCTAGACCTCAGCGCATGGGGAACAAACAGATAACTCGATGCTGAGGACGACAGAGGTTCTGCGATTGGCTAGGACAGATTTAGAGTTTTTGCGACAGTAAGATTGAGTCACATTCAAGTTAACCAGAGAACGTTGGTCAGTTTCTTCAAGGGTTTGCTGAAATGGTCCTGTAGGGCAGTGTTTCTCAACTCCAGTCTTGGGGACCCACCTCCCAGAATGTTTTAGATGCCTCACTAATTAAAACATCTGATTGAACTCATCAGTTTAAATGGATACGTATCTAAAACATTCTGGAAGGTTGGTCTTGAGGACTGGAAGAGGATACAAACTTAAAGCAAGGGGATCCAATTAAACACATCAAAACCAACTACTCAAGGTCTTCAGGATCACTACACTCTTGGAGAAAAAGGTACAAAAGCCAATAGTGGAATGGTACCCTAATAAAAGGTATTAATATGTACCGTTTAGATACAAATATATATCTTTAAGGTACTAATATGCACCTTTTGGGGGTAAGTAAGGTTAAAGGGTATACCTGTTAAAAGGGTACCACTGCAGTGACAGATTTTGAAGTTGTAGAAACTTCCAGGCAGATGAACTTTACAGGACAGTTGCCCTCTAGGGACAGGAATGGAAACCACTGACTTTAAGGGTTAGTTCGCAAAAAAATTGTCGACCCACATGACTTTATTCTTACCTCTAATGATTGACAGCTTAGCTTGGACACTGATTTCGCCTTCGCTGTTCTCCGCCACACACTCATAGATGTTCTCATCTCGAGGCGCCCGGAGAGGCTGGATCCTTAGTACGGCCCCAGCACCTTCATCAAACTCTATTGTCTGTGTGAGAGGAAAGAGAGTGTGTCTGTATATTACACTGAAATGGTAAAATGTCATTAACAGTTACCTGGTTGTTAAAAATCTGGCCTGAAGACACAACGCCTGTGAATTCAATCCTAGAATTGAGAGTTACCCATCCCAAGTGTCTCGAGAGCGAGGCACTTAATTCCTAGTTATCTAGGGGGAACGGTCTTGGTAAATGTCATGTAACTTCCCTGCTGCAAAAGTTTTGGATTGATCAACAAGCATCCCCAACTTTTGACCCTTAACCCTAATCCTTCTTATGTTTACATCAATTAATTCTGATAAAAAAATTGTTGTGCTCCTATTTTAAGGCGCCAAAATGTCCTGCAACGTCTAGATGTTGCTGTGAGCTCAAATTATGCAAGAGAGTTAATTAGGCTCCTGCGGTGCTTTCGCATTTGATGTCATTGTAGCGAAACAGTCGCTAGAATCAATAGGGAATGACAAAGAGGAACAAGGCTCTTTGTAAGCCAGTGGCAAAACTCTCTTTTGTTGTTTGGGGGGTGAGTTTTCAAGGCTACGATAATGAGACGCAGCCCAGTGATGGCACACTGTCCTAAGTGTGTGCAGATCAATATAAAAGCAAAGCCTTCAGGGGAAACTAATTCATTCAAAGCTCTCACGAAATGACTTTTAAATGCAACCAAGATGATAATTTGAGCATACTCTTGGGTTCACCCCGACGAGTGAATTGGATCCACCAACGTATTTTTGTGTTGATCTTTTTTTTTGAGGGAAGTTTTTCATCTTTGTCGAATAGTGACAGGATGGTTAAATGCGAAGCTAGTTTTAATTAAGATACACTAAACATTGATCAACACTACAGCTGCCAGCTGTGTTACGACAAAAGCACACAGCAAACAAGAAAGGAATATAAGACACAGGCTAAAACCCACAGAAGCTAGGATATGTACGCTACGTACACTTGAGATTGAACCGAAAAACAGTTCCAGATGGCATTTTGTGAGAAATACCACAGAAACAGCTGATTATTCAACTGATATATTGAATACATCCTAGCATGCTAAGTCTCACCTCGATGCGTTGAGAGTTCACCCTCTTTCCTTTCTTATTCCAGGTTACTCTTGGCTTGGGGTCACCTGTGGCTTGGCATACGAAGGATACGACACCTCCGGAGACGCCGATCATGTCGACAGGTACTTTTGTGAACCTGGGTGGAGCTAAAGAAAAAGAAAATTTACGATTATAATTTAGCTGTTTTGGCACCAAAACAAAATGTCAGTCTGGTCAAAAGAGTCAAGAAAGAGATAATGACAGCCGATATCACTTCCTGTTCACACTGGAAATGCAAAGTCCAGTTAAACGCATTGCATTGTGGGAAAATAGCCTCTTGCAGTGTTTTTTGCGCATTTTGGTATTCTCACACCGGCAGGAATTGAAGGTGGGGATTGTGAATGAACAGCACTCTCTCTGCCTTCGATACCATGACTGAGGTGCCCTTGAGCAAGGCACCGAACCCCCAATTGTTCCCCGGGCGCTGGAGCAATGGCTGCCCACTCCGGGTGTGTGTTCACGGTGTGTGTGTGCATTTGTTCACTATTCACCATACTTGACAATACGTCACGACTTTCACTTTCACTTTACATTCAACGTAGACATAAAATGTTCATTATATACTGCAGAAATAGTAAGAGTAAGAGTAGCAAGCTATAGTGAACTGTGAGTGCAAGTAAAGTGAAGCTAACCCAATTCGTCACAAGGCCACTGTAACAGCAAATCAATTAAATTAAATTACCTTGTGATTGAACACCCACCCACACACACGCAATTTAACAGTTACTCGCAGCGCATTCGACCATAAAACAGCGAGTGAGGGGACTACGACTGGAGTGGGCTAGTGACCTGTTCTGCTATGATAGAGATGTCGACAAGAAACGGGGGCCGCCGTGCGTCAGCGCAAATGGAAAGTGGCTGTTTTTCAGCACGCTGGTAATTACACCACAGACAACGTGCACGTCGACACCACTCTGAATAATTTATTGGCCAATGAATAATAAAGTACCTGCGACTCTGCCTTGATTTGAAAGCCCCTTGTCAGGTGAAGCATCCAAAACCCTACGCACGTTTCCTGTAAGACATGCCAGCTGTAAGCTAACAACATGCAGGACTGACAGTCGCTGACGATAGATCGTGACCTAGCTATTCCAGCTTCTGGAGAGCAGGAGCTGTCATCTTTTTTTTTCTACCATTATTGCTTGTTCTTTGTGGATTACACTAGTTTTGGAAAATAAGAAATTGTCTTTTTTTTTTTTCCTCAGAACCCGGCACAGTTTGTTCTCGGCTCATCAAATTATCATGCTGTCTACCTCAACTCTTCTCGGTGGGCCTCCGCTGGCGCATGCTTTTTTCTCTCCGCAGGGCAGTAGGTCAAGCTTGACACAACAAGACATGAGAAGAGGCTCTCTAGGGGGAACATGCTAAAATCCAGAAAGCGCACAGATATGAGATGATGATCAAACGGTCAGGCAAGCACGGCAAATTAATTATTAATCGCCCGTGGGCAGGCAGGCAGGCGAGCCCCTGAATCTCCGGGTGCGGATAAACACACTTGAAGCGAAGTTCCAGAGAGTGCAGAGGATGAAGCCCGAGGACTTTCTGCTTCATTCTGAAGTCATGAAAGCTCAACTTTCATAACACAAAGGCACACAGGTTCGCCACTTTAGTTAGTATGAGTCATAATTGTTTGGTAGAGGAAAAACAAGACATCAAAAACACCATGGTTCTTTGAACCGTGAGCCCGGTGGAACAGCTCTAGTGAGATTTTCAGCATGTCCTTCTGTAGGAGACGGACACTGACATTTCAGGAAAAAAAATAAATAAATAAAATAATTAATCATTTTATTTGAATTAATTTTATTATTCTAATTTTAAAGGATTTTCTGCATTGTGACATTGTTTTCATGACATTTCCCTACCATTATAGTATCATAAGAAAGGAGAATCACTATTGAGAATTATACAATAATTGCACAAACAACCTCAGAAGTAAAACATCTGTACAAGAATACAGTATTTTTATTTATTTATTTTCTTGGGAGGTGGGAGAATTGGCTGAATTTTTATAAAAAAATAATAATAAAAAAGATTTTGGGGAAATTAAAATTGACTCCTATATTGTGATATTATAGAAATAATAAAAAGTAAATGAAATAATAAAAAGAAAAAATGTTATATAATAATAATATAGAAATAATAATAAAATATAAATACAATAATTACATTTGTAAAAAACTGCATAAAATGTAAAAGATTATATAAAAAAATTAAAATAACATTTCTGAAATAATTAATAAAATATTTAACTAAATAAAAAAATTGTCAAAAGGATCTGTGCTGTCTTGAGAAATCCTGGGAAAAAAGTTTGAAGTAGTTTTAAAATCTTGAAGTTTGAATGTTTCACGTTAGAAATAGATAATTTTTAAATAATAAAAAGTAAATATGTGTGTGTGTGTGTGTGTGTGTGTGTGTGTGTGTGTGTGTGTGTGTGTGTGTGTGTGTGTGTGTGTGTGTGTGTGTGTATGTATGTATGTATGTATGTATGTATGTATGTATATATATATATATATATATATATATATATATATATATATATATATATATATATATATATATATATATATATATATATATATATATATATATATATATATATATATATATATATATACACACACACTAGTGCTGTCAATCGATTAAAAAATTTAATCGCATTAATCACAGTCATGGACTGTGATTAATCATGATTAATCGCACATTTAAAATACTAGGATTTACCTGTAAATGTGTTTAAATGAAATGCATGACAAACTAGTTTAAGGAAACAGAACCTT
The DNA here is from genome assembly GCA_039654775.1 of Spinibarbus caldwelli. Classification (NCBI taxonomy): domain Eukaryota; kingdom Metazoa; phylum Chordata; class Actinopteri; order Cypriniformes; family Cyprinidae; genus Spinibarbus; species Spinibarbus caldwelli. The sequence goes on from CM077230.1 coordinate 2,750,110, forward strand.
TCACACTTCCGCCAGGTATGAGACAGAATCCTTATTATTCTTTTATCATTATTCATTTGTTTTTATTCAACCATTATCAGTCTTTATACTGGTAATAAAACGTTTACCAAGCCACATCTCTTCAATCCCAGTTTACATTTACCCAACTATTATCAAAAGTATTTCTAAATGAATACAACAAAACATTTTCTTGCGACCTTACGTGAAGTATTATGACAAAATGCATTAAGAAGAAGAATTGGACCTGTTCTGCAGGTGCATTAGAGCTAATATTAGCATCGTGCTACATAAGACAATTTATGAGATTAATAGTACACTTTTACTCAGAACTCACTTTAAACCACCATCGAGTGTTTGTAATAACTTCCTTTTGCGATCACATGTGGAATTTGGTCGTTTATTGTTGTTAAAATATGCTCTTTATAGCCTTTTATATCGCTGCACAAATTAGCATTTCAGATGTACACATTCATCTCAAGAAAATCACATACAAATCATATCCTATCGTAATCGTGTGTTTATTATCATATATAATCTATAGTGGCTGTTGTCATGTTTATTTCTGCTGTGTAAAAGCCTTAACATGTGCTCTGGCTGAAACTCACGTTGTTTGTGATGTTAAGACCGTCTCTCTGTTCTTAAGTTGCCAGGGATACATTCCAAGTATAATACACATTAGTAAACGCATCTATTTTAATATTTACTTGTCTATATACACTTTGGACGGCCGCGGTACATTATAAAAATAGCCCAAAAAAACGCAACCCGCGGTTCTATAATTTTTCCCGCGACTGTATTTTCAAAATAGCACACTTGTGCCGCTACCCTGGCAACACTGGTTCACTGTACCCTTATCACACACTGATAGATAACCTTCTGCGCTGCGATGACGGGAAGAAGTTGGGGTCAAGCATTATCACATGATTAATCTGCGTTAAAAAAATATTAACGCGTTAAAAATTTTAGATTAATCGCATGCGTTAACGCGTTAACGTTGACACCCCTAATATATATATATATATATATATATATATATATATATATATATATATATATATATATATATATACACATACACACACACACAGAAACAATAACAAATATATATATATATTAATAATGTTTGTAAGAATTTTATAAAATATTAAACATAATAAAAATTTATTTATTATGTTAAATAATGAATAAAATATTTGACGTTAATAAAAATACAAAAATAGATGTGCAGTGACAAATCAATTACAGATTGGGCAAAAGCATGATGTTAAGGACATGCATTTTTTCCTTGTAGGTCTGTATGAATAATCATGAAAATAATCTTTGCAATTTAACTTCACAGTATAGAATCAGAAAGTATGATATATGTATGACAGAACATGCACTTATCTACTACTGGCATAAAAGATAGATCTAAATTGCTCACTCTTTCGGCCCTGGCTTTGCATCTTCACACTGTAAACACTAAACTGAATGACCAAAGCAAGCAAAAGGCCAAAAGTCCTCAATCAATCATTCAAACAAGAGTCGAAGAGTTGAGAAGGGCTAAAATGTGAAGGGTTACAGATTGACTTCAAGACGAAGGACAGAAAAACCAGCTGTCAGTGATGGATTGAGGTTATAGTTTTACCTCTGTGGTGTACTGTATATGTAGCCCGAGGTCACACATTCCCGCCAGCAGCGTGTCGCTACTTCACCCGTGACCACCAGCAGCCACACACACAATGGCCTGCAGTGCACTCGTACATGGATTTTCTGACAGCTGCATCTGACGAGAGCTTGCGAGTGTAATAGAGAAGCTTTGACGAGCCGCGCTACTTCACGAGACAAAGAGGATCACTCATGCAATTAACCTTTCCACTCGCCGACACTCACTTCTGCAGGTGTTTACAGTACACACGACACTATGAAGGAGAAACAATACCAAATTAACATGCTTTTCATTTACCTGATGGCACAAACAAGCACAGATGTGCCGAACAAATGGCGAGTATATGAATATGGTATAATAAAGCAATAACTGATGCCCGGTTACAGGTGTGTGTACCAACTATATGAGGACAACAAAAGTGGCTCATTTAAAGCTGTAATTATTTCTATTAGGGCTGCATCACTATCAAAATTCGGTTAGATATGACAAACTTATTATTTGTTTTTTAAAACACAAAAATAAGTAATAATTATCCAATAAAACAGTATATTAAAACTAAAATATTTATAATAGATAATTGAATTAATTATAATGGAGTAGGCAACATTTTACTTAAATCTGTACTTTTTTCATTTAAAAAAAACTCAACATTATAAAATAATGATAATAAATGAATATTATTATATTAATTACAATACTGATACACACATATGCAAAAAAAATATATATAATAAAATAATAAAATAGCAGGTAACCTTTTTAAAAATATATTAAAACAAAATATCAATATTTTACATATATTTAATATAGCTAAAAGTGTTTTTTGGTATTTTTTTTAAATATCTGCCACATTGATTTATTGATTCATTTATTTTTAGGAAAAGAGGATAGATGTTAAATATCTACCAAAACATGAAAATAAACAATACTAATACTATGTATACATATATTATTAATATTCATCTTATGGCAGATATGTTATCAATAATTTATCATAACTGAAGGAAAAAAACACACTTGACTTTCTCCACACGCATTATTCTTTTTTAGACTGTTTTTCTCTCATTAACAGCTGCAGGACTTTCGAAACGCTTCCAATAACATGTTTCTGGAGCCTCCATTTGGAGAGACTCCTATAATGGGAGGCTTGGGGTGACAGACGTGGTTAGATGACTAACACCATAATCAACGGAGAGAAAAAAAAAAAAAACCTTTCGGGGCTTATATTAAAAAAAAAAGAGCTCCATTATGCTGAGAATTAGAAAAATGCAGGCGCAAAAAAATGGCAGCCCATCAGTGGCGTTTAGGAAAGGGGTGAGAGCATCACTTGTCGCCCATCTTGTTTTAAAATAGCCACCTTTCAACCGCTGATTGAGGCTTATCTGAAAGGGTAAAGAGGAACATTTTGATATCACGCGCACTTTAGCTCTGAAAGAGCCAATTACGGGGGATCCCGGTGCCGGATAATGTCCTGAGTGGCTGTAATTTGAGAAATCAATGTGAGCAACATGTTCAGGTAAACATCTGCAACGTTTACGCTCTAAACCAACATCTACATACAAGTCAAGCACCTGCTCTTATGATAACAAGGGGTTTTGAGCACGATCGTATACACCAACGATGGTCCTTGCCATCATCTTCATATTTACAGCAACCTCAAAACGACAAAAGAGGGACTTGTAGAGGGATAGTTCACACAAAAATGAACATTTTCTGTTAATTTACTCACCCTCAGGCCATGCAAGATGACTGTGAAACAATAAAGAAGATTTTTAACTGACTCTTTCAGGCCAGTTTGATTCAATGAACTGGTTCAATTCACTAGTTTGTTTACATAATCATGCAATGACAATGTATACAAAATGATGTCATATAATGTCAATAATGATGTGAAATGTGGATGTTTTACATGTCTAAAGCACATAAAGAGAATCAACTAGTCTTCATCAACTCACCTTTATACATAAACAATGAGAAATCATAAAACGTTCATTTGGCCCCTTCATTCAAGTGTTCGGTTCACGCATATCAGCGGCTCATCGGTCCGAGTTGAACTGTTTCCTCAGTTCACTGACTGTTGGATAGAATCAGACATGATGGTATTTTTTTGGCTCATTTCGAGTCAGAGTGAGTGTCAGGTGTCTGAAAGTGAGTTTTGATTGAGTAATTTGTACATCTGTGCTGATCGAGCCACGAACTGTTTCAGACGATTCAGTCCTAACTGGTGAACTGGTTCATCTAGTTCACCAAAAAGAATTGGTTCAAAAGAAGCATGATTCGTTTGTGAACCGGACATCAGTCCGGACCGTTTGCCGAGGCTCTGGATTCCAGGTAAAATGTTGTAAATAATGCTCAGTTTCTTGCACAGACTGATCGTTTCACTTCATAAGACCAACATATCGTCAGGAGCCACGAGGATTAATTTTGTGTTGCCTGCATGTTCTTTTTTGATTCTCAAAGTGCTGGTACCCATTGACTTGCATTTTATGAATCATCAAGGAGCACCGTTTCAGCTAAAATCTGCCTTACTGTTCTACTGAACTAAAAAAAAAAAAAAAAAACGCTACCTCCATCTTGGGTGGCTTGAGGGTGAGTAAATTAAAGGCAAATTTTCCTTTTTGGCTGAACGATTCCTTTAACCCTTAAATGCATACCTCAGGTTTTTAACGACCCAGGACGTCATTCACTGCTCTCTCCTCCCTCCTTCATTTTTTAAAGTTAAACATCAACTTTCTTAGTATTCCTCAATCTATTCATTATAAACAATATAACAAGAAAAAAATAATAAAATATAAAAGAATGTCTGTTTTTGTTTTTATTGTTTCATTCATAATTACCGCAGGTATAAAACAAAAGAATATCATCAGCAAAAATTGAACTGGTATGAATGGCTTTACTGCAGAGCAATTACTGTACGCAATGAAATTGAAATGTCACTGTTATTTGATGGTGGATGTGGTGAATAAGCTGCCAGCTATCAAAATATTGATTTTGAAGTCACTGAAAACGATAGTTTTGAGATTGCGAATATGAGCCAGCGTTCTGACGATGACAGTGATGGTAAAATCATCTGCTCAAATTGAACCCTTCTAAGCTTCAAAAGGTAACGAACTATGCTTTATTTTATTCTTTTGTAATTGTTCTTAAAATATCAGGAGAGTTTTTTTTTTTTTTTTTTTTGCTATTGCAGCAGTTGGATATATAGGTCCGGGTCGCTAAAGAGCCGAATATGTAATAATGATTGGCGAAACATTCATGCATTTAAGAGTTAACTAATGCACATTTGTGATGATAAAGCGAGTAGAAGAGAAAGCCCTGCGTGTGGGACAGAGGCGAGAGGAAAAGGACTGTCTCAGGTTTAGCTTCGGCTGCTTGAACACAGAGATTTGTGGCCGTGTGCTCGACTGGTTCTCATATGGTCTCAGCGGGCCTCGGCCTCATCCTCCCAATTTGACTTTTTCTCTCTCTCTGGCCACATGAAACCGACATGCCTATCAGTCAACAGATCTGACTTCTGACTGGGCCATTGCTATGGAAACACGCGGACCGGGCGTTTCTCTTTAGCTGGATAATCGACCGCTGTGAGCAGGAACGATAAAAGGACAGAAAAATTATTTATATCTAGTTATATGGGATAATGCAAATCATAACTCAAAAATACAGTTGTGGAGCATCTGTGAGCAACTAAATCAATTCAGAAGAGATTTATAAACAGATGGCGGTAAAGGTCATATGTGGTTTTTGTGCAGATGTTTTCGTGAGGTCATGGTTAGCGCTAAGCGGGTCGCTTAGATCTTATACTGCAGAGCAGGACAACCACATTTGGGCAAAACTCACCGGTGTCTATGATAAAATGATTTTTCAGGCTTGAAAATAAGTAAATAATTCATTAACATCTGAATTATTTCTCATAGGCCAAATGAGGTCAATTGTTTCGAAGAGTAAAAAAAAACAAAAACAAAATATATTCTTTTTCTTTTTTTAAATTAAAAATCACTATTAACATTAAATTATTAAAATTTAAAAAATAAGCAAAAACAAAAGTAAATAAATATTTAAAGTGATTATTATTAATTACATTCACTTACATTTGGGGGAAAAATAAAATTATTATTATTGTCAGCTAATCAGAATTTTAATAAAAAAAAAAAAAAATTAAAAAAAAAAAAATCTCTTAAACATCTCTATTTCTCCAAGACAATAATGAAAATTAAGTGGATAGAAATGGAGACATTAAGCTTTTCAGATTTTCTCCTAAATACTGTAAATAAATAAAAATATATAATAAAAATAAATAAATATTTTTTAACAAAAAAATTCTTTTAAGATAATGACTTGTTTTATTGGTGTAGTTTTTTTCTTCTAAGATTTGGTTTTCTAAAAATAAATCAAAATTTATAGTAGTAGTAATAGTAGTAGTAGTAGTAGTAGTAGTAGTATTATAATCATAAATTTCCCCAATTGTAAGTCACTTTGGATAAAAGCGTCTGCTAAATAAATAAATGTAAATGTAATAATTTATTATTATTATTGGCTCATCTGAATTAAACAACATTATTATTAATAATAATAATAATAATAATAATAATAATAAAAAACAAAGCTGAGTTTTCGCTAACATCTGACTTATTTCTTATAGACAGCAATGAGATTAAGTGGAGAGCAAATATGAAAATTGTTTCTCAAAAAAAAAAAAATCTAGGGTTACATATTAATAAAACTACAACAATAAAATAAATCATTATAAGCTTGTAATATATAATTATATAATTTTAGGATAAAAGCTCATAAATATACTCTTATGCATGCAAGCTATCAACAACAGGAAGTCACTGTGCTTATATCCTTCCCACAATCCTCCTGCCATATTACTAAAATTACCACTGATTATCATACTCCAAGCTGACCCCAATGAGCCGCTTGTTTCTGGATAAGAAAATCTTTAGCAGGTGCGGGGTGAGCAAGTCAAATTCTACAGAGAGCTTTAGGAAATTAAGTTTAACAATAAGGCCAATTTTGCAACGGCCGGGCCATTGAGACGAGGAGGAAATTGCAACAATCTAATGTGATTTGCAGTGTCCTCGGGCGATTGGTACTTGTTGACAGGCCTCGTAAAAATGGACACCTGCGATCGCTCGAGGGTTAAAGTCCTTGGAGTGGACGGCGCGGGCTGTGAGAATCTCAAATGAGCGTTTAGAGTCATTTACAAAGATTAGATCACGATAAAGCTGTACGAGACGGATATGAAGGGAAAAAATCCTAGCTGGATATACACTAAAACCCAAATGACGGTGAGTAAACATCTCACTATGGATGAGAAAAAGACAAACACAAACAGCATCATTATGTCAGTCAGGCTTGAATTGAACGGCTGACCGCTTTTAATTGTAGCGTGACATCAATTATTCAAATGAGAACAATAAACAAACTAAAACGAGCGCCACTAGATCAAATAAACAAACAAAATCATCAAATATTCGCTTCAGCACATGTAATATGTAATCAAAGACCACTTGGGTATCTGCAAACTGTTAATTCCTTCTCATACATTTTTCGAATTTGCTTACAAATTGATCGTGGAGTCAAAAAAGAAAGCGTCTTTTTAATCTATCGACGCAAGGGCTGATGGGACTTGAGTAAAGGGCTCAGCCGGTGATGTGGGATCACGAAGGTGACATGCAATAATCATTTGTGACATTCAGTAAATCCGAGCCTGCTAATCTGTTTCATGATTAATCTGGGCTGCCCAGGAAAGTGTGTGTGTGTGTGTGTGTGTCTTTATACAGCAGGTGGAGGTGACGTGATCCACAGAGGCGCCATCTGCTGGTCAAATTAACTATTGGAAGACTTTAAAGAGATGAAAATACTGTTATTTACTCACACTTGTGTTGTTCCGAACATGTTTGACATACATACTTCTATAGAACATAAAAGAAGATATTATGACGAATGTTCAAGCTGCTCTTTTCCATATAATGAAAGCATATTGTGATCAGCATATTGTGCTCCAAAAAAGTACCATAACATTAGTCCATACAACTTGTGCATCATATTACAAGTCTCCCAAACTCGTACGATAGATTTGAGTGAAAAATAAGGTCCTTTACATAGTAAATCTGAAATCTCGTTTGTACTTCCACATATTCAAACTTGACATGCATCTTTAATTATGACATTATTTATTTGCTTTAAAAAAGAAAAACATAATAAGTTTTGGCTTATTTTCCAAGTAAAGACTTGAAACATCTCACAAGTCATAGGGACAACGTTTATGATGCTTGACGTGAGAAATGGCAGAAATCTTCAAATTTAACATGGATTCTGGAACAACAACGTCTTTAATTACATCTTTAATACGCATATTGCATGCAAAGACTTGAAATACACTGCATCGAGTCATATGGACAACTTTTCCGATGCCTTTTTGTAGATTCTTGACCTTGGCATGCCCTGATCACAATTCTTGGAAAGGAGCAGCATGAACATTTGTTGAAACATCTCTTTTGGTGCTCTACGAAACAAACAAACAAACAAACAAACAAACAAACAAACAAACAAGTCTTATGGGTTTGGAACATTCGACTTGTGCACTATATTCCAAGTCTCCTAAAGTCTTACGATAGATTTGCGTGAGAAACAGGAAGAACATGAAGTCCTATCATTCAAAAATCTGTAATATATTAATTTGTAATTTTTCATTTTTAAACTTGACATGCAAGAAACTTGAATCACCAACGTTTTTAATTGCGGCACTACTTGCTATAATACATGAAATTTCTAAATATTTTGCATGGAAAGACTTTGCACAAATCATACGGACAACTTTTCTGGTGCCTTTTTGTAGATTCTTGAGCTTGACATGCCCTGGTCACAATTCTTGGAAAGGAGCAGCATGAACATTTGTCAAAATGTCACTTTTGGTGCTCTACAAAAGAAAAAAAGTCTTATGTTTATATGAAAGCCTATGTCTATAAAAGACTTGCACATTATAATCTAAGTCTCCTAAAGTCGTAAGATATATTTGCGTGAGAAACAGGAAGAAACTGAAATCTTTTTCTTCATAAATCTCTAATATGTACTTTTGCACATTCATACTTGACATGCAAGTAACTTGATGAATCAGTGTTTTTAATTATGATGTTATTTGCTGTAAAACTTCGGAAATTGTAACATTTTGCATACAAAAAAATAAAAATAAAAAATATGGACAGTCATACGGACAGGTTTCCTGGTGCTTTTTTGTTGTTACTTGACATTTACATGCCCTAGTAACAATTCTTGGAAAAGAGCAGCGTGAACATTTGTCGAAACATCTCTTTTGGTGCTCAACTCTAGAACTTCACGAGGGTGAAGGGATTTCTTTTTCGGTGAACTAGCCCTTTAACAAGCAACCTGAAAAAGCCTCTGCATGGTCTGCAGACGGATGCCGCCCCGAGCCATGAGCATCAGAGATTTACTTTGGCAATCGAGCTGCGTCAGGGAGGTTAAACCGCAGCACTGAACGAGGCAGGTAATGAGGGACATTCAGGCCTTTTAGCTGATAACTTTAAAGAGACAAGACGAAAGGGGGGGGTTCTTTCCTTCAGGGGTCTGAAATCTCTCACTTGGAAGCTTCAAAGGAAAAATAAATTATTGAAATCGCTCGCGTCACTTTCTGCCCGAGTCAATCAAAGCGGAGAGGAGCTGGCAAGGGTGCGGGCGGCACACGGACACTTAAGGAGATTGCTAAAGGCTACGGCACGCCACTTCCTGAAAAATCACGATATAGCGAGCGCTGCTCTGAGGAACGACAACAAACGAGCCTATGGCGGGATTCCTGATATAGCGACGGCCACAGGAAATCATTGTAAGCATACGGTCCGAACATAAACACTCGAAATGGAAGAATAACACAGGCTTGTGTTATTAAGCAATAATACTCTGAGGCTGCAGAAACACAAAGTGATTTTATGGCACTACGTGGGACCACAGTATTGTGCAGATTGCGGTGTACAGTTTCGACACGCGATATTTTGGTCTGGTCAGCGCGGCGCTGGACAGAGTGTCTGGAGGTTTTCAGAGGGGGTTAGAGAGGTTCAGATTGGGTGTTTTGTGGTCAGACGGAGGCACACCCAAGCTAAATTAACTGTTTTTAGAGCTTGTGCAATGGATTGTGGGAAAGCGGACCTTCATCTGACGCCTCATCCCAGACTGAAGGATATGAATTAAAGAGTGTGTGGTTGAAATAATGCTAATACATACAAATGTTTAAACACACTAGACTGAAATTATGTTTTTGGATGATCATAGAAAACATTTCTGGTCAAAAGTCTTGTTATTTTGAAGACAAATCTAAAAGCTTATTGTTATAAAGTGTTATTTTAAAGACAAATATTTTGAAGCTAAATTATAAGAGCTTTAATTTTAGCTATAAAAACAAATTTATTTTAATTTTTTTTTTTTTTTTTGGTCACTACACAATTTGTCTTAGTCAAAAATGTATTCATGCATTTAATTTTATATCATGTAATATTTTTACTATATAGTATTTTCTATATAATAAAGCAATTCTAAATTAATTATAAATAAAAAATAACATTTATAAACACATACATCTAGAAATATATAAACATATTTTCATTGAATATTAAATTGTATGTAATAAAATTCATTATAAAACAAAAGAATTAAATGTAAAGTTTACACAAATGTATGTTTAGTTTTTATTTCATTACAAAAAAATGATATATAAAATAATATTTACACACACACACACACACACGCGCATACACACACAAAAATACATACACACACAAAAATACATACACACACACACAGTATCTACACATACATACGCACACGCCAAGCTAAACCAGATCTAATGCTAGTATTTATTCATCTGACGCCAGCAAGTCCTAAAGTGAGGATGGAGACTGTGTGTGTGTGTGTGTGTGTGTGTGTGTGTGTGTGTGTGTGTGTGTGTGTGTGTGTGTGTGTGTGTGTGTGCGCGCGCACTCAGAAGCTAATCGTGTAAATGTAAAACTGCTGGACTTTCTGCACACACACACACACACACACACACACACACACACACACACACACACACACACACACACACACACACACACACACACAAACAAGCCCTCAGCTTTATTACCATAGGCCAGATTTATTCACAGCCCTTTTTTCTTTTTGATTAAAAATGTCTCCTCCACATGTTGATTTATGAGAGCATGAGCGAGCGAGAGGGAGGCGGTGAGGATGACATCATGCAGTTGGCAACCTCTTGCAGAGGTGACATCCACTCGCTCTGTGTGTGTGTGTGTCTAAGTAAAGGCCCGTGTGCGGTGCAGCTGTACGACACGACCACAAATCCACCTGGGTGGCATGTGTGGGCCGAACGGCGCCTTTAAAACAGGTGTTCATAAGAACAAAAACCATTTAAAGTCCATACGAAACAGATCACAACCCAATTTACATCCACAATTGGATGCTTTACTGAGAAATGAAAAACAAATGTGACAATTAATTTATCTATGCGATGCTACTAGCTTTATTAGAAACAGGCAGCGTTTTACAATTAGTAGCAGTGTAGCATGAAAACATGCTACTTTGCAGTTTTAATGTCATGTTATATTGCACACATAGCTTTAGCACCATGCTAGCCGATGCGATAATAGTACTATCCTAAAATTCCGTTAGGAAATCTGATTTCGTAGTTTCAATCGGTGAAAAAATTATTTGTAAATTTAAGTGTAGCTGTCACTTAATGCTAGTGCTAACACTTAGTATTTAAGTGTTAACTTCTTTCCCAAAAAAGTAGCTTGACTGTTTCCAGACTCTAATAAAAAGCATAATGAGATCTAATAGTGAATAGCTAAAACTGTTCATTTGAATGGATCTGTTAAAATAAGCTACTTTTATGTCTAATTTTAAGTTCAACTGGCCAAGTGCTAGTGCTAACTCCTTTCCCAAAAATATAGCTTGACTGATCTCATATGAAGCATCTAATATTAGACAGCTAAAAGTTAATTTAAACTTTCTTGACTAATTTAAAGTCAAGAAAGCTTCTTTTTATTTGTTACTTTAAGTGCAGCTGTTGCTAACTCCTAAGTTTTAGCTTCTAAAGGCTAACTCTTTTTTTTTTTTTTTTTCAAAAATATTAGCATAACATCTCACAATTCGCAGCAAACCTTCCCAAATTACTTTCAAAGCTTCTCCAACACTGAAAATGACAAGAACAACAACAAAATGTCCCCCGTTCAGCCGGCTGTGCTGTATGACAACCTGACGAGACAGTAATTAGCGATCAGAGCCTGTGAGAGTACAGCGGACGATATCGCAGCCAATCAGAGGGCGCCGTGCTGAGGGTTTTGGTGCCCAGGGGTTTGGGGGGGAGTGATTAGAGCTCTGGGACGATGTGCACTGCCTAGTAAACATCTGAATCACACAGAAGACAAACACACAGACACGCAGAGCAATTCTGAGGGCGTCACGGCACGAAAACAGAGTTGGATTGATAGTGAGAAATTATATATCCTACAGTCATAGGCGGTGCATAATAAAACAAAAAACACAAATGTGATCTCGTTAATGTCTCAATTGTTTGTCCTAGACTACATTGAGCATAAACAGACAACAAATGGAGGCTAGTGTCCAGTTGAGATTTTACTAATCATTTCCTGAAGAGATCTCGACATCGTCTCAAACCGCACTCAGATTTGTCAGAGATCTCAATATGAACTCAAATATTTCTTAATTGATCCACTTTCATTTTATTGCTGTTTTGGTAAGATGAAAAAGAAAGTATGACAATTATGGATTATTTTGGGTCTCTTTTTAAAGAATTTGAGGAGAAACGCAAGTATACAAATGCAAAGAATAGCTAAATTTTGGACTGAAGTATATGAACACAAAAAAGTCAAATTTTGGATGCAAGTATATGAACGGGAAAAAAACAGCCAAATTCCTTAATCGAGTAGCAGGTTATTGGAAGGCTAGTGAATTAGTTGACCATCGTGAACCATCACTAACGTTAAGTAAAGCTTGAGTTTAGTCTTTATCTTGAAATTAGTTCTAAACAATAGGCCTGAAACAAAATTTACAAAAGCACAAAAATACCTGAATTTCCTAATCAACTAACTATTTTTTTAAAAAGAATTTGAGAAACAACGCAACCGCTTATAGCTAGATTGTGTTTTGTTGCATTCTAAAATGCATAAACACAAAGTTTTGTGCCATTTTTGCATTTCCAAACGTAGTTTTTTAAGATTGCGTCAAAAAAGACTAACTTATTTGCGAGAAAATCCATTCCGTTGCGCTACATCTAACCATTCCTGAATGCATCTGAAATAAACACCCATTTATAAGTGTGAACCTGAATAAAACGTAAGTCATATAAGTAGACGTTCAAGGAACCCATGACTAGCAATAGTTTTGTTCACCCTCATTGCGTCAGATGTACATTAGCTTCTGGGCTGCCTTACAAAACCAACAAACAGGAGAACAGAACAATGTCGGGCACACAAAGACGTGGCATATCTGACAGCGGCCCATTCTCACGTTATCTCTCAGGCAGTGCTTGAATTACACCTATTTTAGGCTTGAAAGCAGCAGGGGGAGGCTTTACCTCCACTTTCATCCCGCGCTCACACTCGCCCCTCTTTACTTCACTTGACTCTTTGTTTTGTTTCCCTAATGCGTTTCTAAACCCATCTTAGGGGAGAAATGGTGCAGAACAAATCCTGACTTCAAGCCTTGGAAATTAAAAGACAGCGCAGGCCCCGATCTGTCTGATGAAGAGATATACACTTAGAAAAAAAGAGACGAAATAATCCGATAAACAGTGATCTTGCGCTTCACGTCTCTACGTGTATGGGGAGATCCTTAAACCCACACAGTTTTGCTTTTGAAGATTATGAAACCTACTAGTCGGTGGTTTGCCTGGATGACTAGCTGATTAATCAGTTTAAACAAGTCCTGTATAATTAGCTTAGTTTCGAGTTCAATTGACCTAAAAATACAAATTTTCTGAGAAGATTTAATCATGTAAACATTCTAACAGATAAAACTAATTAAATTACAGATAAAAATATCATCACCAATACAAATATTTGAGAAAAAAAAAAAAAAAAAAACCTGTCATTGAATTTCCTATCAAATAGCAGGTAAGTAAAGCTCGAGTTTAGTCTAAATTTTAAAAACTGTTGCAAACAAAAGTTCTGAAACAATTTACACAAATATACCAATGCAAAATTTACTTTACACAAATATACCAATGCAAATTAAAATTTTCTGTAAAGCTGCTTTGCAGATTTTTTAAAACTATTTGACCATCATGAACCATCGCTAATGTTAAGAAAAGTTTAGTCTTAACCTCAAGTTTTGTTACAAACAAAAGGTTTCTTTAAAATATTAAACCTGCCGCTCTGCCATGACAGAACCTCTCACAACTGCTCATGTGAACAGTCCTGTATTTTAATATTTACGTAATAGTTACAAGTATACAGGCCAATGATATTGACTCTTCAACCACTGAATCGGCCAATATTGGGTCTGTAATGGTAATACGTAAATGTTGACCCAAAATGGCCGCCCTCAACCACCGAATAAGCCAATATTGAATGTGCAATGAGAAAAAGTCTATGCTGACTAAAAATGGCTGCCCTCAACCATTGAATCAGCCTATATTGGGTCTGCAATGGTATAATGTCGATCTCGTCCCAAAATGGTTACCCTTAACCACTGATTTGTCCATTATTGGGATTGCAATGATAATATGTCATGTCGACCCCAAAATGGCCACCCTCAACCACTGAATCAGCCAATATTGGGTCAAAAGTCTTAACATTTGCATGGCACTAACTCTTAATTCTAGAACAAAACTGTCTATCCTAGAGTTTTGACACACTTGAGACTTAAACTTGACTCTTAAATTCAAGCTTGCTCTTACATAAGGCCAAGGAGCCGGTGAGCAGCGGAGACAGCAGCAGGGCGCTCAGGGAGAGCAGGATGGGCAGGTGGCCGGATGGCATCATGTCACAGATGACCTCTGACCTGGCTGGAGAGCCGCGGCCCAACAGGCTGGAGACAAAGGGTCGGCACGCTGGACGTTTGGCACTCTGGAGGAGAGAAAACAGAAGAATGCAGATGAATAATGACGCTCGCTGACAGACAAGATAAACACAAAAATGTTAACATTGTTTCACCAGTCAACCATCAAGTACATTCACACGCTTTACCAGAACGCTCAGTTTGAGTCTGTTCAGATTCTCTCAGACTCCCAATTACAGTTTCACACAACTCATAATTAGTCAGGCTTTATCGCTGGATCTTGTCATTATTTACTTATCCGCCCATCTTGTAATTACCAAGACACTCATCAATATTTCAGACAGCGTCTCTTTGTTTTAGCCAAATTGCGATTAATCCCCCCGTCACTGCTTTCTGCCTTGGGAGTCAACTCGCGGGTTGCTGTGTTTCTCACACACGCGTGCTTGTACACCATTTAATTAAAGATGGCAAGAACATCAGATGGCAAGATGGCAAGAGACGCGCGAACACGTGTAGTTACTTTCGGAAGCACTCGCTCACGTCGAGAATGAAAGAGATGTTGACATGAAGTGCTGAGACTCTGTAAAGATTGACTGCGGCATCTGTAGATGAACCTCCAGGCCTGTGTGACTCAGTAAGGGTGTTCAAACAAATTGCAGTCCAAACTGGCACCTTTTTTAATTTGTGCCCTGGGGATCTGGTGGAGGACCAACAGTGGAAGCTGAGGAACTACTAAATGGACTGACAAATGGCTGATATTAAAAGTCTATGATATTTTGTCTAAATAAATTAGAAATAAAACCACTAAATGCTAAGTGAATTAATTAAAAAATAAAGTAAAATAAAACTATTTTTCATTTTCTAGAAAAAAATTAAAAAGGTTCACTTCAAGACTAATCAAATATTTAAAAATATTTTACAATTTCTAAAAAAAAAAAAATATCAAAGATTAACTTACTGTTAAATGATGGAAAACAATTAAAATGTAAAAATAAGAGAAATGAGCATGTAAAATTTATGAATTAAAGACAAATATAGACATGGTACTGAGACATTGTGCCTTCATAAAAATAATAAAAATTTTTATTTTGTATAAAATATATTTAAGCACAAAATGAACTAATAAATGTCTAAATAAATTGGAAATAAAATGCCAAAGTGTATTCCCAAAAATAAACATTGACAATATTTTTTATAATATTATATAAAATACTATTAATAATACTGTATGTAATATTACAATAATACTGTCCCAAAATTTATATAATATAAAAATTATAACTCTAACTGTAATATGATTTTTTTAAAAATACAGAGGAGTCATCAACACTGAAAACTAAATGGTCAAATGTCACCAAGAAGCCAAGATATATCATTGTGGGTGCTGACATAACACACTGCAACAGTCCACTCTTGCTCTCCTCTCTGGAGGGCACGTGAAACACTTCAGACTTTCATAATAAGTCTATTGTGTCCTTCTGCTGCGATCAACACAATAACACATGCCGTGTTAGTCTGCACCGTTATTTGTGCTCCTCTAGTGTGGCGTGTTACGTTTCCAGAGAGCCTGGAAGTTATAATGCGCGAGTGAGGACCTAGTGACAGCTGGCTTGTCGGCTTGGGGTTTCCTGTCAACCTGCGTGGCGACACTTGAAATTCCGCCTCACATAAACAATTGAAAATGTCAGTCGAGGGATTCAGCTCTGGAGCGCCACAAACAGAGGGCAAAAGCTGGCACGGCATGCCCAGACAAAGAGGAAGAATATGTCCGCCCTGATTTATGATGCTCCCCTATGCTGGCTGTCCAAGTTAGATTCCAAATGCAGCTCCCATTCACCAGGTCTGGAACGTGAAGGTTTGAAGTTTCATAGCAACAATGTGCTACAACGAAACGATGGATCCTTATGGATCCCCCAATCTAACAATGCATTCATCAAAGGCAGTCGATTTGTATCACACTTGGTGTGAAACAATTCAGTTTCACGAATGCAACACGGTTGCATTTGTTGGTGTAAAATTTGGTGCAAAAGTTTATGAACCCTACTGACATCAGAATATAGGCGTTTCGCGAATCAAATGCTCTCAATTCATGTTCCCCACTTTGGCTAGACCCCAAAGGCTGGGAAAATAAGCACATTTCAACTGCATTGTCATGCAATATGCACAAGGACCTGTGTGTATGAAAAATTGAGCTGTACGGAGAGGCGAATCTTATGGACTTGTTGGGGAGCGACACTACATGCACAGCCACTATGCTACAACTTTTGCATCACGCATTATGGTCTGGCATGCTATTCTTAATGTGCTGCATGCATTTGAACCCGATGCAAAATCGTGCCACACTCAGTACACACAAACAGTTTTGGTGTGAAACCCCACACTTCCAAACTCCAAATAATCCAAGCTTTTTTAAACAAGCCATTATGAGCCAAGGATACGCAATGCCTGCGTATACCAGCATTGCAACCACTGACAGTCAGTCGAGCGGCTCTCGAGACGTGCATTTATGCGTGCCTAGGTCTTTTATCATTCCAGGTCTTTCTATCTCCTATCTTTCTTGCTGCCTCCAGCCAATGGCGATATGCCATACGAGTGTGTGTTTTCTTTTTAATGGAGAGCACCAGCAGTCAGATGCAATCAGGGCTGCGCTCATGACTGGCTGGCTTCCTAATCCTCCATGTTTCCATGCATTATTAATGCTAACATGACGGATTCGGCACTGAAACGGAAAGATACGATGACAGACAGAAAAGAGAGTGAAAGATTGAAAGATCTGGCATTTCAAATTGGGGTACGTGAAAAGATGCATGCCCTGCGGTCACAGGAATAATAGGCGTGTTAAAATGGGGCAAGACACAACTGCATTCTAGCGCATGAACAGAAATAACAATCTTCTTCTAAATGAACACCGAAGAAGAGTCGTAAACATTTGGAATGGCTAAGTACAAACCGCAGCTGCGGAAAGCGTATGCTGCATTTATTGCACTCGCATTAACGTTGAGTGATGATTATGAAATCCGCAGTACTGAGAAACGAAGACAAAAAGACATCTAGCATTGAGTTTATGTGCATACGTGAAGTCCCGATTTGTGCAACCAGATTGACGCAAGAACGCAAAAATCTGGTAGCAGTGCGTGTCAACGAAGAAACTACCATGCAGATGCTTAGAAAAGAAACAGATGCAGCTGCATAACAACTGGGAGGACGATAGTGTGTGTGTGAGATTTTAAAGCTGAATAATCAGAGGAGGAAGCCAGATCGGAGTCCCCAGTGAGTCTGTGTGAGGGAAGAAACCATGGCGAACGTCCAATTAAAACTCCCAATTAAGTGCCCCAGAGAGCGTTCCTCAATATAGAGATCAAACTGCTGATAACCGCGCAATCGGGCGTGATCGCACAGACATCGCGCTACAACTTGTCTGCAACGCTCCCTTAACCACTATAGTTACCTTTGACTCAAGATATTGTAGGTGATAGCATGCTAGCAGGGCTGCTAACATGCCAATGTTACAAAGGAAGATGACAATGCTAAGGAATGCTAATTACACTTCTACATTAGCTAAACAAGTGATGCACTCTGTGAAGTGAGTAGCATGTCATTACACATAATCCCACTGCCAAAAATGAGTGGAAAAGAACACGGGATCCTGATTTTTTGCTGGGCCCTCTGATTAGATACACGCACTAAAAAAACGTGATGGTTTAAAACCAGATTCAAGACAAAGGACCTCAGAGGGGTCTCATAAAACAATGCCGCGGCCATTTCTATTTACGAGCGAATGTAATATCCCTTAAAGAGCCCCTCGTAATGGTGCCATTCCCTCCGTATGCTACGGGCAACGGAGGCCCTTGTGAATGGCTCTTGATTCAGTCCAATTATCAAGGACACACACTCCTCCTGTGGTCACACACACTTGTGTGTCTGTCCGCGGCCATAAAGTGAGAGAGCTCGAGCACACACACATCTGGCTTTCATGTCAGCGCCAGATTTGACTTGTGTAGTCCAGGTGGCTTGAGTTCGTGTTTGTCTTTCTTTGCTGTCCAAGCTGCCATTTTGAATAGTGCACAGAGAGAGGCCAGCGTTCGTCCCTACAGCAAATTCAGCCAGAGGTGCTTTCACAATTCAGCTACAATTTCCACTGCAGTTCTGACAGTATAGCTGACACTTAAAGTCAATGGTAAACCCAAGTTTGTATACAAAAAACAGTGTGAAATCCAATAACAACCCAAGAGCCCCAAGAACCCCAAGAGTCGCAGTACCGGTGACGTGTATTAATTGTGACACAAAAACAATACTGATCTGATGGTACTTCCTACCTCACTGGAAACATTTAATGATACTTTAGCTATTACTTTCCTTGCTTTCTGCCCTAAAGAATCACTAGTACTAAGTAAATGTCACAAAAAAAAAAAACACATGCAAGTATTTTTTTTAAATTAAAATAGTAAATTAAGTTAAAAAATAAATGAAATAATAATAATAATAATAATAATAATAATAATAATAATAATAATAATAATAATACTACATATAATTATTATTATTAGCAGCAGTATAATAATAATAATAATAATAATAATAATAATAGTAATAATAATAATAATAATAATAACTATGATAATAATTACAAGAAATATTATAATTATAACTTAATTATCATTAATAATATTAATATAAATATAACAATCGAATTACTATAAATATACTAAATACTATAACATTAAATGCAACAAATACTACGATAGATAGATAGATAGATAGATAGAAAGAAAGAAAGAAAGAAAGAAAGAAAGAAAGAAAGAAAGAAAGAAAGAAAGAAAGAAAGAAAGAAAGAAAGAAAGGAAAATGAAAATGTATAAATAGATATCCAATGTCTACTATATCTACTTCATTTTCTCTGTAATCTAGAATTTCATATTTATGTCTTTTGATTTTAGGGTGAAATCTGACTTGTGATGAGAATAAACAGGATATGTTCTTGACAGATTTAGTGAGATTCATCCTAAAGCCTTGCCGTACACTGCCAATGTTGAGTAATCATATGCATTTGCATGCATTTGTGGGAGCATTATGTAAATATTTTTTGCCAGTTCTATCCTCTCCCTCTAATGCACCACACAGATGCATAACAATCACAGCATTATCAGGTGATTGCCTCTCATTTCAAGACACACACCTGCCATCGCCGTCATGGCTGCAATCCACAGAGACAGAGAGAAGACAGCGACGTCTTCTGTGACCAAAGCCTCCTGCCTTTGTGTTTGTTTACAATGGCAGTGAGATGATCTACAGCTTTTCCCTGTGCTGCAGATGTGCCGTGGAGCTGAGATGAAATGTTTGATGAAAAATAACACACGCAGGAGTCGCTCTGTCTCCACTTAAGATGCAGAACAGTGGCAGGGAAGAGAGAAGCAAGAGAAGCAGGCAGGGGTCTTTTGCCAAGAAAACGTCTTTCTCCTGTATCCTCTCCAAACAGCCGTTACATAATTCTGAGTCTTGAGTACAACCAGAACGGAGGGAGTGTATGTCTGCCCGCGTCAGAACAAAGCGAGCACTGCTTCACGCTGATATGTCATTCTGAGAAAACCAGGTGGCACGTTTGACCTTTGCGCTTTCAGGGAGATAAATCCAAGAGTCCTTTCACTTCTCTGAGAGGAACAGACGTGCTGCAATGCAGTCAAACACGGCACTCACATAAAGCTTGGATGCTTTTAGTTCATATCTGTTAGCTTTGAGGCTAACATCTATATGCTAGCGTACTCCTAAACTGATGAAATAAACCTTTAGAAGATTCACATTTAAGACTGACAGTCCTACGTACATTTTTACCCAATAAAATACTCTCTATAATGAAAATGTCCCCATTGCCCACTACTACCTTCAACCGACTAGCAACAGAAATAACAAATCATATTTAATGGTTGTGATGAACTAATATGAACAATCTTCAGTGCATCCCACCCCAAACTGAGTGTTTCAACTGCTAATGTGTCAACATTTCCATTACATTGCGTTCAAGGTATAAATTTGGATTCCCTGGGAATTGAACCCATGACCTTGGCATTGCTAATGCTCTGCTATTTGAGCTGCAGGAATGTCAACACAGCACTCGTAAAGCCATTTCATTTGCAAAAGTGTTGGTTAGCCTATCAGCATTGACCTCAAGTTTCCTGATCGTGCACTAAAATGGAAAAGCAGTTGAATATTTTCAGTGCAGGACATATTGTCTAAAAGACAGGTCAATGAGTCTTTGACATGCTCGACTGTACCTTTCAGAAAAGCCAATTTAATTACAAATTCGTCCTGGCTGCGATCTGCATTAGTCCTTGAAAGAAGAATGATGTTACGTTCTGGATTCTCGCCAAGCCATCTACATGCAATGGCTGCTCTTTAAGACCCGACTAAGAGCTTTTCAAGGGCCATCCTAGAGGTGGAAATATCGGTGCGCATTTATATTCCAGACCCCAGCGAGGAATAAAATTACATTAAGCGCAGATGCCCCTTGGAAATTGGAATACTTTTCTTAGCTGGGTAAATAGCAGCTCCACATAGTTGCTACGGGACTGCAGTATGGAATCACTCAAATCAAGGTAAATAAATCGTTATTTGGGAAGCTGGCAACCTATGATTCGGCAGCTGCTCCGGAGGATGGGACGGTTCCTTTCAAAGGTGGACAATTACGCTGCCACTCACTGTTATTGGCGGTGCAGCCCGAGGCGGGGTAGATGGGCTGCATTAGCATTCCAGTACTGCGCATCCATTTAGGCTAGGTGTAACCACACTGCCGCAGGCAGGATGTTAGTGCTCTACACTGCAGACAACATCCTGCTCTCATGGTGGGAAGCAATGAATCCCAACATGAATGCAAGCTCCTGTCTTTTACTGATGGTGGGATACAATGCATCCTGGTATTTGGGTGCTAAACAGAACAACACAGGTAGTTTTGTTGAACCTAAATGCACTAGCATACCCTCTTCTGTGCTGAGAGGCAGTTTGCACCTGAACTACACAAGTGGAGCTGTTCAGATTAAGAGCTCTTTCCTCAAGGACGCCAGCACCCCCCTAGTACCATTAACTGAAATAACTTCATTGTGCTAATTAACAACCCTGGGGTCAATTCGTCACCTTGTTTATACATGCTCCACTCAACAGGGCCTGCGCCGAATTTGCGAAGAGCGCCGCACTGATGGTGGCTGTGGCAATTCAGATTTTTTTCGCCCCTTTACTAACCATAATAAAACCATTTTGCTCAAGCACGTTGACTCCTCACCACTGTAATTACATGACAGCGCTGTGGTGAGTGGGTGCAGGAGTCTATAATCTCATTCTGACCGCGACTGGAGCCTCGGGAGAAAAAGCACTGAGGCAGACGTGAATGTGTGTGAGTGAGGTAAGTGTCCCCGGGTTCACGACTGGGCTGAGTAGATGCGGTTCCCTCCCCTCAGCCTGCTGAATAGAGAGAATGAGAGAGAGAGACGTGTTGAAGACAGAAAACAGATGGCCAGGTTTGGGTTTGCGTCTCCTGTCTGTCACCTCCTTCCATCCCAGCTCGAGAATAACAACTGGCCACTTTTTACGGCCATTATAAAAGCTGCAAGGAGGAAAGGCAAATAGATTGCCGGGAACTCTACCACAGTCGCGCTTTCCCATGTTACTAATCTCGCTGACTGGGCTGCACAAGGGAGGGATTGTAGAATAGGAGTGGGGTCGGAGGTGAGGTGACCCCACATGCTCAGTAGAAATGGGGTAGAGGGGTTGTTAGCCTCAACTTGGGCAGCTAGATATTCTGATGTGTCCCTGAAAGAGCTGCTAAGGAAACAGAGACTACGTTGTCTGCATATGAAAGTACCACTCATAAACAGGCATCGAAACACTAGGTTATTGTTGGAGTTCGACCTCATGAAGGACATGCATTGTTCTCTGAGGCTCAGCACTGACGCTGTGTTGAATCAGAATACGCCCTGACCAATGCCCAACAAATCCTTCCCTGGCCACCCAAAAGAAATTCTTATTACCTCTTCGGACAACAGAAGACTTGCAGGAGGGATCAAAGGTGAGAGGTCAAACAGCTGGTTAAAGCTCTTTTTTAACCATGCAGCATTCCTGCGCTCCCTGTTAGGAACCACACTTGTTGGGAATAATATTGCAAGACCATCAAAAACAAATGCATTCAACTCCTACGTTTGCACACAATACGAACAGCAGCATTAAAAGATGCTAGCATTGCGTGCCGTGAACGACCCCTGTGGACGCTTCATTCGTGTCAGGCAACTGGCCCTTTTCAACACTGTATCAGGCGTTAAGTCAGAGCTGCATGGTGTAGTCAGTGTGAGAGCAAGAGGCGCCTTCGTTTCTTTATCTCTAAAGAGATCTGACAGGCCCTCTGAGCTGCGATACAGTACCTTGACTTAGCTGTGACGCATCAGCCACCCCGCGGCCTCCAGATCGTCCAGAGGGTCCGAGCGGTCAAAGAAATGACAAACGTCGGCAGAACGAACAGGTAAGAAGACGACAGCGCTACACCGGGAGCCTCGCTCTGTCCTTTCACAGAACCCCTCCATCAACAATGCTCAATTGACTCTCATTCATGGACCAACGGGCCCAAATAAGAGCGGGAAATCAAGATCTGTAAATCTTTCCTTGCTCAGGGAAGGACGGAGAGTGAGAGAGAACACAATCGGGTCAATCCAATCAATCGATCTTGGTGATTGGTTGACTGGGCAGACGGAATTGACAGAAAAACATTTTCCCGCAAGCAAGTCAGGCTGATTATACAACAATCAATTTTTCATTACTGTTACAATTGGCAGAGCTGACCGAAAACGTGAAATTGTGGGAAAGCTAATCCAATATCATAGGTTTGATGACTTGTTAGAGATCCTGCTATTAGCCAAGGAACACTCAACGCTCTCATGAGATCCATAATCTGATGCAGACAAATAGACTCTAATTCCTATCTTAGATACAGCTACTTTATTTTCAAACCTAACATCGATACTTTGGGCTAGAGTTTCTTTGTGTGCACAAGGAAGCAGAGAGCAGTTCTGTTCATTACAGCCTAGGAAGCCCCCCTTCTCCTTCTCACCGCCCAAGTCTCGTTAGTACCCGCTGAGCGTGAACGGGAATGTGTGGGCCGACTTAATCAAAATCACTCGCGAGGAATTTGAATACTTTAAATTAAGAAGCTGTGACACTCTTCTCTCCTGGTCTCTTCGGTCCAGCCACCTGGTGTGGCGAGTCTGCTGATTACGGAAAAACGGGTAGGAGGAGGTGCCGAAGAAGAGCTGAACACATCAAGTGGTGAACAACCAACTGTGCTAGGAGGGAATGAAATGAAAAAGAACACAACCTTACGTTGCCAGAGTTATCATTTTGGCTCCCTCAAAAGGGGAAGATTGTGTTCGAGGGGTACACTCGTGTTATTGCTATTCCCATCATCTATTCCTCTGAGGGAAGATGAGGCAGGCACCTGATCCGTGAGCTCTAGGCCCTCAAGTGCACTCTGGGACGACAGCTAAGGGTGGTTATGTGGCATCATTTAGGGAGGTGCTTGAATGAGACAGATTGTTAAGCCAGGATGGAGCTGTCAGCGGATAAGTGTGTTTGCTTGCTAAACATGTGATGCTAGTCCCTCATTCCATCTGTTTGGTTATGAAGAGGGGGAAAAAGTACCGTGAAAAACGAATAGGGTGGGAGAGAGCAAAAGAAGCAGGTTTTGGAAAACCTGGTAAAAAGAACTGAAGGCTGTCATTCCAGTACAGCCCAAGCTGTTCGGCTGTCGTCAGGCGTGCTCAGCAAGATGCAGCCTGCTCCATATGGCTTGCTCGGATCTGCCATCTCAAGGGAAGAGCTGCCTGACTGCCTGCGTGTTTGGGAAGAACGAGAGAATGTGCGATTGTGTTTCACTCTGAAACGCTCATGTTTATGCAGAATATCCGGTTTTGTTACTGCTGTCCAGTTCTGTCTAAAATAGAAGCAGAAGCCTTTCCCAAAATGCATTTTCTTGGCAAACCTCTGCATTGTTGAGTTTCCAGAGTGCTTTAGAAATCATATCGAGTCCAAGGGAAACTTTCCACAGCATACCTTGCTAGGGGAGATGCTTTCTCCCAAGCCTAGCAACCTTGAGCATATTTCCATGGTGAAAATGTGGGTTCCAGACAGTCTCAGCAGACCAAATCTAACAAAGGTCTGATGTTTTATAACAACAAAACTTGTAAAAAAAAAAATAAATAAATACATAAAAAAATACAGCAGTAATGGCTGCTCAAAAATAGTAAATCTAAAATGAAGTTAGGTTTATGCTTATAAAATGTGAAAAAATGTGACAAAAATTCATATTAAAAGAAAAATGACCCGAACTGGATTTGAATTTGGGTCAGTTATGCAATGGGCAATATATCCATCCATCCATCTATCTTTCTAAATGTATATATGTATGTATATATATATATATATATATATATATATATATATATATATATATATATATATATATATATATATATATATATGTATATATATATATATATATATATATATATATATATATATATATATATCTATCTTTCTAATATAGTATAATAGTTTGTATAGGCTAAAGACTCCCAAAGACAAACTCCCAGAAAGGCATCATTTAAGGATGCACTCGCAAATGTAAGTGAAATAATCACATAAGTCTTGCATGGAAAACATTCCCTCTCGCCCTCTGATCAAGCGGGGGCAATAAGAATTGTGCAGTCTTGTGCGAGCAAGAGCTTGATTGAGCAAGTGTGAATGGTAACAAGGCCCGAGGGGCCAAACAGACAGGCAGTAGGGATTACAGAGAGGTACTGAATAAGCTCATGTATGGAACACACATGAGAGAAACTGTGCAGGGAGCCCTGTTTACTAGAGCAAGCTACTCCCCAGAAGCACACGGGTGGGGGGTTGCTTACACACATGCAGGGACTACATGGTGGATCTGGATGAAAACAGATTCCACTGGAGTCACGTAAAAATGATGGACTAGAACAAATACACTTGAAAAACAGAGGTACCGCCTAACGAGCCATATTAAGGGTAGTTTCTGTGTGTGCAAGTCAATTTAGAAGCAAGAATGTGAAACGCCACAACAAAAACACTGGAGAAAACAACATTCACATATTGCACAGCCAATAAACTCAACGTTCCTTTAATTTTGCCCAATAAACTGTCACAGCGTGCTGTTAGATCTCCAAAATTAAGTTCTATTTGAAGCTCAATTTAACTTTGTTTTGGTCTTGAAGCTACTAGAACATAGAATTACTGAGGAAAAAGCATTGTTTATTATGCATGCTGCAGAAGAAAGCTCTAGAAATATATTTTTTGTTGTTTTATGTACAAGATGATTTCTAGATCCCACTTGCTGAAGAAAATGTAACATACTAGAACACTGACTACATAGCATGTTGTTACAGAAAATTTTAAAAGATAATGTGCAGAATACAGTCTATACTGCAAAACTAATTTAGTAAGGAGTAAGCTAGTATTCCATTCCAAACGTGCAATTTCTAAAAGCTAGTATGCAGTTTACAGTATTTACTGCACCATTTTTAGTAAAGATTAAGCTAGTATACCATTTTGAACATGCAGTTTTAAAAACTAGTATGCAGTATGTAGTATATACTGCACAATTTCTTTGAAAGAATTAGTATTCAGTTTTAAACATGCAGTCTTAAAAACCAGTATGCAGTACCTACTGTACAATTTTCAGTAAAGAATGAGCTAGAATTCCATTCTGGACATTTTTTTAAAGACTATTGTGCTGTATATACTGTACAATTTGTAATAAGGAATGAGCTAGTATTCCATTCCGAACATGCCACTTTTAAAATCTAATATGCAGTGTACAGTATATATTGCACAACTTTTAGTAAAGAGTAAGCTAGTATTCCATTCTGAACATGCAGTTTTAAAAACCAGTATGCAATACGTAGTATATGCTTAATTTTTCGAAAGTAAGTTAGTATTTGATTTCAAACAAGCAGTTTTAAAATCTAGTATGCAGTATATACTTCATAATTTGTAGTACTGCATACTAGATTTTAAAACTGCTTGTTTGAAATCAAATACTAACTTACTTTCGAAAAATTAAGCATATACTACGTATTGCATACTGGTTTTTAAAACTGCATGTTCAGAATGTATATACTTCATAATTTGTAGTAAGGAGTAAGCAGTATATATTGTACAATTATTAGTAAGAAGGAAGCTAGAATTCCATTTTGAACATGCCATTTAAAAAAACTAGTATGCAGTATATTCTGCATAATTTGTAGTAAGGAGTAAACCAGTATTTCATTCTGAACATGCCGAGCTCAACATGCCGCGTAGCTCAGTGAGTGTGTGCTAAGGGTCAGATTTAGTATGTGTGTGAGAGAAAAGGATGGGGTCAGTAAGAGAGGAGTGCAGCCGGTCGCCATCGCTCCCCGTGGAAATGTGAACCAGCTGTGGCATTCTGGGGGCCAATCTGCCAAGGCCGATAACACTGGGCCTTTTGTCCATCTGCCCTGACTTTCTGACATTCTCCCACTCGCTCTCCCTCTCATTCCTCATCCCTCGTTTCTCTCCAGATTTCTCACTCAGCCACCACTCGGCTAGAGAAAACAATCTTCAATCGGTAAGTGGGGAGCTCTCGGTCTCACACACGATTGAAAGGCACTCGCAGAGACACAATAGGTTATAAGCACACATAAACAAACGGAAAGCATGCAGCCGCACAAAAGAGGCTTGATGGGTTGTTGAAGAAAACTGACAAAAAGATGCATGTTTCACGAAACCTATTTTCTGTCAAAAAAGAAAAAAACAGCAAGGGAAAACATCCAAGAATTGAATCTTCTGCAAACCCTCTGCAAGAACATCAAAACAAAATGTCAGTCTAAAAACTACATATTCCTACAAATACACAAATAAGATTTTTTTTTTTTTTAACAGTTTCAGTAACTACAACTGTTTTTTTTTGCTGCTAAATAAAAGCTAGCTAACAGAAATCATATTTTCCTGAGGAGGGAGCAACAGTACAAAGCTCAAGCAGTTTTCATTAACACTAACAAAATGTGACAAGTGCTGTCATTATCACTATTATGAAGTTGGAAATGTAGCACAAACAAGCTACATTTAAGTCTTTCAGATAATTGGCAAACTGAGCAGAACTGTGCTAGAAAACAGCACTAAAGTGTGCTAAACTGTGGTAAAAAAATAAATAAATAAATAAATAAAACCCAACACTAAACATAGCTGAAAAAATACACAAAATTTAGCTAAAAAATTGCTAAACTGTGCAATGTGCTAGAAAAGTCACACCCCCTAAAACCTTCATAATTCGCATACTAGCTTCCGTTACAAATGAAGAAGGAAAGACTTAGCAAAGACAGCCCCTCAGAGATTAGCATCCTCACATAAATGACAACGCATGTTTTTGTTTACTCCACTCTCATTAGCTTGCAGTGGGGATAATTATCGCAAGCTTCACGAAAACCAAATCCCACAATCTGTGTCAACGTGGAATAAACACAGTCAGCTGTCCACTCGGACGACATAAACTACCTCCTCCTCCCTGTGCTAGGCAGCCCCCTTCCCAGCATTCCACAGCTAAAATAAATAACCCGTCTACGAATGGTATTTTAATGAGAGTGTGGGAGTGGAACTGTTAAGCGCAGCTCTCCGCATGCCAACGTCTGAACCTGGCCTCCCTTTACGCCGCTAACAATTAGTTAGCTAATCATCCACCACTGTGAGAGAAATATCTTTTCATAAACACAATATGATGGGGACAATCAGGCTAGTTGGAGCACGCTGCAGCAATGGCAACATTACGTGCGTGGCGCACTTAGCAGTGGCTCCGTACCCTTGGAACAAGGGCGTACGCTAACCTTTAAAGAGCAGGTTAATGTATGGGGAGAGGTTTTATGGCTAGGGACGAATTCATTACGGCGACAATCTCAGCTGATTTGCCATTTCAACCTTCTGCCAATAAACCTAAGGACGGCATTTCGAAACCCCCCGGTTTTAACCTTAATCTAACCCTTGTCTAAGAGGAGACAGGTGAATATCAATTATATACTGAGAAGTATCAATGTCAAACAGACGGTCCGAGCTGCAGGGGTCCATTTAGGCTAGTGTGTGTTGCCGAGGTGGGGAGTCTTGATTTGGAAGTTTCACACTAGCTTAACACAGTTATTTCATCATCGGCTCCCTGGGCCTAAAAGTTAATCTAAGGCGCCTTGCTTGAGATTTTACTGTGGGTTCGAGAAGGTGGCAATGCGGTGGCGGAGATTAGCCTGCATGAGATGTTTCAGGGTCGAATGTGCTCGGATGTTCCCTGACAGCAAGCTTGTTTTAATTAAATGGCCACTGTGTTGAAAGCAATTAAGGCTGCTGTTGAGAGCGGCATAGCAGTCGCTGTACCATGAATGGCAAGTCTCCCGGAAGTTCCATTAAATCCTGAGGTGGGAGTTTGCAGGTTACACACACAGACAGAAGGAAAGGGGGAAGGCTGGCTTGTCCTCTGGAGAGCCGGGAGCCGCCGATAAATCTTTGCCTATGGGAAGCGTCACTGATCCTTCTTCAGTTACCCAAGCGTGATACGCCACTCACGTTTGCATCCATTTGCAAGTCAAGTGGCTCACTTCGCATTCAGCGCAGACAGGAGTGGAAGATAGGATCTCCCCAGGACTCGAGACAACATTGATTGATAAAAACGAAATTAATACATACAAAACATGGCTGTTTATGAACAGCTACAAGGAACGGAGACTTAAATGTAGAAGGGGCAACCTTGCATTTTGAAGAACGCCACACTGGCGTTTAGCTTTCAACTACACAGGATATGACCCCTGACAGAACTGTCTAGCCTGTTGTGACCCCAGGACACCATGGGAATTCACAACAGCTTAGCAAAAAAGGTAGACACTCTAGCTGGACCGTGCATGCCATAGGGAGAAAGCAGTTGCCTTATTCTGGGAATTCCCTGGTCGAAGGAATTGGCTGTGTTTGCTGTGGCTAAAACGAAAACAATAGGCATGTATTGGCAGATTATGGGAGAGAAAAAAAAATGAAATGATGGCTTCTTGAAAAACCCAAATTCCTCCTATTCCTTCAGCTCCCGTTTCATCTCCACCCGAGGCGAAGGCTAAAAATAGAGGGACTGGGAAAACTCACTTTTAGCCCCGTAACTGTGGAGAACTTGGTTTGACACTGAGCTGATGGGGTGGAAGTAGAAAAAAATACAGGGACGTGGAGTGGAAGGGCTTTTTTTTTTTTTTTTTTTTTTTTAGATATTCTGGGTAATATTTTCTATAATTTACAGCACCTTCATATAGGAGAGTTCAGACAAGAATGATGTTTCTAATAGAGTTTATGGGAGGGCGCTGAAACTCCACCCACATGTTCAGCCTCACAGTCTGGTTTCAGTCAAGTGCTCGGTCAAAGGTCAAGTGAGTTGGCGCTCTCCATGGCAACTACAGAAAAAAAGTCCATGCCAAAGGACTGCTTATAACCCTACCCTCGTCGCCAACTTGGCAATTGCTCTTTTAACTGTCCATCATGGGAATAATCCTGCCATTTCCTGTGACCCGCACAACTCTGGAAAGAGAAGGGGCCACATGACTTCCTGTCTGCCATTGGACTCTGAAGTTGAAGGGTGCATAAGAAGCATGAATGGGGACTTCAAAGCCTCCAAGAAGAGGTGAATGTATTTATAGACAGGGCTAGCGGTAAAGTTGGCAGTAGTGCTGGAGGGGCGTCTAGAATAAAAAGCAGGGTTGCCCTGAAAGAATTCTAGAGCCTGCTGGGAGATAAAAATAACTCTGAGGCAGCCGGGCCCCAAACTGATTAATGACTCCATGGTACAATAGAACATTGTGTAAACAAAACATCCTGGGTTGTGGCTCAACAAACATTAGCTGGGAATTGTCTTGTTGGGGTACAAGAAGCTGAAAAGGGATATGTTTTGAGACAAATACATGAGAGACTAGTAAACAAGTTTGCTAAGACACCCTGGAATCTCCAAAACAATTTTAATGAGCCCCAAAAAATGGTGTACTAACTTTCCAAGATACTGTCAATATTTGAAACCCCTTCAACTTGACAAATGTGCTTCTGAACTAAACTAGATATTTAACAAAGAAAATGTAGGGCGGACATGATTTTATCAATTGAGAATGGATTACGTTTTGAAAAATGGTGTTAACATAACACAACAGAGCCAGATGGTGATAGGGAAAGGGTTGATGTTAACCGAAAAGGAGCTTTAGAACAAGTTATCACCTAAATTATCCAGATTAACAACCACAAATGTGCCTCTTTTTGAACTAGCACCAATTCATGTGGTTATTTGTGAGGGTAACTGGATGCATCTGTAAGCATTAAAGCCTCTCACGTCAGCTGAGCTCCAGTGAATTTTTGCCTGTCTATAGAGTAACAGTATCCGCAGAGGAGACCATGACAGAAATCTATACTGGAGTCGGACAAAACCCTTAAACACG
Organism: Spinibarbus caldwelli; assembly: GCA_039654775.1. Classification (NCBI taxonomy): domain Eukaryota; kingdom Metazoa; phylum Chordata; class Actinopteri; order Cypriniformes; family Cyprinidae; genus Spinibarbus; species Spinibarbus caldwelli. Next base: position 2,781,292 of record CM077230.1, read on the forward strand.
CATGCACGCACACACGCGCACACGCACATGCACACACACACACACACACACACACACACACACACACACACACACACACAAGCGCACATACACACGCGCGCACACACACGCACGCATGCGCACGCACGCGCACACAAACACACACACTCCATTTCAGACACACATCTAGATGAAATATGCGTGAGGCACTTTAGCTATTTCCATGACACACTTGACTTCCGTGTACCCTGACTTGTCTGTTGAGAAGACAAAGGATTTCTGAACTTTTGCCACTAGTAAAAGTACACTATAGGAAAGAGCCACAAGGAACAGGAACAAAACAAGAACCAAGCTTAAACTGAACCTGTATTTCCCACACAAGCACCACAGACCAACGTGCCAGGAATACATGAACTAACCAAAGGTTTGTACCCTGCTATAATAGTCGGATTTAATAGTTGGATTGATAATAAGCAGAATTTTGTACTATGGTTCTTAATTTGCAGTAATCCAGACAATGTGTCTCTATGTTCTGATGATTTTAAAAGCAAAGTGATTCTGATCACATTCACTGAAAAGAGATTAATATTCAGCTGCCAGGCTTATCCGTGCTGTTACTCATTGCTAACTGAATTTAAGAGGGCAAATGTCAGCCGTCTTTGATATTTATCATCTAGAAACCCGAATGAAGCTCCTAACTGCAATTCTGATGACAGGAAGGAGAAGACTTGAAAAAATAAAATGAGCTCAATCCTCCAATATTATTCAGACACATAAAAAAAATAAATAAAATTAAAAACTGAAACAATAAATAGCTCTGTATTAGGGCTGGGCGATATGAGCAAAAATTCATATCTCTGTATTTTTTGGCTGATTTGCGATATATGCTATATATATCAGTATTTTTGTTGTTGTATTTGTATTTTAAAAAATCTGTTTTTAATATGTATATTTCAGTTACCACCCAATGTTGTCCAACAAAACAATACATATTAAAGGCTATGAAAACAAATATAGTGAATGTAACCATGTAAGCCTTTGTTATGTGCAAAAAAAAAAAAAAAACATTTTATTCTAACATTGTAACACTGCAATCTAAAAACAAAAATAAGGCTCTTAAAGCGGAAGTTAAATTCACTAAACTAAAAATGAAAATAAGAACAAAAGCACAGCGTTGTTTTAGGCTATTTTGATTACCCCATTACAGTCACTTTACAGTCAGTGCTATCATAAAAAAAAATACTTATTGTAGGTTTAAAATTCTACATGCACATTTATTGTCCAACTACAAATATTTCCGCGAAATGTATATTTTAGTCAGAATTATTGCGCTCCTATATTTAATTGAGCTCCGTCTGTTTGGCGCGCATGCGCGCGGCGGTGCTCGTTTGCAAAAAGTCTGTGAAGCTTAGCGGAGAATCGCAAAGCAGAAGGAAGGCTCATGCACTTCTGACAGCAAAATGGAAATATTTCCATGACTTTCTAACATTTACAGACAGAGAATATACCTGTGAAATGTAAGTTATGCATTAAAGGGCAACTGCACATCTCAAACACATTAAACAGCGTGAGTAGCCAAGCGTCTCTGTTAGCGGCACATGCAGCCTTTCTGTCAGAGCATCTGATGGGCCGAGCCACTTAAACTATGCGAAACTATAAACTATACTATGTCTTACCAGTTTTTAAAGGCCTTAATATAAAGCTTGTCACGTTTAGAACAAATTGGATTATGCACTTTCTTCGCTGCAGCTCAGCCTGTGTACTCCGCTATATTTTTCTGATGCGCTCGTGTCAAACTACTGTATACAGGTATATCAATATAAACGGTGTTGCCTCATATCGTATTGCTTATAAAGAAAATATCGATATATCGTACAAACTCGATATACCGCCCACCCCTACTCTGTATAACACAAATAATAAAATGATTGTTCACACATTGGGTTATGTTACTGTAACTGTGTCAACATGCTTCATGTTTGCATTGCATTTAACTGCAAACTGCACAAAAAAACAGGGTAAAAATGGCTCAGTACTAATCTCACAAACAAGAAAACATACATAGGCAAGACAAGGCAAGGCAAGTTTATTTATATAGCACATTTCATGCACAGTGGTAATTCAAAGTGCTTTACATAAAAGGAAGTGAAATAGTCATTAAAAAAATAATCAACAATAAAAACAAGGAATTAAAAAAATAATAATAAAAGCTGCAAGCAGCAATTACGGGGCCAAGCACTACAGAAGCAAGCATCAGACCAACTGCATCAATGAGTAATTGAAGCCATTTTAAGATTATTGTAATACAAATGGCTGAAAAATCATTTAAAACTACTAGTAATATGATTGAATGACTTTTCAATTTTGACCAATAGGTGGCACCGTTATCAAATCGATGTGGTGTGTTCTTTGTGAGGTGACAATGGTACACACAAAGTTTGGTGTCAATATGCCAAAGCATTGCAGAGATACAGTCTCAACTGTCATTTTGGCATCATGCCTCAAATTCGTTGCTGTGGTATGTGAAATCCGTTTTGTCTATAAACACAAAATCCATAACTTTTGTCAGCATGGTCTGAAGATGATATGATTCCATTTTGGTGAAAATTGGACAAATGGTTGAGGAGGAGTTCAAAAAAGTAGGTTTTCAACATAAATCAAAATCTCGGACAGGAAGTTCGGCTTTCTTTGACATAATTGGTATGCATGTTGTCGGCATGACCCAAGGAATAGTTTGAGACCAGTTTCATTACAATAGGCTAATGCAATCAAAAGTTATTATTTTTGGAAATTTCATTATTAGTAATTAATGAATGGTTTATTACTCTTGACAAATACGTGGCGCTGTCACCAAACTGACGTAGTGTGGTCAGTGTGAGGTGAGAATGTCACATACAAAGTTTGGTGCGAATGTGTCAAAGTTTCGCAGAGATACAGCCTTAGATGCAGTTTGGCATCTTTCCAGAAAATTCGTTGATGCGCTAAACGAAAACCGTTTCGTATATCGACACGAAATCCATAACTTTTTGCCAGCAGTGTTTGAAGATGATCCGAGTCAAATTTGTTGAAAATTGGACTAACGGTCTAGGAGGAGTTCGAAAAAGTAGGATTTCAACATGAATCAAAATGGCGGACAGGAAGTTCAGCCAATTATGGCAAAATTGGTATCGATGTTCTCGCCATGAACCAAGGAATCTATCAACATCAGTTTGATTACAATAGGCTAATGTAAACAAATGTTATTAGCATTTTTAGAAATTTCATTATAACTTTTGACCACATGGTGGCGCTGCCCCAAAACGTTTTGTGTACCATCAGGGCATGGTGTCAAAAATGCATACCGAGTTTCGTAACGATACGTCAATGCGTACATTAAATACAGCATTTTTTAACAAAATTCAAAATGGCCGATGCCCGAAATGACTGACATGGGAAAATTGGATATGATTCGACTTGGCATGATGCACCGAATCTACAGAGACAAGTTTTGTGATTTTTGGCCAAACCATTCACAAGTTATAAGCAAAAATATCCATTTTTCATATGTCCTGACCACTAGGTGGCACTGCGCCGAAACACTGCAAGTAGCCTCTGGTCATGCTTGTTATAAGACACACCAAGTTTGGTCTCAATACGCCAAACTGTTGCGGAGATATAAGCTCACATCCATTTTTGCGTGCTTTTCGAAGAATTCGTTCGCGAGTTATACGAGAACGGTTTTACGAATCAACTTCAATTCCATAACTTGTTGTCGGCATGGTCTGAAGATGATCTGATTCAATTTTCGTGAAAATCGGAGCAACGGCCTAGGAGGAGTTCGAAAAAGTAGTTTTTTCATAAAATTCAAAATGGCGGAAAAACTATCATGACGGAAAATGACGTCATGTGGTTCGTTCGAATCGGCTTGAGCCAAGGAATCAGAGGAATTTTGTTTCTAGCATTTACGGTTCAAACGTTAATAGCATAAACATGAGAGCAAATTTGGACAAGTGGTGGCGCTAGAGAGTTTGAGTTAGAGACTCCAAATTTGCTGTGGTTACTATTGACTCTGTCCTCTATCAGTGTGCCAAATTTTACAACTTTCCTGCAAGCTGCCATGGAATCAAGAGCGGAAGAAACGGAAGAAGAAGAAGAAGAAGAAGAAGAAGAAGAAGAAGAACGCTAACGGATATAATAGGTGCCTACGCACCTTCGGTGCTTGGCCCCTAACAAGGAAATTATATACACATTGATTTAAAGTGATTTTAAAACAGTTTAGAATAGGAAATGATTATACATAAAATACAGTGCAATTAGTTCGGACGTAGCACAGTGCTCATTCAACAAATGCACAGCTAAACAGATGAGTTTTGAGTCTGGATTTAAATGTGGCTAATGTTTTAGCACATCTGATCTCTTCTGGAAGCTGGTTCCAACTGCGGGCGGCATAATAGCTAAAAGCAGACTCCCCTTGTTTTGTGTGAACCCTTGGTATTTCTAACTGACTCGATCCTAATGATCTGCAGATATGCTCACTGAATATAAACCTAACAGACCACTCAATGTATTTAGGTCCTAGGCCATTGAGCGATTTATAAACGAGTAAAAGTACTTTAAAATCAATCCTAAATGCAACTGGAAGCCAGTGTAAGGACCTGATGACTGGTGTGATATGCTCAGATTTTCTGGTTCTAGTCAGAATCCTGGCAGCAGCGTTCTGGATGAGCTGCAGCTGTCTAATGGTCTTCTTGGGAAGGCCGGTGAGGAGATCATTACAATAATCCACCCTGCTTGTGATTAAGGCATGAACAAGTTTCTCCAAGTCTTGATCGGAAGCAAAAGATCTAATTCTTGCAATGTTTTTGAGATGATAGTATGCTGATTTAGTTACTGCTTTGACATGACTACTGAAACGAAGGTCTGTCTCCAGAATCACCCCAAGATTTTTGACTTGATTTTTAGTTGTTTGACACCTAGAGTCAAAGTATGCATTCACCTTGAGAACTTCAGCTTTGTTTCCAAATGCAATGACTTCAGTTTTCTCCTTGTTTAACTGAAGAAAGTGCTGGCACATCCAACTGTTAGTTTCATCAATGCATTGGCAGAGGGAGTCAATGAGGCTATAGTCATTTGGAGATAAGACTAGGTAAATCTGGGTATCATCAGCATAGATGTGATAGGCAATTTGGTTCTCTCTCATTAATTGACTTAGTGGGAGCATATACAGGCTAAACAAGAGCGGTGCAAGAATTGAGCCTTGTGGGACTCCGCATGTCATGGATGTCCACTTAGACTTATGCTCTCCTATACTCACATAATAACCTCTCCCTTCTAAGTATGACCTGAACCATTTGAGTACCATCCCAGAAAGCCCTACCCAGTTTTCCAGTCTCTAGAGGTATGTTATGATTGACAGTGTCAGCACTAAACGCAGCACTAAGATCTAGTAGTACCAGCACTGATATTTTGCCAGAATAAGAATTAAAGCGAATATCATTTATTATCTTAATGAGTGCGGTCTCTGTGCTGTGATGCGCTCAGAAACCAGATTGAAAATTGTCCAGGTATCCATTTGAGTTTAAGTAGTTGTTCAGCTGATTAAAAACTACCTTTACAATAATCTTACCTATGAAAGGAAGATTTGATATTGGTCTATAGTTGCTCAACATGTTGTTATGAAGATTGTGCTTTTTCAGAAGGGGCTTAACAACTGCAGTTTTCAGGGAGTTTGGAAAAGTCCCAGAAAGAAGTGAGGCGTTCACCACTTCTAAGAGATCTGCTTCTAAACAGTTAAGCACACTTTTGAAAAAAGATGTGGGAAGTGTGTCAAGATAGCAGGTTGACGATTTAAGGTGCTGTACTATTTCTTCCAAAATTTTGCCATCAATTGCTTCAAAAACAGACATAGCCACTTCTTTTTGAAATTGTGGTCGAATCTGTGTGACCTCTGCATAACTTGAGGATGTGCCAATCTCCTTTCTGATATTATTGATCTTCTCAGAAAAGAAGGAAGCAAACTCATTGCATTTGCTGTCGGAGAGCATTTCACTGGGAATCTGACTTGGGGGGTTTGTCAGTCTCTCAACAGTAGCAAAAAGAGTGTGAATGTTGTTTAAGTTACTGTTTATAAGGTTTGAGAAGAAGGTCTGTCTAGCTGTGGCTAGTTCCACATTGAAAGCATGAAGGCTGTCTTTATAGATGCTATAGTGAATTTCAAGTTTTGTCTTCCACCACATCCGCTCAGCTTTTTTGCATTGTCTTTTCATATTCTGAACTGCTGTTCATTTTCTCCAAGATGATTTTTGTCTGCCAGTCTTCTTGCTGACCTTTACCGGATCAATATCATCAATAACATTCTTAACTTTTGAGTTAAATGAATCTAGGAGATCAACAGAGTCAACAGAAATGCTTGGTGTTAAAGATATAGCCTTCGTAAATAGCGCACTAGTGTTCTCATTAATGCATCTCTTTCTGACAGAGACAGATCTAGATTCAGTGGTAACAGAGATAAATATATCAAAGAAAATACAGAAGTGATCAGATAGTGCTACATCCTTAATAACAATGGATGAAATGTTTAGACCTCTACTGATGAGTAAATCTAGAGTGTGTCCACGATTGTGTATGGGTCCATGCACATGTTGAATCAGGTCAAAAGTGTTTAAAACAGTTATAATTTCTTTTGTAGTTTTGATTTCTGCATTATCTATGTGAATATTAAAACCCCTGCAATAGCAAAACAGTCAAACTCTGAGGAAATCATTGATAACAGTTCTGTGAATTCTTCAACAAATGCTGGAGAGTATTTTGGAGGCCTGTAAATAATGATAAACAGAATGCGTGGAGCACCTTTCAGCACAATACTTAGGTATTCAAAAGACAAATACTGACCAAATGACACTTGCTTGCATTGATAAACATATTTAAATAGAGCAGCTACACCTCCACCTCTCCTAACAGTCCTACAGACACTTGTAAAATTAAAGTTAGGAGGGGCTGTTTCATTAAGGACTGTTGCACTGCAGCTGTCTTCTAGTCATGTTTCATTTAGAAACATAAAATCCAGGTTGTTTGTGGTTATTAAGTCATTGATCAGAAATTATTTATTTTTTAGCGAGTGAATGTTTAAAAATGCTAACTTGATGGAATTACATTTTGTCTCTACAGCAATCTTAGATTGATGCATTACAGGCCTCAGATTAGATGGGTCAGCCGTACGGCTGGGTTTTACACACATAGGCCTTTAAATCTGGAAAAAAAGGCACTGGCTATAAATGAAAATACAATATGCGTGTACGACAAGCGTGTGTGTGTGTGTGTGTGTGTTTATGCCAGCAGCACCCTTTTCAACAACGGAGGCTCATATCTTTAAAAGGCGCAACCCCTTCTAGGACAAAGCAATCCATTGATGATAGCTACTTTCATGCCTTTTAAATGAGCATCATTTCTGTCGCCGTAATCGAATTTCACTCATGTTACTATTTTCCAGCTTGAACGGCATCCAAGAAGCAGGAGGAAACCTCACAACGGGTTGTGCAAGAGCCGACCGCACTGAGCTGGAATCCAAAAGCAAAATAAAGAAAAACAAGCCAAAGAGAGTGGAGGAAAATCAATAGCCCTCCTTGAGCAGCTCCAGCAGATGAACAATTATTACCATTATGCTGGATGTTTTTAGTGAACACATATTGGAGAAGTATTTCACTTCAGAGCAAAGATAAATAAAACATCACTAGGCGTGCTTGACTTGTAGAAGCCACTATAATATAATTTTAAGTAAAACACAATAGGACAGAGGAGAGATCCCTGCGGGACACCTATGCAAATCATAATATATTTTAATACCACTCTTGGGACTCTCCAAAATTCACACTTTTCTCAACCATAATAATAAATTGAGCTCAGATATGCACTTTTTCCAGAAAAAAAAACTGGCTAGTTTTTCTGGCTAGTTTGACTTTTTCCAGCTGTGTGCAACGATCCCCAAATTTTCACCTCGCCCACAGAGACTTTTAGGAAGTCACCATGCTGCTTCCCTGAGATGTTAAATCTTTCCGGCATGAAGCTTCTGATGTCCTGCATGGAGCTTCATGCAACATGGCAACGGACATCAAATCCTGGCCTCAGATGGTTGTATGGGAAGAAGCCCCATGAAAGCATCCGAACAACATGAAACATACTTGGGATACTTCCTTATTTGGAGTCTGAAAAAGCACCACAAACCTTTGCGGTGTCCTCATGGCTGACAGAGATGTTGTTTACTAGACACTTAAGTTAACGATATTAGCTTGCGCAAATTACAATCATGCAACCATCTGAGCTATCAAAGCTCCTGTGTCTGAGTCACAAGACATCAAGATCTTGTTGTTTTGGTAGAGCTAACATTTTGAGTTAAACGAATAAGGGTGTTCAGTGCGAACCTAGTTGAAGTGAATAAATTTATCAGCGCTAAATGTAGGGACACATATTTTGAGGTAATTGCTAGCAGAGTGTATGACTGAAAGGTTGTCAAATTCAGTCGTTTGACACAAGCAAGCCCCAGACGACACCGTCCATTTGGTGCCTGGCTCCACCTTTCTTTAAATGTATTTTCACATATTCAGTGGCTGCTTGTATTCTTAATGCACCGTGATTTCTATTTTCACTCGTTATGTGTTTTTCTGCATTTCCTTTCCTTCTTTTGGGCGGATATGAGTGCATCACATACAGTCACACGCTCGCCTCCTCATTCCACACAGACCGGAACTCCCCGCCAGCTCACACGCTGTTGCCTGTGCCGACACACACGCACACGCATGAACAACAACATGCACAGACACAAAAACAGATCATTTCATCATCTTATAATCTACGCAAAGCATGTCAAGCGAGACCATTTGGACTCTCTCTTTCATGTCGTCCTAATGCACCTCTCATGAATCAGCCCTAAAATATCTTGACGCATAGATTATTGCTGGCTCTTCACACAAAAAGGGTACAAATTGGTGTCTCTTCACGTTTAAAGAAATAGAGCTACAAATCCAATGTTTTTTGGAGTGGGAACTATTAAAAGCGATTGTGACATCATTTGGACACCTTATTTTATTAAAATCTTTGCAGAAATTGCATTTGTCAAGCTCGACCTGTCAAGAAAAAAATAAAAATAAAAAAAGTAAAACAAATAGTTTTTACAAATGGTTCATCAAAAAAAAAAGGAAAAAAAAGCAACTGTATATGTAACTAATGTACTCATTGTTATTAGATTTAAACAAAATGCATTTTTAAATGTTTAATAATATTTAAATATTTATAATAAATTAAAATAATATGATTAACAACATTACTTTGAGTTGTATTGATTTTATTAAATTAGTTTTACTTGCAAATTTATGCAAATTTTCCGATGTTTTTGCATTGGTCAAGATCAACCTTTCAAGCTTTTAACCAAATTATTGCAGGAGATAATGGTCAAACAAATATATTTGATTTAATTTATAAGAACTGTACATTTATCAGAAGTCCTGATACCCACTCTGGCATTGTTATTACATTTAACCAAAATGCAATTTTTTTAAAACAATTAATCATATTTAAATATTTATAATAAAATGTTTGTATTTAAATATTGATAATAAATATTTACACATTCCTAAAGTTAATACAGTACTATTAATAATGTTGTTTTATTAAAGTTTTATTATTTTTATACATTAATATTATTTTCATGTAAATTTTTGCATTCATCAAGATAAATTTCATTTATGAGAAAAACAAGTTATTAAAAGTCTTGATATCCATACTGACATTTTTAGGGCTGCAACAACTAATTGATAAAATCAATTATTATCGATAATGAAAATAATCGACAACGATTCTCATTAACTTCAGCTGGTCGCGTCAAATAACAGCACTGAATAACGCATTTCTATCGACAAAATGCATCTAAAAATAGTGGAGGAAACAGAATGATATGCTGCGGGAGAAGTACATGATCCAAGCTGCACAAAACATGAGAATTCTTTGTTTTAAACTTTAAGCTAATGCATTAGTGTAATGGCTTGCCCTGTCAGGCGCTTTGACAGATGCGTGTGCATCCTCAGCGCAAAAAACTTTCCGTTTACGGACATATCCTTTTCTGTAAATGTCACAAATTCATGCGAGCATTTCCATTTTTGCATAAAGGTCCGTCCTGATAGTAAATCTTTACTGAATGAGCGCCGGCGCGGCGGGCGTGTGAACGCGCGTCAGACAGACGGAACCGCCTTTTACAGTAATGACTGTGATCAAAGTCAACGCATGTTCCTGCAGAAAATTACTCTTAACTGTTAGTTAACACTGAGTTTATGTTTTTAATTCATCCTTATTATATTTTTTATTATTTTAATTTTTAACGTAGACATTTAAACTATATTCACTATACAGTGCCTAACAAATTTATTAAAACAAATTTATGTTGCCTAAGGTTTTAAACAAATTATGTAAGGTTTGTGCCACTGCTGCTCTAAACTAACAGTATTGGTGATTACCAAAATCATTTTTTAGTTTTCTGTATTGGTTAGTCCTCCAATATGCGTAAGCTCTTTAGTAACAGTAGTTGGCTATTTCTAGTGCAATAATATAATGATTGCTGTTATCTATGAAAAAAAAAAGGCAGAAAAAAATAGTCAAGCACTATAGTTTTTTTTTTTTTTTTTTTTTAGATACCCAATTACAGTCAAAAAGTATATAAACAATGCCAGCAAGAATGCAAGCTGTTATGAAATGCATAGGAGGACATTTTTGTTATTGTGAATAAATACTAGCCTACTTTGTCATTTATTGGGCAAATAACAAACTATGACATTTTTAGATTCAAACAATTTTTTGACAGATTCCCAAAAGATTTGTGTTTTCTCTTTATTATGACAGGTGGTCTAATAAAATGTTAAGCACTGTTTTCATAGCATTCAGTTGACACGTTTGTTTGAAGGACATTGGGCAGAATGTGGAAGTGTTTTTATCAATAAAATTTAAAAAAAGAAATTTTTTTAAATCCTATTAATCGGAAAAATAATCGACCAACTAACCGAGTATTAAAATAATCGTTAGTTGCAGCCCTAGACATTTTATACTAACTGGATTTAGATTTAAATAAAACATTTTTAAATAAACAATATAAATAATAAATATAAATAATAAATACTATTTAAACGTATTAAATATTTAATCAAATTTTATTAACATTTTATTACATCTATTTTCATTCAAAATGTCTCCTATTTTCTTAAAAAAAAATCAGAGATTTAAACTCACACAAATTTGGCTAAAGGGTTGTTAAAAATACAATCCTACACACATATAAAACATAATTTGACATCCTAAAAAACAACATTTTCTACAAGTTAAACACCTACTATAAAAATAAAGTGGCATTTTAAAGGTTCAAACCCTATTTTGTACCCTTTTTGTGGAAAGTGCCTGCTGCGTTTGTATATCGATTCATCCCAGCATCGACTTTATTTAGCCTACGAGGAAAAACTACAGGCCGCCGCATGCCCGAGGCTCAATTTAGACGGCCTTTAATTAGGAGGTGACAGAACATGGGTGGTGCTCTGATAATCAAGCGGGCATCCGTGTGTCGCACAGCGGTTGAACGCTGAGCTGGACATCGCTGGAGGACACAAACAGATAAATGGCAAGTACACAGCCATTGTTCAGTGCTCACATTGTAATAAACCGGCCGGATTCCTCTGCCACGACACATACATCAACTAACACACACTCCTGAATGCATGATAGCACGCTACCAGAGCTAAAGCTACTCCACAACGAATCACACTTCCTTCTAAAACCTTTGGGCGACATTTGAAGGCAGACTCACATGCATATTTGGCAGTAAACCTCAGAATGCACTGCAATGAGCCCAGTGGGAAAACATAACATCCAAGATTTCAGATGAAGTCAAATACGTTGATTATAAACATACAGAATATTGAAAAGTACTCCAAAATATCTAATAATTAAATAATTCAAACATTTTGTATTTTTTAATGAAATGCATTTTTATTTTTAAAATAATGCATTAATATTGAAACAATTTAATTTTAAATGCATTATTTTATATTATATATTATGTATTTTGTATGTATTATGTATTACAAACATACTGAATATTCAAAAGTACCAAAATTAAATTAAATTGGCAATTGAACTGAATTAAATCATTAAAAATCTCACTAAATCCTGACTTTTTTTTAAATAGTTTATTATTATTTTTATTATGATTTTTTTTTGAAAGCTAAGCTGTTCATTTTATTGACCCTTTGAAAAAGAAAAGTTAATTATAAGCATTCTGAAGTACCAAAGATAACTTAATTCAATCATTAAAACCTGGCTTTCATTCATTCGTTCATTCATTCAAATTTGTTATATTTTTATTATTTTTAAATTTAATATGGACATTGTACCAAAAAATTTAATTAGTAATTGTATTATTGACTTAAAAGTAAGTGAGGTAGTTGAATTAAAACATTAAAAACATCATTAAAACATTTTCATTTGTTTGTTTGTTTTAATTTTTAGGATATTTTATGAAAAGCTAAGCTGTTCATTAAAAAAAAAAAATGGCAAAATGTACAAAAATTTAAAAAATTAAAATAAAAAAATATATATTAAAAATGTTAATAAACATACTGAAGTACCAAAACATAACTTGATTAAATCATTAAAACCTGGCTTTTATTTATTTATTTTCAAATCTGCTATATTTTAGTATTTTTAAAAATAATATGAAAAAAATGCATTAATATTAAACAATATTATTAAAGTTGAATTACTTTTATTTATTCTTTTTTATAATATATATTTTAAGTCAGGAAAAAAATAGGTAAATAATATTTTCTGAAAGATAAGAACTTTCTTGTAATGACTGTTGGTTGAATAACAATAATATAAAAATTATAATATAATATTTTTTTAAAAACTACATTTAAATATTAAATTAGTTAATTTGATTTACTTTTTTTACTTCCTTCTTATTTGCTTCTTATATTTTATAGAATAAGATTACAGTTTTTTTATTGTTTTTTAATTGTGTTTAAAAAATTAAACACAAAATGACCGAGGAAGCATAAGAAACGTTGATTATAAATATGAGCACTGAAACGACTATAGGTTGTACCAAATCAGTCATGAGGTTCAGTTCAGTTCAGTCTTAATAAAAGATGTCATCTCAGTAGGCAGCTGCCTATGTAGGCAGTGAAAGATGATGTTGGAACGGAGCCCTTGTAAAAACACAGGCCTTCCTGAGCAGCAGTGAGCATCTGATTCTGACCTCTGAAATGCAGCACACTCCTCCGACATTAAGCCCACGGTGAGTCTATGAACACACATCTGCACCTCCTTCAGCTCCTGCATCTTATTACTGAAGCACGAGAGTCTGTGTGATTTGGAGCTGCCGCATGCGTCCTGTCGAGTGTGTGTGTATGTGTGTTTAGATCTGATGCATGTTTTTCGGAGGCCTGCAAACGCTTGCTGATTTTATAGGATTCATTGCTGATTTTGCTCGTCTTGTGTTCAAAACTCCTGTCAGGATGCATTGCAGTCATCATTAAAAGGGTTCACTGGGAAAACACACTCAAAACAACACCGGGTTCAGGAGTCGAGAACCACTTCTGGAAAAAAAAACACTGGAACTGAGTGGATTTTTAATCATATACGTATGGTACAGACTAAATACAAGGTATTAATCTATTTATGTTTTTCTTTTTTTTTCTTTTTTTTTTTCAAGACAGGAACAAACAATTAGACACTTGGAATATATATTTTAAAAAATAAATAAATTAAAAAATATATATATATATTTTTTTAGCATATACATAGTACAGAAGTATGTAAAATATTTATTATATTTATTTATAATTAAAGTTAAGACAAATAATTGAACCGTAATGTAAAAATGTAAATACAAAAAAACAAATAAATTATTTCTTAAAAAAATAATAATGAATTCAGAGATTTTAATATTTATAATGTTTAACATTTGGACCATATTTAATATTTAATAATTGAATATTTAATATTTGGACCAATCAGATTCCACAGTGGGCGGAGCTACAAAGCACAAAGCCACAGCAATGGATTCATGAGCCTCCCATCTACACTGATAGCTATAGGCCTAAATGCTACAAAAACTACAGACTGTGATTTATTTGATCCATGAAAGTAATATTCATATCAGACGATTCAATACTTCTGCACTTCATAAGGCAAAATCAACTCCACAATACGGCTGCCTATTTGAGCAACACAAATCCCTTCAGAAAACAGCTAGTAATTGAATCACGGCACCACACGCACACGCACACACACACAAAACACGAATGTGTTAGCTTGACCTTCGGCTCTCAGCTGAATACATTTAGCTTGATTTCTCAGATATTTCACGCATTTTAGGATTCAGATATCTGCGGAGATAAACAAAGGGAACGATGGCCATCCATCACTTTCAAAACCCGTCGCGCTAAACTCAAACAAGACTGGCCTTTGCTACAAATGACTAGCACGTCTCTCCGCCGACTATTTGGAGAACAAGAGTGCAGTGATTTACAGTGTACAGGCCTCTTAGCTTATTAGCTTGTACGCGTATTAAGGTTCAGACGCTAATAGAGTTTGTGCAACGTACGCATTTCATGCTTAAGGTAAAGAGGCAGATGAGAGACAGACATAAAAAAACCTCAAAAAAAAAAACTATTTGAAAAAAAAATGGTTTCATTAACTGATTTCTTAAAGATAAGAACAAAAAAACTAAATACTTTATATAAAAAACAAATCTAAAAATTATTTAAATAAGAAAAATAAAAAAATAATATACAAAATAAAATTTGTTTCTTATTTATTATATGATAAATGTGTTAAATTACAAAATATTAAAAAATTAATTGTAGAGGTTATAAATATTAATTAACTGATTACATGAAATGTTTCATTTATTTTAAATTTTATACATTTTTGTACATACTTTCATTTTAAAAATGTATTAATTTTAAAAAAAATTATATAATTGTACGATAAAACTTTACAATAAGATATCATTTGTTAACATTAATGTATTATTTATAAAACAATTAATCTATGTCGATGTTAGTAATTAATACAATTGTGCATTGCTTGTTCATGTCAGCTCACACTGTAATAACTAATGTTAACAAATACAACATTTAATGTTAAAAATGTATTAGTAAATGTTGAAATTTACATCAACCAAGACTAATTAATGCTTATGCATAGTTAATGTTAACTAAAGTACTTAATAAATATTAACAAATTAAACCTTACTGTAAAGTGCTATCAAATTTCTACATAATTATTTTTCTTTATTAGCATCGATGGTTCCATGAACAACCTTCAATTATCCATGTAACCTTTCCAAGGTCCTCTATAATAATAATAATAAAAAAAAGAAGTTTAGATTAGTGAATATTCTTCACATTAAGAATTGTTCTTTAAGATCTGTTCTACGGCATCACTACAAAAGCTCCTTTTGAACTTTTATTTTTATTAGTGAAGGAAGATGTATTAAGTAAATTTCGTTGCCTTTAAATCACCAACACTTTATCTAAATTTTAAACATCCCTAAACCACCACCGTGAAAACATCCTCCACAAAAACTCCAGACGGACTTAATCTCTCACAATTTCCCCAAAGGGAGAGACACTAGAGAAGTGGAAGAGCCGTTCAATTACAGGCCACGCTCCTAGTTAGCACATTTTATTCAGAGCTCATCTCCGGTTCGTTTTGTCGACTGCAATCCACCCGCGAAGGCTACACCCCTCTGTTTGTCGACATTATCGCCTCCCAATCACGCAGGAGGAAGATAACGCAATTCATCTCTTCATTCATTCATTCATTCGGCCCCATCCCATCCCCAGCGGCCAGATAAAACGCCCGTGTAAGCGTCGCCAAAACAAGGTCAGCATACGGAGGATGTAATGGAGCTAATAAAAGCAGATCGCGAGGCGATATTAGGCGCGGTAATCTCGGGATTTCATTCCCTGCGAATCCCCGCTTGCGTGAGTCTGGCTTCATGCCTCATTTATGACCAAAATGGGACGAAATCCTCAAAACGCACAAACCAAAAGGTGCCTTTAGGAAAACAAACAAATAAGATGAACAGCTCCGTCCTGGACTCGCAATATCAGACTCATTGGCAGGTTGTCGGTATTTTCCCCCAAAGGCGGTTGGGCTTTTAAAATGGATTACTTCTGCATGTCGATTTATCTCAATATATCTGACTTTCCAATTATGTTTTCAATGGCAGGAGGCTTTTGGCGATGTTAAATGTGAAGGCACAAAAAAAAAAAAAAGTACCACAAAAATACTATGTTGGCAATCGTAAACTTCCTCTGGTGCCATCTCAATTTGTCAAATATTATAATACTATAACAGTAAATGTTGAAATTGGTATTAACTAAGGCTAATAAATGCTGTAGAACAGGGGTCACCAAGTTCGGTCCTGGAGGGCCAGTGTCGTGCAGAGTTTAGCTCCAGCCCTAATTAAACACACCTGAAGCAGCTAATCAAGGTCTTACTAGGTATACTTGAAACTTCCAGGCAGGTGTGTTGAGGCAAGTTGGAGCTAAACTCTGCAGGACACCGGCCCTCCAGGTTCAAGTTTGATGACCCCTGCTGTAGAATCTTCATGTTAACAAATGAAACCTTATTATAAAGTGTTACTAAATTTTTCCTTTTTTTTTATTGGCGTCGATGGTCACACGAAGAATCATCAACATCTATGAAATCTTACCAAGGTACTTCATAGTGGATAAATAGTTTCATTAGATTATTAAATCTTTAATAATCAGTTTTTCCTATTTATTGAATTTACTTCGAATTTGAAGTTTTGCCACCATTTTATTTCATTTTTTATCAAGGAATCGTGATTTTGAATAGAAATATTAGAAATAACAATTACAATTAGACACTGACCATATGCTAATGATAACCATTAAGAGAGAGAGAGAAAAAAAAAAACTGGAATCATGTATTTTAGTTACATTTTTATGTTGACTGGTTAAATGTTTAAAAAAAATTCTGAAATAAAAAAAGTAGAGAGTTCACTGCAAGGTTCTTTGGGCAACCAAAAATTATTTTTGGTATTTTGCTGGTATTTTCCCCCAAAGGCAGTTTTACTTTTAAAAGGATTACTTTTGCACGCAGTACAAAGATTGATTTGTTTTTCCCAATTTATCTGACTTTCCAACTATGTATTCAATGACAGGAGGCTTTTGGCAATTTCTAAAATTAATGTACAAAAGAAAAGCAGCACAGAAAACGTTGTCGGCCATCATATCCCACAAATACAATAAACATCTTCAGGTGGCGTCTCAGGTGGAGTTAATGAGGTTAATAATCATAGACTTTCACTTTGAGAAAAAGTATGTGAATATCACAAAACCTGCCCAAGAACATTATATACTGTAGAGATATTTTGCTTAAAATGTTTATTTACTGAAATATTTATTTATTTGCTATTTTTTATGGCAGTTAAGCACATTTGCCTAAATTCTCATCAGGGTTATAAATATTAACTGAAACTAAAATCATTAAAAAATAATTCATTACTGATAAACATGAACTAAAACCAAATAAAATATTTTAAATAAATTGTATTCATTTATTCATTTCATCTAGTTGCTAAGATGACATTATACTTCATGGTAAATAAATAAAAATTAAAAAAATATTTACTGCAATATTGAAGTAATAATAATCACTCTGAAAATAAACACTTTTACTTAAAAAAATAAATATCATAACAGGAATTTAGATGTCAATGTGCATAACTGTCATTTAAATTATTAAACTTCATTTTCTTTATGCAACATTTTTTGCTTTCGTTTTTTTGGGGTGAAATGCAATGCATTTTCGTGAGGCTCACCCTTTAGAAGCGTTTGAATTTGATACACTCGTAATGCACAAATGCAAATGAAAAAAACGTACTTGAGTGAGATCACTCACGCTAATTCAGCACTGACTAGAACAAAAAGAGATGTGATTTTTATTGAAAAACAGATCCGCGTTTCAGGAATGTAATGAGTTTCCAACAGAGCTTAATCACATGTTGACATTTGTGCTAGTTAGAGGCTATTGCGCTACCCGTTTCTCTGCTGTCAAACCATTTTGTCATTCCTAATTAAGGGAGCATGGCTTGCATTGACAGGCAGGTATTTACTCGTGTTTAACCCCATCTACCCTTGACTGACTGTTTCATAACTACAAGGCCCCTCTGTCCACATAAATACAGCTCCGGCTCCCAGAGGCCCGTGTTTTCATGCTTGCATTACAACAATTACACACATCCATCAGCCCTCAAACATTCCCACCCCCACCAACGTATCTTGTCCTTCCCCCGCCGCCTCCTCCAACCCCGTTCCCCTCCGTCAGCTGGGAATCTACCCCCGATCCTAACAGATGTCTCCTGATTTGGGCGAAATGACAACAAAAGGCCAGGCTCTGAAAAAAGCCATGGCTTTCCCATCTTGCCCCAAGCTTTCTGCTCCTACACAAAGGCCAGCAGATTAGCAGTTTTTAGCACATAAAAGAAGCCCCTCATCCTGAGAACTGCCCCCTTAACTGGGCCCTGAGGTTTCTATAGGGTCACTATAAACCCCTTCAACTCAACTTTGTCCCAAACAAAACCTACCGAACCAGCATCCTGTCTTTGCCCCAACAAATTCCTACGCTTCACCAAGCAAGACCCCTGATAACCATCTTAAACCAGCACACATCACTAAACTAGTACCATGACATTTGGAAAGTGGGATATCTAAGCTATTCAAGAGGAATCTACCTTGGATTCATGGGCTTTATTGTTTTGGTTCCACTTAATGACTTGAAGGTATTTTGAAGGAGTCTAATTGGAGTCGCCCCAGAGAAAGGTCATAACCACTCCAAGTCTATCAAACAAAGATCCAACCCTTTAATCTGGTTCATTGGGGTCTGTTAACTATCGAGCCAAAGTGGAGAATAAGTAGACCAATCACAGATGGCATCTTGACCTCCAGCTATGGAGAACAGGGTGGGGACGGGTCTCCAAAACCCTCAGAGGGGTCATAACTCAGATTGAAGCCAAGGTGGGGCGTGTTTATGACAGATCTGTATTGTCTAAATGTCCCAAGCTGGGCGGGACGCCCGTCAACCAACCTAGAGTGCCAGCTGGTCATCATACTTAAAGAGCAGAAAGCAGAAAATCACCATGGTGGGGGTAAACAACAAGTGCCCCCAATAAAACAGCCAAATGTATCGAAGCCAGTGGGAGGGGTAGAGGTTGGGTGGCGCTTTTAGCGTGGATATAACGCCCTCCTACCGTAATGAACACATTATCACTGTGGCATCAGAGTAAGTGGAGCATATCATTGGTTCGAAATCCAGTCTTGCGGCGAGAGCTTTAAGCTTAGGGAGAGTGGGGAGAAGGTAGTAGCTTTTGGCTTTATCAGCACCGCCGCAGTACTGAGAGCCCAGAGACCGGACGATCAGTCCTGCAGCGTCACATAGGCAGCTGGCCAAGCATGAGATGAAATTAAACTTTGAGCGAGATGGATCAATCCCGTCAGCAGGGGCAGGTTTGCTAGGCGTCTTATCTCAGATTTGCCACTAACCTGTTGGACAGAATGGGCAACATAGGCCGGAGAGTTAATATAATTTACCAGGAGAGGCTATTCCTCATCTTCAACAAGGTTTGTCATAGACAATGTAGTGATTTACTTGGGAACTCATCTGAACAAGTGCGTGATAATTCCGCCAGACTGACCGGTTGTCCCTTGGGTCGCAGCGTAAGGCGGCAACCGTGGCTGAACAGAGAGGCCTCGGCTCCTTCTACTTGGATGTGCATGTGGATGCATGCGATGGTCGCATTAAAACCAGAAGAGCTTGTTTCAAAGACAGTGCATTCGTTCTTTTATAACCACCAGACAAATTGCACCCACCGTGAGCTGAAGAGCACCGATTTAGCACTCGGGACAAATTAAGAGGAATAAACACAATTAGCTGGCAGAGCTTAGGCGCTGGCGAATATCTCTCTTCCCCTCCCTTTTCTGCTGATAATGTGAGACGCTGCAGCGCAGCTGCCATTACCGCCACCACTGCATCTGCCATTCAAAACCCAAGCTGATAATTGCACTGCTCTCCCCGTTACACAAACTCGCCTAATTTTATCTACAACTATGATCACATTGGCACACGCGGGTTACAATAACCACTGTGAGAAGGAGCTTTTTGTATAATTGTTGTTTTGATATTTCTGCCACTCCATTAGCATTTCCTGCGCTAAATCTATCCATGGCGCCATTGAATACAAGGCTGTGCGGAACATTATTCAATAAAATGGTACTTTAGCAAGTGCTATAAGATCTATAAAGCTAAAAGAAAACTAAATCCAAGAGAGATACTGCTCATTAAAGCATGGCACACTTTATATTTAGAGTGATCATTAGCTACTCTAGCTGACACAAACAAGAGGGCTAAACCTGTAACGCAAGCAAATGCAAGAGCGCTGCCCTTCTCTTCTCTCTGAAGTCGGGAGAATATTTATTTTGGCATAGCGTGGCCAGAATCTCTCTGAGGCATTGTCCTTTGATCCCTATTTAAAATGGGGGAAAAAGGTTACAGCGATAAGTGTAGGAAAACACAAAAAACGACACCAGAAGGAATAACTTCGCAGAAATGAATTTCAAAACCTTGGGGAAGACACCTTACAAAAGACATTTCACCAGAACTCATATCCTCAGCTCAATTCAATTAACTTTTCCTCCAGAGGTGACACGGAGTGCACACGGGAAATCAAAGTTAGTTCGGCAAACAAAGTTTTTACATCCGCTGAAAAATTCCTTCATTCTGACACCACCCGACTTCATTGATTTCTTGTTTGTTATTGCTTAGCGGCAAAAGAAAAATGAGTGAAACTACAGGTCTATAGACCACAGTCACGGCTAACGGCTTCTGTTTGGCTGCATTCCTACGCATTTGTCTTAACATCTCTCAAGATCTGACAGTGATCAGCAATGATAAATCATCCCAATATAGTGACATTTAGCAACTAAAGCACACTTGTGAGTTCACAAGTTGCAACAAAAAACAAAGACTGCGAAAACAAACACGTTTTAGTCATTAATGCTTAAAAAGCTGGTACGTATTTCATGAAAGAATCAATGATGGCTGTCCTTTTCGAGTAGCTCCTAGAGTAGATCTTTGCCATCAAACTTATTGGATGAGACGTCAACAAAGTCTAAATCTAAATTTCTTGGAGATCTAAGCGAACTATTAAGCCAAACTTTTTTCAAAAGCAGAACCAGAGCACTTCAGTCCAGACTCATTCTGATACGGGGCCCCTGAAGTCACATTAAAGTGATTAATGACCCCTGCATTATCTGTGACTAAATGAATCAAGACAATACCTGCACTATGCTTTCATGCTCCAGTCTCGCGCAAACCTTTACTATATGAATGCATAAACTTTCAAATTAAAGTAAACTGCTATATTCAGCAGGCCATGGCACGACTTAGCTGAAAGACAGCATAACTTATAGACAAGCATGTATGTGCCAGGAAAAGAGAGAAAATCCTCAATATAATAACTTTGCAAGAAAGACAGTTGGTGAATAGAATCAATATTCTCTACAGTAATGACTTTTTCACGCTTTCTATTCAAAACCATAATGCAAAAATGTGTAATATATTATTTTCTACTCTATAAACTCCGCATTTGCAGCAAATGTCAATGAGGCCATTACTTTAAACCTCCAGAAAGTTACTTTCCAATTTTCCTCATTATCTGACTTTGACTTTACGGTCTTTGTCTTCAAATTCTCAGAGACCTTGAAAAACATTAGTAGCCATTTTACAAAATAAACCGTTTTCTTTTGAAACTCACAGTGCATTCCCCTAACTGAACCAAAAGCCCATTTCACAGATATTAATAAAGCATTAACCCTCTACTGCACCACAAAGCAAGCATACACTTTTCAAGCATACACTACTGATTGGGTTCATGCTTCAAAACCAAAAAAAAAATATTACAATAAAACAAATCCAAACTTCCAAAAGTGAACAGACACAATGTGAACATTCAATGCATTTCGTCATATTTTTAAACTGTGGGTCGTAGGGAACACAAACAGAAGAAATGCAACATTTCAAACGTCCTCTATGAAAATTATGTTATCAAATTTGTTTATAATCACTCCCCATAAGACCTCGAAAAGTTTTTAAGCTAATGAAAGTGTCACAAAACCCCCAAAACAGAACATGAGGAATACAACACAGCCTAACAAGCCGTATCAAAACCGTTAGACTCAATTACTACAACTTATTTCGCCAAAAACTGCACATAACGCACAAAAACATTTCGATAGACACAATGTGATTATATAGACACAATGAAATCAAGCATTTTATCAATAGAATATCTAAATAAGTATATCTAAAGACCAGAAATTGTATTTAAAAAGTTAAAAGTCCTACATAAATTATTTTACGTTTTAAACTGACCATTTAAAAATCGTTTACTTACAATAGTTCCACGCGTGTCCAAGTAACTTTATTTCGGATCGATGCAGATTCGGTACGACCATATAATTCCTCTGAAAGCGTCCTATGTTGCATCCATGTAAAACAGGAGGGAAAAAATCCAAATAACTCCTTGGATACGCAAAGTTTTCAGCGAGAGTAAACAGTTATCCGTGCCATGTCGACGGCGTCCGTGCGTAAACTCTCCAAGAGCGCACGAAACTCCACGGCTGCGCTTCAAAACCAGCTTTAAATGTCGGTCGACAGTCGGTCCCAGAGCTGGATCGGATTCTTTTCTTTCAGATCCCGGACTTCGACTGGGGGTAGGGGCAGTTTGGTAGGGGTTTCTTTAGCCCCCCTTTTCTCCCGCGCACCCTCCCCAAAAACAGCGGAGCAGACGGGGGGAGGCCTCTGCGCGCTCACGTCACCAATCCGTAGTGAATGAGCGCGCACAGATAAGCTGCTCTGTCATTTGAAACCCCCTCACTAAAACCATCCCACCTCCAAAATAAGAAGACACGGGAGGGAATAAACTGCCTCTAAACAGATTCATTTAGCCAGTTTGTTTTACAAGCGTACATATTTGCCCGTATGAAAAGAATGTTCTTGCACCATAGTTTGATATTTATAGAAAACAACTACAGCTAACACCCCCCAGGTTAAAAAAAAAAAAAAAAAAAAAAAAACTTGGTTACTATAGTTAAACTTTGGCAACCACAAATTAACCATGGTTTTGCTACATTTAACCATAGTTTAACCATGGTATTTTTAGTAAAACTGTGGTTATACAAATGAGAATCAATATGCCAAAAAAAAAAACCACACAACAACAACAACAACAACAACAACAACAACAACAACAACAACAACATGGTTTCTACACTTTTTCTATAATAAAACCATGGTTAATTTTCTTAAGGGAAAACCATGGAATGTTGTTTGGATTACTATAATTATGTTTTTATAAAACAAACGATGGTATTTGATGTATCCAATCATAACAATAATTATACTGTTCCAGTTTTAACATAAATAAAATAGTTTCACTCAGTGCTCTAAGACATTACTACTACAGGGGCGGACTGGCCATCGGGAGAATTCCCGGTGGCCTGGAAGTCAATTTGGCCCGCTGCCTTATATATATATACACACATATATATATGTATGTTGTTGTTGCCTGCTGAATGTACTAAAGTGATTATTTCCGAATTCGCCATTCAATAATAAAACTCTTAAATCATGAATCGGTTAGTCTTGACTGGCAACGCGATTCGCCACGCGTCCGCCAAAAAGATGTGAGACTCGAGAATGGAGTGGAAGTGCCCAGGTGGAGCAGAGAGGCAAAACCGTCCTGTTCAGGACTTCAAGTGCAGGTCAGTTACATCTGTAAATAGACTATTGTAGTTTTGGCTTTGTTTACTTAGTTTAACATGAAACTGCTAGCAAATGTTAGCAGTAGCAGTCAATTACTGACCAAAAGTACATAATTACTATTGTAAAGAGTAGGAATAGCAGACAAACATTCACATCGTTTTATAACAGGTTTAGAGGGAGCTAGGGCAGACAACAACACAACCCTTACGAACATTAACCTGGTTTTACTAAAAATAAAACCAAAAACCATGGTTACTATAGTTAAATTACACTCTTAAAAATAAAGGTGCTTCATTCACGATACCAGAAGAACCTTTTTGTCTACATGCTTCCATAAAGAACCTTTAACATCTGAAGAACCTTTCTGTTTCACAAAAGGTTTTTTTGTGGCTAAAGAAGGTTCTTCAGATTATAAAAAAAAGAAAAGAAAAAGATGGTTCTTTAAAGAACCTTTGACTGAATGGTTCTTTGTGGAACCAAAAATGGTTCTTCTATGGCATCACTGTGAAGAACCTTTTAAGCACCTTTATTTTTAAGAGTGTAACCACAAATTAACAATGGGTTTGCTACACTATGTTTCACCATGGTATTTGTAGTAAAACTCTGGTTATACGAATGGTAATCAATCCGTCAAAAAAAAAAACAAAAAAAAAACATGGTTACTATACTTTTACCGTAGGCCTAAAAATGCCATGGTTAATTTTACTTAGGACAAAACATGACCCATGATAATGCAAAAATATGTTCAGTGTGAAGATTTTTCTGTAAAGATATATTCAAGATGTAGCTTTAAATGTATTAATTTTGACATTTAGACAAGATAAAAAATAAACGACTAATGTAATACTTAAATTTTTCTAAAATAAATGTATACCATGTGCAAACAAATTACAATGAGGTGGTTGGTATAAGAAAATTAGTGAAAAAAGTAAACATATGAGGGACAGAGAGATATCAGAGAAAATGAAGAGACTAAAAAGGGAAATGGAAGTTCAAGAGATAACATTTAATTCTTTTGCGTGGTCCCAGCCTAGGGATTTAAACTATTTTTTAAATTTGTTGTGGATGTATGGGATGGCCTGGATGAGTGTGAGATTTCCCGGCCGGAAATTTTGTCCCAGTCCACCCGACTACTAATAGTGATTTACTATGCCGAATACTGATTAATCGCGACATTCAGCGTTTCCTAAAATTCGCTGTCGCCTTTCACGGCAATGACCCTTAACCTGGAACAAAGACAGCGTTATAAGTGGCGTTCACACAGAAAGTGTTTTTGAATGCTACTGCATAATTTTTTCCATACGTGCCAGAATTTGACCGTTGCGCTCCCTTCCCACGCATGACGCTCAAAAGCTCAGTACTAACCACTAGATCTCGCGTTTTGTTTTTTACGCAAAACTTGTTCTGCATTATTTGAACTTTTTTCTTAGTAGAATCTATTGATAAAGCAATTACAATTAATAAAATAATAATAACATAATATTAATATAATATAATTTAAAATAATTCAAGCTCAATATTTTTTTAGCCATGCATTTAATTATTTATATTGTGATAATGGCAGACTGATTTTACATTATTACTTGGCTCATGAAAACAATTAAAAAAATATTTACTATACTCTGTAAGGAACAGATATGCCTAAAATGTGACCCTGGACCACAAAACCAGTCTCAAGTCGCTGGAGTATATTTGTAGCAATAGCCAAAAATACATTGTATGGTTCAAAATTATTGATTTTTATTTTATGCCAAAAATCATTAGGACATTAAGTAAAGATCATGTTCCATGAAGATATTTTGTAAATTTCCTACTGTAAATATATCAAAACTTAATTTTTGATTAGTAATATGCATTGCTAAGAACTTCATTTGTACAACTTTAAAGGCGATTTTCTCAATGTTTTGAGTTTTTTACACCCACGAATTCCAGATATTCAAATAGTTGTATCTCAGCCATATATTGTCCTATCATAACAAATCATACATCAATGGAAAGCTTATTTATTCAGCTTTCAGGTGATGTATAAATCTCAATTTTGAAAAACTGACACTTATGACTGGTTTTGTGGTCCAGGGTCACAAATGAGAAGCATTTTATGAGTTAAGGAAAACTTGGAAGGGTCAAACAGTAATTTGCATTCGAAAAAACCAAAGGGTGTTGTTAAGTGTATTCAAATTCATATAAATATCAAATGCAGCTCACAGCTCCAAAATGCATTTTGAGTTGAGATCTTGCTGAAAAATACATTGAGTGTTTATCAGAGATAGCATCTGTTTTATTCATGATAATAAATGATGAACAAATAAAATAAGTATCACAATACATATTGTGTTGACACACTGCAATTTAAATGCCTGCACCTATTACAGCACCAAACAATGAACAAAGGCCTAGTACAATAACTCATACTTTAAAGAGATGCCCTGGAGTATTGTTTACACACATTTTTCTCTTTATTTAAGGGCCACTGTGATCTCTACCATCATAAAGGGCCGAGGCCCAATCAGCGGGAACGCCGCATAAAGCGTCGCTATGATTTTATGTTGATTTGCCTCATGTTTCTTACTCACACTTGACTTGCCTAGTTTAATCAAGCTTATAAATCGAGCGCTATAGCGTGTCCCACGTTCTCCTGGTGGCAGAGAGCTTAGTGTGGTAAATTTCAGCGGGGCTTAAGAGCCATTTGAGGATGCTGGGGGAAATGATAAAGATCACTTACCACTCGACATGCCCGATCCATAAGACCATAATTAGCATTGTATTCTGGAAGTCTTTTCGTCTGCACTTTTTTAGTGTGTGGTTTAGAAATATCTATGTAGAACTATATAATATTTTTTATGTTATGTTGTTATCATGCAGCTGACCACTCTTTTAAATCCAATATGTAGTTAGATATATAATTACGTCAAAACTTGGCACATTAGAACTAAGGACCTGCAAAAATAGCTTCATTATAGCTACAATATTATCTTTTTTAGAAGATAAATACTTAAATAACAGGTTTCAGCAACCAAGCAAAGCAATACACAACGCTTAATTCAGTTTAGCATATGTGGAGCATGTGGAGCTAATAAACAAACAGCATTAACTCACAAAGCACTGTTTAGTGTCACAATCATTTTTAATAGCTTCCATGAGTAGCTTCAGGGCACAGACGATTGCATTGTATTTAATGGTTGTTTTTCTGAGGCAACTTTGAAGCTGCTTACCAAAAAAAACTTACCCTTTCTGAGGTGCTTTCAAAACTTTGGGCGTGTTTGACAGGGAGAAAAACGATGGGGGCTGATGCTCGTCGAGTTTTGGGGGAAATACGCATCAATTGTAGGGGGCCTCGTTCAGAGCCTTGGGGGACCTCCTTTCAACACGCTAAAGAAATGCAGTCTCTCCATCGACAGAAAATGCAGCAGCTTTTATCTTTAGATCCACTGTGCAGAGAGCATGCCTCTGAATACACAGCCCATCCTGTGTGTGTGCGCGTATATATATATATATATGTGTGTGTGTGTGTGTGTGTGTGTGTGTGTGTGTGTGTGTGTGTGTTTTTGTCTACTGAATGTGAACTGATCCATAGCCAGGAAGGAGAGCAGACTGACAGCTATTAGAGTGCAACTGTGCTGTCTTATCTGCTGCCTGATAGGAATCTACAAAGACCCACTGCAGAGATTATGAATTCATTACAGACAGTCCTCACACACACACACACACACACACACAAAGGGGTCTATATATTCGCAGTGAAAGGAGAGGTCATTCGTGTTCACTATCATAAATATTAAACGTGACCGTCTTGTCGCTTTTGAACGGAGAATATCACTGTTTTTCAAAAGATGCAAAGGTGAGGTCATTGCTCCCTCACAGGACCAAAGGGAGAGCAGGTTCAAATGCTAAAACGGCTAGAGATGTACTGTGCTTTCTGTAGTCAATGGTCAGTAGAACAAGGGGGTGTGTCTACAATGTGAAATACGACACTCAGGGATGTCTACGGTCTGTTTCTCTGCAGGATAACAGCAGAAGACTCAAAGGACTAAAAGGCAAAAGCATTTATCAGAACTAAAAGCGAAAACCAAACAACATACGTATTATGAGGTGCAGAGGCACTGAGGCAATGCGTTTCAGACGGTGCCAAAGAGACTGAAAGAAAAGGAATGTCAGGTAGAGGAGGAGAATGGATTTGGAAATAGTTTACCTAAAAATACACTCAACCTCACGTCGTTTCAAAGCCAGACGGGTTTCTGTCTTCCAAGGAACACAAAAGGAGATTTAGAGCAGATTTTTTCCCCTCTTTTCCACACAAAAACAACCATAGAGTGACTGCACTAAACTGTATTTATCTTCAGAAAGGAAAAATGAAGTATTAAATTAATCTATACATCACTTGCACTATATTCCCAGCTTTCAAACATTATACAAAAGCTTAGGGACAGACCAAAATAAATTATTATTAGAATATTGAATGGCTTATTATTAAAATACTATTAGTTATGATTAGAATATATCAGTTATCAAATGTCACTTACATATTCTAATTAGTGTAATCCATGGTTATTTTTGTATTATTTAAATGGCTTTTATTCATGTTTTGAATCAGCTTTTATTTTTATACTTTAATTTTAGTTACATGTTTAGTAATTGTATGTGCTTTTGTAAATTTCATTAGTTTTTGTTTGTTTTAAATATTATAATTTAGATTTCATTTACTTTTATTTCAGATTTAGTTTTATTTATTAAACTAAATAAAAAATAGAATTGTTTTTGGCAATTAATTGAAATACGTTAAGGTTTTCATCTAATAATCATAATTTAGCTTATTTCAACTTAACAAAAATGTTTAATAGTTTTAGTTTACATTTGTTACCCTGACCTTGGTGTAATCAACTATTATTGATGTCACTGTTGGTGTAAAATGTTCCTGTTTCAAGATTTGAACGTGCACAAATGCGAATTGCTAAAATACAATTCATATGACATCAGAAATGTAGCGCATAACTCATATGGACTACATTTCAGACTCACATATGGTGCATTTTTATGGCCTTGTCTGAAATTTGACGGCCCTGATCTCTATATACATTTGTTGAAAATGAGCAGCGTGAACATTCTGCCAAATATCTCATTGTGTGTTTTACAGAAGAAAGAATTCACTGGGTTTGGAGCGACATGAGGGTGAATAAACGATGACAGGATTTTCATTTCATACACCGTGCGAGGAGAGCAGGCGGGCTGCAGGAAAGACAGTAACAGAAAGAAAGGGGAGCTCAGGAGACACGTGTGTGTGTGTGTGTGTGTGTGTGTGTGTGTGTGTGTGGAGGATGGGAGGTTGCCTCCGCTCTGTGCCGTGGATGTGTTGGCCTTATTTGGAGTCAGAGACTCTCTGGTTGTTTACCCAGCAGGTCAGAGGGCCGCTACACCGCAGCACTGCAGCGCAAACACACCGCCTGCCACCGTGAGGAACTCATCAGCACATATCTGCTCCAGCCTGACACACACACGCACTCACGCTCTATATCACAAGATTTGTCTCATACAAACACTCAGCGTATAAAGAGAGGCAGCTACTAACTCTCTCTCTTAGATACACATAAGGCTAGGCGATACATCTAATGTTTAATATATATGTGTACATTACTTTCAACCCAACAGCCACTGTGGCAAAATAGATATGGAATGTTTAATACAAGCAGAAAAATGTAAAAAGAAGGAAATAAAATGAATGCAATTTAAGATGGTTTGCATAAACATGTCTGCCAAATGCGTAAAAAAAAAGAATATGATAAAAAAAAAATCAAATGCTGTCTCGCACAACAAATGTTTATAAGTTAGTGATACATTTAATAATAATAATAATAATAATAATAATAAATATTATTATCATTTATAAAATATATTAATATTTATAATTATATATTTATTAATATTTTTATAATATTTTACAGCATATATATTTGCAAAAGACACAACAAATATATATATATAGTGTTATTACTACTACTACTATAAATAATAAAAAATTAAATCAATAAGAATATTATTTTATTATAATATTTATAATAAAAATAATAATTTTATTAAAAAAATATTAATAATACATATTATCATTATATACAAATGTATTAAATTGTACAATTATATCATATGTGTATTATATGTTTATTATTATTATTAATAATACAAGAAAAATATATATGTATTACGTACATTAAAACGTAAAATAAAACTAGTAAACAAATCAATGAATATTTTGCACAATATTCACTAAATTAATAATTATTTATAATAACTGATAATAATATTTCTAATAAAAATAACTATTAAAATAATTATTTGTATTTTTTGCATATAAATTAAAAAAAATAAATAAAAAGGGCATAGCAATTTTTAAATTGCAATCGTTTTTCATTGCAATAATCACAATGTTGGTTAATTAGACATTTTAAGCAAATAATCTAGAACATACTATCACAGAGCCCCAGACACACAAACGTTCTGTCCAATCTTGATTCCAGCTTGTGTCGGTGTGTTTAGGACTAAAGTCTCATCGGTTTACACAATGGCAGGTCAAAGCAAACAGGCCCGTGTGTCTGCGGCTCCCACGCCTGCACAGACCCGGCCGGGACACGAGAGGATTTGCCCACAATGCACTGTGCCCTCGAGCGACTCTAACTCGGTCTGGCACAGCAGATCTGCAGCATTCAGAGCCGGATCAGAGCTGCGACACGCTGCAGTCCGGATATGAACAGAACTTCAAGGCAAACATATTCACAGATAACGGCACACAGAACCAGAGAACCAACGGAGAACCACAGAAGAACGTGGATTTTCTCTAGATTACAGAACATCACATAGCCTACATCATTTGTTTTTTATCATGAAAGCAAGATATATGATAGATTAGATATGATTAAGAGCTTGAACACAAGCAAACGCACAAACAGAAAGGAGTACGTGACAATAACGGTGAGAAAGATTCTCTTCATGAACACGACAGGTGCTCTGTCTGAAAGCCATTAGCTGAAGATATGAGAAGACATAAGGCTTTGATTCCCAAACACCATGAATTTATATCAACCGTTATTTTACTATTAGTTATAATTAGTTATTTGAGATTCTATTTCAATCGATTACATTTATTATAGTATTATAGTTTCTGTTTTTTTTCTTCTTTTTTTTTTTGTCTTACAGTTTTTATTAATATTTTGCGTTTGTTTTAATTTTTTTTATTGTTTTCATTTAATGTTCTTTTTATTTTTTTAATATTTTATTAGTGTTTTAAAATATTTCCATATAGTTTTTATTAATATTTTCAATTTGTATTTTTAATATTATTATTATTATTATTATTATTATTATTATTAATAATAATAATAATAATAATAATAATACTGCTGAAACTGAGGTGAATAAATGTCCGAATACAGTTTTGTTTTGTTAATAAAAGGTTTATTTCGATAATGACAATATTGCATAATTTTATATTTCTAAAAGAATAATAATAATAAATTAAAAACTCTAACATTTTTTGTGGAATAAAACAAATCCAGAACTTCCAGATGCCTAGCTTCATTTACGTTTCTTTAAATACCACCATTACTAATCAGAGCTTTGCTAATTGAAAAAAGCTAATTCTTGCATTGCATTCTTGTTTAAAGTTGCAGGACAGAGTTAATGCAAAAGAGGCATAAAGATTAATAGCTTTATTTAACTTTATTAATTTATTTAACTGCAATTTCATCCGACAGAGAGCAACACCTCGCAGAAACGAGACCCAAACAGACGAGTTTCTCGTGTTCAATGATCTGTGGCATCCGTACAGATTCACGCGTACAGATAAACGCTGTTTCCCGGCGCGAGGGAGACTGTGCAGCGTAATAAAGCAGAACGAGCTTCAATGCCGTATCTCACCTCTCAGCATCGCAAACAGCCCAGGGATACGAGTCTGCACGCGTCGACCTGCTCTGCTCTGTTCTCCACTCAATGAAAAGAAACCGGCAGCAAGCGCAAATAATCGGGCCGTTTGGCCTGTAATACGCCGCAGACTCAAGGCTAAACTCCAGAGTCAATGAGAGCAAACAACAAGGACACACTCGAGTACCGCTGTTAAAAACAGATCACTGAAGAGCTGAAACAACTCAGAAATTAAGCACTTCACCTCTAATGTGTGTCACATATGCCAAAAGCTGCCTTTCTGAACCAAATCAAGCCAAATAAACGAGTGAATAAATGTGCATTATATAATATAAAAGCACATGAATACACACACTGAGCCTGTACTGATATCAATAAGGATAGATGACAGCCTAAAACATGCTATAAAAAGGCTTTTTTACACAGAGGAATCAGCACTTTTAAAATGAAATAATTATAAAATAAATAAATAAACATATATTTTTCCTATATATATATATATATATATATATATATATATATATATATATATATATATATATATATATATATATATATATATATATATATATATATATACACACCTAACATTACAATTTTTATAATAATTTTTTGTTGCAATAATTTCATATTCAATCCTTACATTAATGTAGAAACAACATAAAGACAGTATATTTTTAATATTTGTATAATGTATAATATTAAACAATATATTTTTCTGTTTGCCAATTCATTAAAATTAAGTTAAATATTAAATCTCACATGCACAAATTTGATTATATATATATAAATCCAGAAGAACTGTGGCAACGTCTCCAAGACGCTTCAAGAAACCTACCTGCAAAACTACAGTATTGTTAAAAGTTTTAGGCAATTGTGTAAAAATGCTGTAAAATGAGGATGCGTTCAGAAATAATGCCATAAATAGATTTTCTTTATCAATTAACTTCTATTAACTAAATCAAATCAACATTTGGTAAGACCACACTTTGCGTTTAAAACGGCTTTTGTCTGAGGTACACTTGCACATAGTTTTTCAGGGAGGGTTTTGCAGGAAGGGTTTTCTTGAAGCGTCTTGGAGACGTTGCCACAGTTCTTCTGGATTTATTCTGTCTCAGTTTGTTCTGTTTCTTCATGTCATTCAGATCAGATCTCTGTGTGGAGCACTGGCTGTTGTCAGACTCCTTGTGCATACAAAAATCTCACTGGATTATTACAATTAATGGCAAAAATAATGTTTGGAAATGTAAACTGATATTTCCTTCTGACACACTACAGCAAAAGATAGAAATAACTGACTTAAAACCATTTTTTTGTTGGTGAAAATACTAGCGGCCTAAGACTTTTGCACAGTACTATATATATATATATATATATATATATATATATATATATATATATATATATATATATATGTATATATATAAAAGCATAAAACCTAGACCATAAATTAAAACATTTTTACAGAAAGTAAATAGGGTCAAATAGTGTTTGATTTCATGAAGGTTTTTACCTCTCTGCTGTTTTTAATATTCCTTCTGCTTCATTCTTCGGCTGTTTTTAGTGGCGTTTTCTTCGGCTGCCTCGGTTGAACCTTGAGCAAAGAGGAGAAAGAAAGAGAAAAGCTAATGAAAAGGACTGACAAATGAACCGCTCCCTCCTGAGTTCAGAGCGAAGACTGCAGCTTTCTGAAGATGCAAGAGTGACCGTCTACTAGTCAACACAAAAGCCGATCAATACACTGCTTTCACCATTTCCAGCCGTTTTTTTCAGTTGTGATCATGTGTAATGAGGGCAGGCATTAATGTTAAAAACAAGAAGATCACTTTTGACCTGAAGGGCACACCAAAATATCACTAGTTTATCATTAACATTAACATGACTTTGAGCTCCTGTTATGCTGCAGACACATTATAGAATGCAAAAACAAAACCAAGTGTCATTTATTTTAAATGTTCAACAAAATTTATCACAAACATAACATTAACAGGACTTTGAGCTCCTGTTGCACTGCAGACACTTTTTGGAATAAAAAAAAAAAAAAAAACATCAAATCAAATGTTCTTGCTTTTAAAATGTTCATCAAATCAAATGTTCTTGCTTTTAAAATGTTCAATGAAAAATTTCGCTAGTTTATCAGAAACATAACAGTAACAGGACTCCTGTTGTACTACATTGCATACTAGTGTCATATTATGACACTACAGACTTATTTTAAAATACAAATTTACTCTCCGAATGTTTTAAAATGCTCAACGAAATGCCATTTTTCTAGTTTAACCCACACACAGTAATGCAATTTTGAGATTGAGAATTTTGTTGCGCAACAATGCATATTTGTGTCGCATTATGAATTGCAGACATATATTATAAACACACTAAGTCAAACTTCCTCGCTTCTAAAGTGTTCAATGAAAATTTTTTGCTACTTTATCACTAACACAACAGTAAAGAAACTCTGAGGTCCTGTTGCGCTTCAGCGCATACTTCTTGTGTTGTATTATTAATTGCAAAAGCATTTCAGAAGGCAAAAACACAAAACAAATCAAGCATCCTTGCTTTATAGGAAGGTTAACGAATTGCTATGTTTTGCTAATTTAGGCCTTTGAGTTCCTGTTGTGCTACAATGCATACTTGTGATGTATTATGAATTGCAGACACATTTTGAATGCAAAACAAACACAAAATTAAGTGTCCTTGCTTTGTAACTGTTCAGCAAAATGCCACTTTCGCTAATTTATCACAAACACAACAGTAACACGACAGCTCCTGTTGTGATGCAGTGCATAACTGTGCGATATTATGAATAGCAGACACATCACAGAATGTGAAAAACACAAAATCAAGTGCTCTTGCCTCAAGTGCCCTTGCTTTTGAATTGTATAACAAATTGCCATTTTCGCTAGTTTATCGTAGACACAACAGTAACAGGAATTTAAACTCTTATTGCACTACAATTCATACTTGTAATATGAATTGCAAACACATTTTAAAATGCAAATAAACACAGTATTAAGTGTTCAATGTTTTAAAAAGTTAAGCAAAATGCCATTTTCGCTAGTTTATCGCAAACACAACAGTAACGAACTTTTGAGATCCTGTTGCGCTACAATGCATACTATGTCATATAATGAATTACAAACTCATTTTAGAAAGCACAAACACAAAATCAAATTTCCAGCGTTTTAAAATGAACAACGAAACGCCACTTTCTCTAATCTATCGCAAACACAACAGTGACGAGGCTTTGCGCACCTGTTCCGGTACAATGCACACTTCTTGTGTCATTATGAATTGCAGACACATTTTGGAACCCAAAAACACACAAAATTGAGTGTACTTGCTTTTAAAACGAATTTGTAATTTTGCTAATTTATTGCTAACAGTAACGAAACACGGAAATCCTGTTGTGGTATAATTCATAATTGTGTTGTATTATGATTTTCAGACACATTTTGCAACAACAACACACAAAGTCAACTGTTGTCGCTTTTAAAACAAATTTTTACTTTTGCTAATTTTTCGCTAATGCAACAGTAACGAAACTTTGAGATTCTGTTGTGGTACAATTATGAATATTATGTCATGTTATGGATTGCAGACTCATTTTAAAATGCAAAAACAAAATCACAAAATCACTTTTTAAATGTCCAACAAATTTCTATTTCCGCTAATTAATCGCCAACGCAACAATAAACTTAAGATCCTGTTGCGTGCTACAATGCATAACTGTGTCATTTTATGATTTCAGACACATTACATAAATTCTCAAAACCAAGCGCCCTCACTTCAAAAATGTCCAACGAATTTCTACTTTCGTCAATTCATCGCTAATGCATAATTTTCACTCTCATGTAGCATTGTCAGAAACGAGCACTAGTGAGTTTTTTGTCCTTTATCTCTCAGCTCATCCCTCCCTCTCTCCCTGCCGTAGACGAGCCTCAGCCTCCTTCGGGACGTGG